>NC_069403.1:30824733-30973347 GCF_026875155.1 Cherax quadricarinatus
AAAAAAAAGACAGTGGGTTACAGCATTCCGAGGTTAGAGGTACATGAGATGGCGGGGGGTTATAGAATGGGTCGGGAGATACTAACTATGAAAGGAATGTGTGCGTATGCGGATAAATGGTATGAAGGGTATTGGACAAGTGGGAAGGTGGAAAATGTGGATTTAGAGGTGTGTGAGTATGTGATGTGTAATTTAGGGAATAGTGATAGAAAGGCTTTAGGGGGTAATAACGGAAGAGGAAATAGAGTTGGCTTTAAGGGGAATGGGGAAAAAGGGCAAAGCACCGGGATAGACGGTCTCCCGGCTGATTTTCCCTCCAACATTGGGAGGTGAAAAGGGGGATTCATGGGTAGGTTATTTATCAAGAAGGAGAAGGGTGTTATGGGGGACAAGCAAGCAACAGCAGTTGTAGTGTTTGGCCCAAAAAGGGTAAGGGGCAGCACACCCTCAAGGAGTCCCGTGCCAATCTCTGTTATGTGCTGATTATAAGTTGTTCGCTAAAGTCTTGGGTAATCGGTTTTAAATGTGTGGTAGGGAGAGTGGTTTCGAAAATGCAGTATGGTTTGCCTGGAAGGTCGATGATTGAGGGTCATGGAATACTGAGAAGTTTTGTGGAGTCAAAAGGGGGGGAGGGAGGGCGGCGTTGTTGGCCTTAGACTGGCAGGGGGCCTATGACGGGGTGGAAAGGGGAGCATTGGAAGCTATACTTAGGAGGCAGGGTTATGGGGAAGAATAGTTAATTGGGTAACCACTTTTGTACAATGGAGCTAAGATGAGGTACAGATTAATGGATGCTTGGGGGAGGAGATTGTAATGGGTGGGGACTTAGGCAGGGGTTTTCCCATGTCACAAATGTGGGTTTTCGTGCATTCAGGACCCCTTCTATAGAATGGTTGAACGTTGTGTATTTTACACGAGTGGAGGTGTGGGGGATGTCGGGAAAGTCTGGGCCTGGAATAATAGGATATGTAGACGATACAACAGACCTGGTTCGAGAGGGGATGGCGTTGGTGTTTTGGATGACGTTTGTGCAAAAAGTTCGGAAATGCAACAGGGATGCAGGTAAATAGAGAGAAGTCAATGATCATGGGGTTGGGTGATGGAGGTGGAGGGGGGAGATGAAACGTTGTGAGGAAACAAACGGTGTCTTTAAAAATTTGTGGTATCACCTATAAGGATGACTTGGATGCTGCTCGAGAGGAAAACTCGAATAGATTAATGGAAAGGATTCAGGGGCGTCGGGGTGCATTGCGACCAATCTCTGACTTCGTGCAACGAGTGTTTTTTTAAATGTATTATTGTATAAAGGGGGGTTTGGCACGTAGCCGTGTTCCCATTAACGGGACGGCGATTGGGGGGAATTTTCTGAGAAGAGTGTTAACTTTTTGGGGGTTAAAGGGGCGATTGGCTAGGAGAGAGGTTGTATGTTCCTGTGCCCAGGGGGGGTTTTGGGGTTGATGGATCTAGGGGGGAATTAAATGTGTTTTCTTAAAGGGGAGGTTTTGGCGCGAAGGTATGAGTGGAGGGCGTGGGAAAAATCTGAAGGTTGGGTAAGTTGTATGGTGGTTGGGTTAGGGAAATTTGTGAAAACTGTTTTGAGGGCTTTGGTTGGTGGGAAAACCCAGGAAAATTCGAAGAGGGGGTTTTGTGTAGGCGTTGAAGAAAGGTTTGTTTGCCAGTTGGGGATTGTTCCCCTGTCGCATGGAAGATATTTGGTATGGTTAGCAAGTTGAAGTAACCCTAGGGTAAGGGAGGTAATGTATCGTTTTTGCATGGCATCTCCCGTCGGGGGAGGTACTAAGAACCAGAGGGGTAATTGTGGGCGGAAGGTGTGGAATCGTGGGGAGGATGAGGGGGCTTTCCATGCGTTACTTTTGGGGGGGGACTGGGGGGTGGGGGGGTTAAGTAGGGTTGTACAGGGGGGGGGGGGGCCGAGGGGGTGTGGGTTTTTCTGCGTGCACTAACCCTAGATGTGGGGGGGTTCGATGAGGTGTTAAAGATTTTGGGATTTTAATAGTGGTTATATAAAATTTTTGTGGGTGTGGGGGGGAGGGGGGATTGGGGTGCGGAGGGGGGTACTAGGGAAAACGGGTTTATCGTCGATGTTTCGTAATGGGAAAACTGTAGGGAGGGGGTGGGAGAAGGATTTTGGGAAAGGGTATGAATGTTAACTTAGGGTTTCTCATAAATCTACGATTTGGGGCCTGGGAGTAAAGGGGGGGGTTTTTGGAATAAATACAAAAAGGGGGTTTTTCAGGGGGACACAGCGGGTCGCCCCCTGGGGAGGGGTGAGATTTAAGGTGTATGGGGGGTATAGAAGGTTTTAGATGTGGGGCATAAGGTAGTAAATGAAAGGGGGGCACAGAAAGAAAAGGTATATCAAGTAATTACGTGAAACGAATGGAAAAATTCTGTGTTCGTTGTCAGGGTCGTCGACCTTTCTTCATGTATTAAGTGTGAATGGTGTCAAGATTATAGGTGTAAGACCTTTAAAGGTTTTTGGGCTTTGTAGAGGGGCGTTTTATAGCCTTTTTTGGGATTTTCATGTGCGAAAATCGTACGAAATAAAGAGGTTTTTAAAAATTTGTTGTTTGTGTTTAGTGTTGGGTTTTAGCGAGTGTACGACTTATTTTACTTTTATAATGTGCTCACCCGTTGAGGGAAGATGGACGCTTGATTCCATAAATTTGTAATGCCCGTTAAAAATTTGTAAGGGGAAGTAGGGTTTGTCTTTATTATATAATGGCTCAGCCGGTGGAAGAGGCTGATTAATATTTAAAAAATATTTAAAATATTTATTTAGTATAAGTGTGAGGGGCTTGGGTTTTATTTTCTTTTAAAATGCTTAAATGGGATTTAGTGAGGCACGTATGTTGTTTTAGGAATTCTTATTTATGGGGGTTAATTTTGGGGAATGCAGAATTTCATTTTTTTTTTTAACTGAGATGTGTGTGGGGTCTTTTCCTTATTATCTACTGTGAAGGTTGGAACCTTTGTCATATGTCAGTCATGTAGTTAACTATACAAATCTGAAAGGGTTTATTATTTTAAAATTTTTAAAAATTTTATATATTATATAGTTTTTTTGTTTATAATATAGTATTTTTATATGGAAAAATTGTGAGTGTATTGGGTAACCTCTTTTATGTATGCAATGTTTTTAAAACTTGTTAGTGTAGTTCTGTGGATTAAAATCCTAGTCCCCATTTTATATCTTTTTATTAATGTAACTGTAAATTTTTAAAAATAAAATAATAAAAAAAAAGCTTCTAATCCACACACCACACCCCCCGGTTTCAAGGGGTCACTTCCTTCATCCTTCTCCCCCCCTCCCCTTAATGACATCCCCCCTTTTCCCCCCCAAATACAACAACATCATAAACAACACCTGGTTTAATTATCATGCCCAAACCTGGTTAATTATCATGCCAGCATGTGCTTAAACTATCATGACCAACACTGTGGTTAACTATCATAAAAAAACACTGTTAAATTTTCATGACCAGCACACTGGTTAATTTTTATGCCAACGCCCTGGTTAATATCATGACCAACACACTGGTTAAATCATACCAAACACTGGTTTTTATCAGACCAGCATGTGGTTAATTCTTACCAACACAGGGTTTAATTATCATGACCAGCACATGGTTAATTATCATGCCCAAAACCAGGGCAATTATCATGCCCAGCACACGGGTTTTTTTTCATGACCAACACACGGCAAAATTATCATGACCAGCACATGGTTAAATTATCATGACCAACCACGGGCAAAATTTCATGACCAACACAGGGATTTTTATCGACCAACACACTGTTAATTATCATGACCACACACTGGTTAATTACATCCCCGCAACGGGGTTAATTATCATGACCAACACACTGGTTAAAAATTATATGACCAACCAGGGTTTAAATTTATCATGCCCAGAACGGGTTAAATTATCATGACCAGCACACTTGTTAATTACTGACCCAAACACTGGTTATTTATCGACCGCACACTTGTTAATTATCTGACCACATGTTAAATTTTATCTCCCAAACACCTGTTAATTATCATGCCCAACACACGGGGTTTAATTTTAAAAAGACCAGCACATGGTTAATTATCAGACCAAAAACCACGGTTAATTTCTGACCAACCACGGGTTTTAATTTATCATGCCCAACCCCTGGCTAATTATCATGACCAGACACGGGTTTAATTACATGCCCAACAAAAACTGGCTAAATCATGCCAGCACACGGTTAATTTCATCCCCAAACTCATTGGCAATTATCTGACCGACACGGTTAATTATCGACCAGCAAACGGCTAATTTACATGACCAGCACATGGTTAATTATCATGACCAACACACGGTTAATTACGTGAAAACACTGGTTAATTATCTGACCAACAACTGGTTAATTATCATGCCCAACACACTGGTTAATTATCATGACCAACACACTGGAAAATTATCATGCCCAAACACATGGTTAATTATCATGCCCAAACACTTTTTAATTTCATGACCAACACATGGTTAATTATCATGACCAGCACCGGTTAATTACATGACCACCACTGGTTAATTTCAGAAAAAACACAGGGTTTAAATTATCATGACCAACACATGGTTAATTTATGCCAGCACACTGGTTAATTATCATGACCAAAACCACGGGTTTTAATTATCATGCCCAGAAACTGGTTAATTATCATGACCAACCACGGGTTTAAATTTTATCATGAAAAACACACTGATTAATTATCATGACCACACACGGTTTAAATTTTATCATCCCAGCACACGGGTTAATTATATGACAACACATGGAAATTTTATCTGCCCCCAACCACTGGTTAATTTCATGCCAAAACCCCGGGTTTAAATTTTTATGACCAGCAACTGTTTAAATTTATCAGCCCAAAACACCGGGTTTAATTTCATGACCAGCAACTTTGTTAATTTTCATGCCAACACATTTTTAACTTCATGACCAACACACGGGAAATTACACGCCCAAACCGGGTAATTATCATACCGCATATGTTTAATTATCACGACTAACACACGGGTTTTAATTATCTGCCGCACAGATTAATTATCTGATCCCCCCAAATGGTTAATTACACGACCAGCCACTGGTTAATTATCATGACCGCACAGGGTTAATTATCATGACCGCAACGGTTTAAAATTATCACGCCAGCACATGGTTAATTATATGACCAGTACGGGTTTAAAATTATCAGACCCAAAAACGGTTTATTATCACACCAACAAAAGGGTTTAAATTTCACGCCAACACATGATTATACAAACCAAACCAGGGTTTTTAATTTCATGATCACACACTGGTTAATTCCACGCCAACACACTGGTTAATTATCCGCCAACACACTGGTTAATTATCAGCCCCGGCCATGTTAATTATCACGACCACACACTGGTTAATTATATACCCACACGGGTTAATTTCACGACCAAACAGGGGTTTATATCACGACCAATCACCGGTTATTATCACGACGAACACCCCGGTTAAATTTTCACGACCAACACAGGTTAATTATCCGACCAACACACGGGTTAATTATCTGATCAACCACCGGGTTTAAATTTATCACGCCCAAACACATTGGTTAATTTCAGGGACAGCACATGATTAATTATTACGACCACACACTGGTTAATTATCAGACCAACACATGGGTTAATTTCATGACCAACACTTGGTTAAATTACAGGACCAACACCGGTTAATGAGCATTAAAAGGGATAAAATCCGACGGGTTGTTGGGAAAGACACATATGCAACATTTAGGTACTTATTTCAAAACGTTTTCGCCTGCCAGTAGGCTTCTTCAGTCGAGTACAAAAAAGTTGATAGAAGCAGAAGAATTTTGAAGCGATTATCAGTCCATCACCCTTAAATTTTGAGGTGGCAGTCCCTCATCTGGAGAAGAGCATTTTTCCCATGTCTGAAAAAAAAATAGTAGTTGAATTTGTTGTTAAAGTTCGCCGGTATTCCCCGGCCGGGCCCCTTTCCCAAGTGGTGGCCCGGCGCGGTCCTGTCTAGGGAGTTTTAGACCTAAGTCCCCATGAGGGAGGCCAAGTACCCCCCTCTCTGTGAGCAAAAAACTCGGGCTCTGGCACAAAACCCTCCCCTAGAAGGGCAAGAAAAGGTGTCGATCAGTAGCGCGTGTTTCCCCTGTGTGGGTGTCGGGTTTGGGTTCATTTTCATTCTGTTGATTAATGGTACTTCCGGCCCCAGGTATTTCCAGATGGTCCCCGGCCTTTCCCCCCCGGGGGGGGGGTGACGATATCTCTCTTTCTTCTTTTTTGGGCCCCTCCGTTGGGGGGTGCGTTTTCTTATTTGCGCGGGACTTCCCCAAAGAAACGCAGTGGGGCAGAGGCAGAGTTACAGGGTCGTTTGGAGACACCCCAGTTTTGGGGACAAGCAAAGTGGGGAAAAACTTATTTCATGGTGAATGGTCATGGATGTCGTGCTAGACGGGGTCCCTTTTTTAAGGTCTCCTTCTGAAGCATCCTAAAATTTTTCCTTTTAGGTGTACTCACTCCACAGGTTTGGGTTTGGCAGTGATTTGTCTGGCAGTCTGCAGGGTGTATGAACGGGTTTGGTCGGGGTATACTTGACTGTTCCCCGCCCCTGGAGGTGTGATGGATTTCTGAAACAGTATTGTGTTTTATACTGCTTGGTTTGTAGAAAAAACCCCCTTCAATATCGGACTTGTTTGGTGCGCAGTGTCAGGGCACTGTGGGTCATCCGCAGTTTCTTGTGTTTTTGCTTTCTTGGGTGGCTGAACTGGTGAAGGGGTTTCCCGACTGGTCATTTGTCAGCAGGGGATGCAAGAGGTAGTGGCTCCATTGGGGGGGTTTGCCGACGTCCAGTGGTCTTGTTTGTCCATCTTTTTGGGTCTAGTGGAGGGTGATAGCGGTGGAGGCGGGTGTGGTATATTTGCAGTAAAAATTTTAGGACTCAGTGAAGGTAGTGAGAGGGAATTGAGGCCAGGCAATTTTTTTAGTTTGAAAAGTTCATTGTGGTGGTGTTGAAGGAACCAGGCTCACTCTTTGTACATGAGCAACAAAAAGCAACAAAGAATTTGGGTGGATCGGGTAGGGCGGCAGGGAAGTGGGGGAGCACTTGCGGGGCATGTGTTTTTGGGTGTGTTGTTTTAAGCTTGGCGATAGCAGAATATGTGGTTCTTTGGGTTGGGGTTCCTTTTGTTTTGTTGTTGTTTCTTGAGTAAGTCTCTTCTGGTAGGGCCCCGGGCACAGAGTATGGTGTTTTTTCAGTTAAAGCTTTTTAGGTGGTGAAGAAGTAGGCAATTCTTGAAGCATGCCCCTCACGGCCACGGTGGAGCAGACTTTTTGTCCTTGGTGGAAAACATTTGTGGGTTTAAAGTTGGTAAAAAATTATCACTTTGAGAAATGTTGGAATTTTCTCTGCTTCGATAAGGCTGGGTTGATGTGGAAAAGTGAATAACCGGGCCCCCCAGCGAGAGTCTGGTGCATGTTGAGTCCAAAGGGACCTTCAGCATGGGAAGCTTTGGGTTTTTTTTAGAAGAAGTCCCCCTTTTGGCCCCAAAGGGTTTCTTTGCTTCGATGATGACTGATTTCTTCAGTGGCCGTACAGTAAAAAAGTTTTGTGAGTCGCTTGGGGAACCTTTCCCCTGGCCCTCTGCTGGGGGAAGAAGACAAGAAATCCCGGGCTCGTATAGGGGTATAGCAGTGGGGGTAAGTAGTTTCTCAGCCTCTGTGTGTTGACGACGACAAAAAAGGGCCCTTTTTGAGCGAAAAAATGCATTACATTTGGATTGCAGCCTCCACAAACGACAGTAAAGGCTAGTTTGGACGATCATGGTTTGCCAATTTTTTTCCCAAATCATTTTCCCAAGTATTCCCTCCAAAACCCACGACCATCAAGGAATCCCAGTAGTAGACAGGCAAGCCTCCATCCTCTGCATGGGTATACAAACCCCTTGTAATGACTGCACAAATTAATGTGGGCGAAAATCAAGAGCCCTCCAAACAGTATTTCAGAACCCAATATCAAGAGGACGACGATACAAGGAATGCTTGTGTAAAAAATCGCAGTTACACAACCATTTAATTTCTACGATTTTCCCCTGGAATCTGAACCAGGTGCCCTCTCTTAGCAACTTACCCGCACTAGAGAAGAGCTCAGAGTTGCAAGCTGGAGAACGGGGATTAAAAGGAGGGAAAAGAGGTTTTTGTAGTAATCCCCTGTTGTTACCCAGTTTTGAGGGGAGCTTGGTCAGTGGCCGGGGAACTGGAACCCAAACTGAGGATCAAAAAACGGTTGGGAGGCGAAACAACGAGAAACCCGAAGACTACGGTGGAAATTCCAACCCCTGACGAATGTGAGCGTTCTACTGGGAATGCCACAAAAGAGCACAAGGAAGCATGGAAAAACGTGAGTGAGACATCCCCAGAAACCCAACGAAAACCCTGAGAGCGCTTTACAATTTTTTCCACAAGTGTTAATTACTGACGAAAGTGAGTCGATATGGGAACATCCCGAAGGACGACGCCAAGGAAGGTAAAAAAATTTTTTGTTGTTGGGGATAGCCAGTTAGGGACATGGATAGGGCATTCTGCTTGAGGGTAGGAGTGGAGGCAGGGGTGTGTTTTCCTGGGGCTGGGTGAAGGATATTGATAGCCGTTGAGGGAAGCCACCCAAAACTTTAAAGGGGGATTGGATGATTACATCGTCTTCAAATCTTTCTGCTTCTATCAACTTTTCTGTACTGATGAGAAGCCTACGTGTAGGCGAAAAAGTTTTGAAAAAAAGATACTAACGTTGATAGTGCTTACTAAAAATCTGTCGGGTTTTTTTACCCTTTTAAATGTTCGTTGGGTGACATCAGAGGGTAATGGGAGCAAACCTATTTTTCGTTCAGTCTGGAGGGAACGATGTTTGGCGACGTAGGAGTGAGGCCTGTTAGCAGGTATAGGTCGCAAAAGAGATAATTTTTTTTTTTTTTATATTTATTTAAAAATTTTTTCATAAGTGAGACAAAAAAATGATGACATTACAGCATGGTAATTTAGTTACAGCTGACATTTGCCCACCTAAACTAAATTTTTTTTTTTTTTTTTTTTAAACCAAAAACAGTATACTAAATATAAAAATAAAGGAAAAAGTATGGATCTCTCCGAAGGTTCGGCCATTGACATAAGAAAAACCAAACACATAATAAACTAAAAACAAATGGATTGCACCCATATACTTGCAAGTTATTGTATAACTACAAAAATAACTAACGGCAATAACATGCTCAAATAAACCCGTAACAGGGTATGAACTGACAAAACATTCAATGACCAAAACCTAATTCCAAAAAATTTTTTCATTTAAATGAATTGCGAAGACTCTACAAATTTAAAATAATATATACAAAAAAATTAACAGTTCTTCCAGCCTTCTCATTAATCAATAAACCAAAACCCAAAATCATAAACCTACTAGAACATCACATACTTTTCCCTCATTCGCTTTTCATTACCAAAAAAAATAAAAATCAAAAAAAAGGCATAGATCTCAAACCCACTCATTACATTTCATTTAAACCCGTTACAACAACTCCCAAAAGGAATGCGTCTAAAAAAAATTCTTCATTGGTAAAAAACGATCCGTTGTTAATGCTATACAAAGTGCATTGAAATGACAAAGAAACAAATAACGAAAGGGAAAATAAAAAGCAGTGTTGAATACATTAAACCTACCACAAAAACACCAATACATTTTGTATAACACCTTTGGGACAAAAGGGGGAATCCAAAAATTAGATCATGCCTGGGGCACCCAAACCCTCAAACACAAAATATGTGGAAAGTACCTCCACCATTAAACCAATCATGAGTGTAACAACACTACTTTCATTTAAAAAAATACCTTCTGAAAAACAATGTGAATAAAATTCTTACACAACAACCCAGACCAAAACTCACATCCAAAAGAAGCTTATTTTTTTATTACCAAAAAATCCCAAAACGTAACATCATACACATTTTCCCTATCAAGAAAAATAGCCCCCCGCAACCCCTTTTCTTTACACTTAAATCTCTTAAATCCCAAAGAATTACGATAACCTTCGTAAATGCTGTCTCCCCTCTTCCCCCTAAAGACCCATTTCGGCACTTTGTTCTATACATCGTGGCCCCCAACACTCTTATCCCTTTTCCCCGACTCCACCTCCCCCATTGCCAAAGTATATAAATAAAAAACTGTGCCCAAAACGCAACCGCATTCACCACCTTGACTCCCCCACCATATTAAACTTAACCCCGCAACACCTTAACCTTCCCCACCCACTACCTAACTACTCTCTTAGCCAGACCCCCACATCTTCTAAACAAGTTTCAAAAATACACACGTGAAATATGGTTTTTCCGGCACCACAGCTTTGCACTCCCCCCCCTCCCTTAATCTCCTATTAAAAAAACACCCCAGACGGCAAGACCCATGTAAAAAAACCCAAAAATAACCCCCGACCTTGATTTTTAAAGTAGTTTTTTGAAAACATTTCCTACGAACCCCATGCATAATAGGGTATGCCCCCCCCAACTGCCCCCACCACAGACCCACCCCCCACCCTCTCAAGAACCCTTTAATTTAAGTGTTTCGGATCCTTACCTTCAGTAAACCCCAAAAATGCCCCCCCCAAAAATTAAATCCCTCCCCCCCACCACCGTTGCATATCCTGCGCATCTTTTAAGGCCTCCCCCCCCACCCCTCCCCCCAAAACCCCCTTTTTAGAAACACACTCAACAACCTTTCAAGAGGTATAACCCCCAGCCCCCCCGGCTAACGGGGGAACGACACCACCCCCCTACTTTGCCTCACAAACCCCATCCCCATATAATCGAAAAACCCCCATTGCAACCGTTTTCACCCCACACCGTCGTAACGGATATATTGCCCCCCCGTGCCATAACTTGCTATCAACAGGACATTGTGACTATAACCCTTTGGCAAAAGATAATTGTCGGCCCCAAACCTCCCAATCTTTTCAAACTCCATCCACGGGGCCCTCGAATTTGCCCCTTGTGCACCCCTTTATTCCGCATGACACTATCCCACAATCAACGCTGATCCACCACACGCCCCCCACCCCCAACAGTCTCCCATTATGTACCATCCCCCAGATCCAAAAACTTGGACTTTACACATTAATTTTCATCCCCTTTGCCTCACCCAAAAAAGTCTACCCTTTCTACCTTTTGTAAATCCCCCACATCCCTCCCAAAACAGTCGTATATCCACGTAACCCACTAACCCGCTTCCCTTCACGTGCAAAACCAACCCCGCTCTCGCTATACTCCCCCCTAATGCCCCATAAAAGGGTTTTTCCCGAAAACATGCAAACAAAAATTTGGAAGAGGGGGACCCTGTCGCAAAAACCCCTTCCCCCTTGAATGTATCACCCAGTCGTCCCTTAACCTGATTTCTTTAAAGCACCCCGATACAAAGTTTTGCCCAAGAAAATTTCCCCCCCGAAAACCCCAAACCCAAGCAAAAAACTCCAAAGCATCCCCTTTTTACGCTATCATAAGCAGCTCTTTCCAATCCAGAGCCAAAACACCCCCCCCCCCCTCCCCCTATGTCTTAAAACTCCTAAAAGCTCCATGCCCCTTTTACATTTATCTACCCGGGATGCCTATTGTCCTCTATCAATTCTTTCCCAAACCCGTTTGATTCTGTTTCCCCAATACCCTTGCAAAAAATTAAATCACCGCACATAAGCGATATTGCACGGTAATCTTCTACGTGGTCTGCCACCCCCTTTGGGATAAAACAACAACAGCAGTTCTTTGTGCTCACCCATTGCCCATCTTCCCTTTTTACATTGAACAATCTCACTAAAAAACTCCTCAATTTCCCCGTTTTTAACATAAAATCATTAGGCAACCTTACACCCCGGGGCCTTACTAAATTTCACCTACTATAGCCTCCAAATTTCCCCTTCTTAATCTGTCCTTCCCAAAATCTCCCATCTCACCCTAAACTCGCATTGCCTAACACCCATTTCCCTTAAAAATCATCTCGTATACCCACATGTTGTCTAGACCTAAACCCTGCATAAATATCCATATACCTTCAGTCGACATCAAAACCTGCCCTTTCCCCAACCCTCCCCTCCCCTTGAAAGTTTAACCCACATCCCTGGTGCCCTCCCTTTTGCTTCCCCCCTTTAAAGCACACGCGAAGGCCCACCCCCCTAGGGGAACCTCCTCAACCCCCACCACACGTGCACCCCTCAAAACGCATTTTGCAAACCCCTTTAATTTCGTTGCTTTAATTTTCCCCTTTCCTCCCAGGGTATCTCGCACCCTCACCCCATAAAATTGCGTAACGTCCTTTAAAAACCCCCGTAGCCATATAAAAAATTGATTACTTTCCCTCCAAGCCCAAATAGTAATCCGAAACGTTCTTTGCCACCAATCCCACCAACCAAAACCAAGTCCTATCCCCGGGGCCCCTGCTAACAAACCCTCCCAAAAAACTCAAAAAATTTCCTATTTCTCCCCCCTTTTAACAATTTAACATTCAATTTCCAAAAACTAAAACCCCCCTTAGGTAAACCCCCCCACCCTGGGCCACAAAACCCTATGTCAGAAAACACCACATCTAAAAACACGCACACTTTAACTACGAGGGCGGACACTACACTCTATCAAGTCGCGCCGCATATCCCCGACGTACAAAAGTATGTAACCTTCCCCCCCCCCCCACGTCCTTTAATCCCACCCCCGACATAAATCTCCCAATACCCCCGAAAAATACCCCCTTCCCCCAGGTTCTAATCCTTACGCCGGATCACGCAATTCCAAACCCCCCCTACAATAGCTACTTCAGGGTGACCCCAAAAATAAATTAACACCCTTTCACAAAGGTTGCTTTTCACGCCCACTTCTCACGGCCCTACAACCACAAAAGCCACCTTCACCCCTCCCCAAAGCCCTTCCACCCTTTTTATCCCCCCCCCCCCCCTTCACTACGTCTCACAACAAAAAGGCTGTCTCCCTGATCATGATGGCAAGCCACCCTTTTACCGAAAGCATTTTCCATGTACACATTTATCTTCTATCCGCAATTCACTCCACTTTATGATTGTGTTCCTTTTGAACACAACGTCCAATTTTTACGCACCCTAAATCACGTAACATGCACACTTTCGACGTTCGTAAAAAACCTTAATGTTAATTGTGAGGGACTTAAAAAACGACAATGATGTTTTCTTTTGACCTTTTGTTTTTCACTGATTTTTTTTTTCAATTTTCCCTTCCCTCCTTTTGAAGCACTCCTAATCATCCCCGTGCTTTGGGGACACAGGGGCCCCTTTTTTGCCACATCCGCCCCTGATTTTTTCCCTGTCTTTGGGGTGGGGTTAAACATCATCGTCTGAAAGTGTAAAAAGAGCGTTTCGTGTTTCATTTTCCTGCATTTCGTCGTCCACAGTGCAAACCTGGTGAATTTTTTACCTCCACCGTTTTTTTCAGCAAGGTCAGGGGGTCCACACCGCGCACGTCTGATCCACGTCCGCCGTGCAGCCCGTCCCGTCTAGGGGTGGTGCCGTCGCAACTCAGCTGTCCTCCCTAAAAATTCGCTAACACAGAGACAAAAGGGTGTCTCCCCTCATTGGGCCCCCTTTTCGCGAAGCCGTTTCCCCCCTCGGGCTGCATCCAAAGGAGGGACACTTCCCGGGGGTGTAGCCAACCGGTTCGGACCCCTCAACCTCTTTGCTCCAAGACAACTTGAGGGGACAGGGGCTTTAGGCACATCTTGTCTTATACCTTCCTCCCCTAAATCCTTTCTTGTTGACAACCCCGGCACTGTTCCTTTCACACTGCACCGCCAAATGATCGTATGCTCCACAAACCCACAAGGCGGCGTTGCCCCGATAAATCACAAAAACTTGAGTCCCAAGTCTTGCAGGATCACTTGAAGGGTTGGATGTCGTAATGTCATTTTTACCCAAAAATTTTCCCCCAGGGAGTCCCCTTATAGGGATCAGGCCCCCTCCCTGCTGTAGCCCTGTGTATGTGCCGTAAATTATCAGGGGAGCACGTATATCAGGCATCAGCCTCAAAGGGTAATTTTCATTTTACCCCTGATAAAGGCGGGATCATCGTGTGTTACGACACAGCGGTTAACCAATTGACCTCTTGATACTTGTCGACGACATTCTCGTAAATTTAGCGGCTAAAAATTTTCAAAAAATTTTTTTCACACCATTCATCGTACACCGCCAAACCTCGTTTCGAACCAAGGTGTTCGGATTATCGTGGCAATAAAATCGCCATTGATGGTCCAACCTCCCCCCCAGTTAATTCCAAACAACGGTTGACGCGGGGTTGGCTGCCCGCGCCCCTGTTTGGGAAAAAAAAAGCCACCGAACCCCTATAAGGGGAGCAGGGGTAAAAACACGTCCTCTTACTCAAAGGTGGAGAGACGAATAAAATGTGGAACGCTTTAGATTTGCGTGTCATCCTTTGGGAGGGGCCCTGCTAATCTTTTCTGTATCGTTCCCAAATTTTTGTATATGTACTGCGAAGCAAGTACGAAGAGATAATTAGGAGGAAGGGTGGGAAACCTGTCATATGTGGCATTTTGCCAAGGAGAGGAGTTGGAAATGAATGGTTGTCCAGAGCAATTGGTGTCAATTGCTGGCTGGACAAATACTGTAAGGAAAATTCGGTAACATTCATTGGCAACTGGGACCTCTTCTATAGCAGAAATGACATGTATGCCAGAGATGGGGTTCACTTTTCTAGGTGTGGGGTGGGAGCACTGGCCAACACAGTGGAGGGAGCTGTTAGGTCTTTAAACTAGGAATAGTCAGTGGTATGGGTTTTGGCGGGAAAACTGTGAAGTCGCAGTGTAGTAATGTGAGTACTAGGAGAACTAATAATAGGCAAAATGAGGTGGATATTGGAAAGCCAGTGGCACTAATTGACAAGGACAGTAATAGGTTTAGTGGAATAACAGAAAGGAGCAGGAAGGGTAAAGAGAGAGGAGGGTCTTTAAATATTTATTACACAAATAGTCGCAGTGCTAGGAATAAGATGGACGAGTTGAGACTAGTTGCTAGTGCAGGTAACATTGATGTATTTGCCATAACTGAGACGTGGTTTAATTCAAAAAGTCGGGACATGCCTGCAGAATGTCACATTCAGGGTTTTAAATTGTTCCAAGTAGATAGAAATGTCGGGAAGGGGGGTGGGGTGGCATTGCATGTCCGAGATCGATTGAACTGTTGCATAAAAATGGGTATTAAGTCTGAAGTAACACATACAGAGTCTGTTTGGATAGAATTTTCAGAGGGGCACGAAAAATTAATTTTAGGTGTGATATACCGTCCCCCAAATTTAGATAGGGACCAGGGGAGACTACTATGGGAGGAAATTGTTAGGGCCACAAGGCACGATAATGTAGTAATTCTAGGAGACTTTAACTTTAGTCATATTGATTGGAATTTCTTGACTGGGAATTTAGAATCATACGACTTCTTAGAAGTAGTTCAGGATTGTTTTTTGAAGCAGTTTGTGACAGAACCTACAAGGGGTAATAACCTGCTTGACTTAGTTCTGGCAAACAATGAATCCCTTGTTAATAATTTAGAAGTTTCAGAGGAACTGGGTACTAGCTACCACAAATCAATTACATTTAGCATTGAATGGAAGTGTGATAGTAGGGATAACTCAGTAACGGTCCCAGATTTTCGCTTAGCAGATTACGATGGGCTTAGGGAACACTTATCATCTGTTGACTGGGGTAACGAACAGAGCTATCAATATGACAGTTTTCTGAACACCATACATGCTGCTCAAAGAACGTTTATCCCTTATAAAGAAATTGGATCAAATAGAAATGACCCAAAATGGATGAATAATAGGCTGAAATATCTACTAGGGCATAAGAAAGGAATTTACAGGCGTATCAAAAGAAGTGAGGGTCATCTTATGAATCAGTATATTGATATTAAGAGGGACATTAAAAAGGGGATAAGAAAAGCTAAAAGGGACTATGAAATTAAAGTTGCTAGGGATTCTAAAGCTAACCCAAAAAGTTTTTTTCCAGGTATACAGAACAAAAGTCAGAGATAAGATAGGTCCCCTTAAAAATAACTATGAGCATCTTACTGACAAAGAGAATGAAATGTGCTCGATTTTAAATAATTATTTTCTCTCGGTTTTTACACAGGAAGACACTAATAATATTCCAGTAGTTAATTTTTATAGTGGGCCAGAAGAATATAAATTATGTAACATCACAGTCACTAGTGAAATGGTTGTGAAGCAGATAGACCGACTGAAGCAAAATAAGTCACCGGGTCCTGATGAGGTTTTTACAAGGGTTCTTAAGGAATGCAAAATGGAAGTCTGTGAACCATTAACTAATATTTTTAATTTATCTCTTCAAACAGGTGTAGTGTCTGATATGTGGAAGATGGCTAATGTAATTCCTATTTTTAAAACAGGGGACAAGTCGTTACCTTCAAATTACCGCCCAATAAGCCTGACCTCAATTGTAGGCAAATTACTAGAGTCAATTATAGCTGACATTATAAGAAGCCATCTCGATAAGCATAGCTTGATTAAGGATACTCAGCATGGATTCACAAGAGGCCGGTCTTGTCTAACTAATTTATTAACTTTCTTCAGTAAAGCTTTTGAGGCTGTTAACCACGATAAAGAATTTGATATTATTTACTTAGATTTTAGTAAGGCTTTTGATAGAGTTCCGCACCATAGACTGTTAAAGAAAGTAGCAGCTCATGGCATTGGGGGAAGGGTGCTCTCGTGGATCGAATCATGGCTCACAGACAGGAAGCAGAGAGTGTCCATAAATGGGGTTAAATCCGAGTGGGGATCAGTAACAAGTGGCGTTCCACAGGGATCAGTCTTGGGCCCGTTGTTGTTTATAATATATATCAATGATCTTGATGAAGGAATTACTAGTGATATGAGCAAATTCGCCGATGACACAAAGATAGGAAGGATAATTGATTCAAACGTGGTGACGTGTACTTAGCTCTGTGAAGACCTGTTTGTGTGCTCTCTGAATCTGAACCAGGATGCCCTCTCTTGAGCAACTTTACCAGCAGCTGAGAGAGGAGCTCAGAGTTGCTAAGCTGGAGATAGGGCGATTAACGGAGGAGAACAAGAGGATTCGTAGTATTCCTCCTTTTGTGAGTCCCCAGGTTAAGAGGGGAGCTTGGTCAGTGGCCGGGCAACATGGAACCAAGCTGAGGATCAAGAAAACGGTTGGAAAGGCAGAAACAACGAGAAACCAGAAGACTGCCGTGGAAACTTCAACCCATTCTCCGTGCTACCTGACGAATGTGAGTGTTCTACTGGGAATGCCACAACGAGCACCAAGGAAGCATTTGCAGACGTGAGTGAGACATCCCTAGAATACCCAAAGAAGACAACGAGAACGTCTTGACGAATTCCACAAGAGGTGTAAAGCTACCTGACGAATGTGAGTCGACTACTGGGAGCATCACGAAGGACGACGCCAAGGAAGGTAAAAACATTGTTGTTGTTGGGGATAGCCAGATTAGGTACATAGATAGGGCATTCTGCTTGAAGGATAGGAGTAGGAGGCAGAGAGTGTGTTTTCCTGGGGCTGGGATGAAGGATATTGATGGATGGATAAAGACTGATGGACTGAACACATCGACTCAAGGTTGAGGGACTGATTACCTCATTCTCCTCCTGTTCTTCAAGTTTCTCCTACGTATGGACTTATGAAGCCACTGTGTGGCGAAACGTTTCCTCAATAAAGATACCCAAGAGTTGCACATGTGTCTAATTTATCAACATGTCGGTTCTCTGAACCATTCATCTACAAAAAGTAGATAGAAGTATCGGGAAGGGGGGTGGGGTGGCATTGTATGTCCGAGATCGCTTGAACTGTTGCATAAAAACGGGTATTAAGTCTGAAGTAACACATACAGAGTCTATTTGGATAGAATTTTCAGAGGGGCATGAAAAATTAATTTTAGGTGTGATGTACCGTCCCCCAAACTTAGGTAGGGACCAAGGGAGACTACTATGGGAGGAAATTGTTAGGGCCACAAGGCACGATAATGTAGTAATTCTAGGAGACTTTAACTTTAGTCATATTGATTGGAATTTCTTGACTGGAAATTTAGAATCATACGACTTCTTAGAAGTAGTTCAGGATATTTTTTTTAAGCAGTTTGTGACAGAACCTACAAGGGTAATAACCTGCTTGACTTAGTTCTGGAAAAACAATGAACCCCTTGTTAATAATTT
This sequence comes from Cherax quadricarinatus, assembly GCF_026875155.1. NCBI lineage: Eukaryota > Metazoa > Arthropoda > Malacostraca > Decapoda > Parastacidae > Cherax > Cherax quadricarinatus. Next base: position 30,843,066 of record NC_069403.1, read on the forward strand.
AGAATTTTTCGGAGGAACTGGGTGCTAGCGACCACAAAATCAATTACATTTAGCATTCAATGGAAGAAATGATAGTAGGGATAACTCAGTAACAGTCCCAGATTTTCGCTTAGCAGATTACAAAGGGCTTAGAGAACATTTGTATCTGTTGACTGGGGTAACGAAGAGAGCTATCATATGACAGTTTTCTGAACACTATACATGATCCCAAAGAACGTTTATCCCGTATAAAGAAATTAGATCAAATAAAATGACCCAAAATGGATGAATAGAAGGCTGAAATATCTACTAGGGCATAACAAAGGAATTTATAGCGTATCAAAAGAGGTGAGGGTCATCATATGAATCAGTATATTGACATTAAGAGGGACATTAAAAAGGGCATAAGAAAAGCAAAAGGGACTATGAAGTTAAGTTGCTAGGGATTCTAAAACTAACCCAAAAAGTTTTTTTCCAGGTATATAGAACAAAAGTCAGAGATAAGACAGGTCCCCTTAAAAATAACTAGGGGCACTTACTGACAAAGATGTGCTCGATTTTAAAAAATTTTATTTTCTCTCGGTTTTTACACGGGAAAGACACTAATAATATTCCAGTAATTATTTTTTACAGTGGGGCCAGAAAAAAGATAAATTATGTAACATCACAGTCCACTATGAAATGGTTGTGAAGCAGATAGACCGATTGAAGCAAAATAAGTCACCGGGTAATCATGGGGTTTTTTTCAAGGGTTTTTAAGGAATGCAAAATGGACTCTGTGAACCATTAACTAACATTTTTAATTTATCTCTTCAAACAGGACTTGGGGGTTATGGTAAGCAGCAACCAAACCAAGAATCCCGCCTACCAGTGACTGCCCTCGTCTGCTGCCCGTCCCTATCCACTGACGCCTATAAAAACCTCCAGTCCTTCTTGCCTTTGCTCCAGATTCTCCTCCACCACGATGCTGTGAACACTAACTCAAAGGAGGGGCTGATTACCTCATCTTTTGTATATAAATTCTACTGTCTTCCTATTAGTCCAGAATCTGTATTGAAAAGCCACTGGATGGCGAAACGTCTACAATAAAGATATCCAGATGTTGCACATGTGTCTTAACTTTCATATTGTCGGTATTTTATACCTTTTTTGCATAACTTGTCAGACACTGCAACTCATGGAATCTTGGTTCAGAGGACATCTACAAGACCTTCTTTACGGCTGCTGCAACTTAACCCCTCTCTTTGGGAAGGACCTACTTCCACTGGGAATCCCGCCTACCGTGAAAGCCCACGTCTGCTGCCCGTCCCTATCCACTGACGCCTATATAACCGCCAGTCTTCTTGCCTTTGCTCCAGATTCTCCTCCACCACGATGCTGTGAACACTAACTCCAAGGCCGAGGGACTGATTACCTCATCTTTGTAATAGTTCTACTGTCTTCCTATTATGTCCTAGAATCTTATTGATAAAGCCACTGGATGGCGAAACGTCTACAATAAAGATATCCAGATGTTGCACATGTGTCTTAACTTTCATATTGTCGGTATTTTTATCTTTCTTTCACAACTTTCAGACACTGCAACATCATGGAATCTTGGGTTTAGAGGACATCTACAAGACCTTCTTCACGGCTGCTGCAACTTACCCACTCTTTGGAAGGACCTACTTCCACTGGGGAATCCCGCCCTACCAGTGATGCCCTTGTCTGCTGCCCGTCCCCTATCCACTGAAAGCCTATATAACCGCCGTCTTCTTGCCTTTGCTCCAGATCTCCTCCACCACGATGCTGTGAACACTAACTCCAAGGCCGAGGGACTGATTACCTCATCTTTTGTATATAGTTCTACTGTCTTCCTATTATGTCCTAGAATCTGTATTGATAAAGCCACTGAATGGCGAAACGTCTACAATAAAGATACCAGATGTTGCACATGTGTCTTAACTTTCACAAGACAGCAATGCTTAAGCGTACGTAATAAGGCAAATAGATTATTTTGGGATTTATATCAAGAAGTGTAAGCAACAGAAGGCCAGAGGTCATACTGCAGCTTTATACATCATTAGTAAGGCCCACCTAGATTAGCAGCTCAGTTCCCGGGTCTCCATATTACAGAATGGACATAAAATTTGTTAGAAAACATTCAGCGCAGGATGACTAAATTAATACATAGCATTAGAAATCTTCCTTATGAAGAAAGATTGCAGACTCTTAAGTTACATTCACTTGTTAGACGAAGAATGAGGGGAGACCTGATCGAAGTGTATAAGTGGAAGATAGGTATTAATAAAGGGGATATTAACAAGGTCTTGAGGATATCTCTCCAAAGAGAACCCGCAGTAATGTATTTAAATTAGATAAGTTTAGATTTCGAAAGGACATAGGAAAGTATTGGTTTGGAAATAGGGTAGTTGATGAGTGGAACAGTCTACCTAGTTGGGTTATTGAGGCTAGGACTTTGGGTAGTTTCAAATTTAGGTTGGATAAGTACATGAGTGGGAGGGGTTGGATTTGAGTGGGACTTGCACATCAGAGCTTATTTCTTGGGTAGCATTGAAAATTGGGTAGGGCAAATGTTTTGTTAGTGGAATGAATTGTAAAGGACCTGCTTAGTATGGGCCAACAGGCCTGCTGCAGTGTTCCTCCTTTCTTATGTTCTTATGTTAGGGAACTTCAGGAGGATTTAGACAAACTCTATTCTTGGTCAGAAAAGTGGCAGATGCAATTCATTGTAGATAAATGCAAGGTTCTGAAGCTCGGGAGTGTCCATAACCCTAGCACTGGTTCGTGGTGCACCACGAACCAGTCAATGCAGGAGTTTACACTATACCCTGTGGAGGCTGTGACAAGATTTACGTAGGTGAAACAGCAAGAAACCTCGACACCCGCCTCAATGAACACATTTACGCATGTAGGAACGATAACTTGAACAACGCCTGTGTACAACACCGAAATTCCACCAATCATCTCATGAAATTCAGAGACGCCCAATTAGTGATCAAAGAAACTAATTTCCAGTAAAAGGACACAAGTGCAACTAATGTGACATTTATTGTGGCAACGTTTCGCTCTCCAGGAGCTTTATCAAGCTTGATAAAGCTCCTGGAGAGCAAAAGTTGCCACAATAAATGTCACATTAGTTACACTTGTGTCCTTTTTACTTTACATATTGTCGGTAATTCTAAACCCAAATTTATTACAAACTAATTTCCGCAGACGAAAGTGCCTCGAATCAGCACTGATCGCTGTTTCAAATACAATTAAACAAAACAACGGCAGCTTCACCATCTCTGAAGTCTTAGCAAGAATTCTCCTGAAAACAGTAAAAACCCCCGCCATCACATAGTCTCTCCTGTTATACTACACAAAGCACATTACAGAGAGTGAACACTGAAACAAGCTGCCTCTTTCCACTCTATATTTGTAAAGTAAAGGACACAATGCAACTAATGTGACATTTATTGTGGCAACGTTTCGCTCTCCAGGAGCTTTATCAAGTCATGGCTTGATAAAGCTCCTGGAGAGCGAAAAGTTTGCCACAATAAATGTCACATTATTTTTCACGGCCTTTTACTTTTCAGGTGTGTGTTCCAGGGGTGTGTTCCTGGTGTAGGTTATACAGGTGAGCTTTCCAAGTGTGTGTGTTCCAAGTGTGTGTTCCTGGTGTATGTAAGAGGGTGTGTCCTCCAGGTTGTATTCCAGGGCATGTGTTCCAGTTGTATCTAGGATGAGTGTTTCAGTTGTGTGTTAGAGGTGAGTGTTCCAAATGTGTGTTCCATATGAGTTTTCCAGGTGTGTGCTCTTGGTGTGTATTCCATGTGTGTGTTCCAGGTATGTGCTCCAGGTGTGTGTTCTATATGTGTGTGTTCCAGGGATCTGTGTCCAGCGTTTGTTCCAGGTGTGTGTTTCTGGTGTGTTCAGGGTGTATGTGTTATTGGTTTGTGTTCCTTGTGTGTGTTCCAGGCGTGTGTTCTACGTGTGTGCTCCATGCGTGCTCCATTGTGTGTTTACAGCGTGGGTTCCAGGTGTGCGTTCCAGGTGAGTGTTCATATGTTACTCCAGGTGAGTGTTTCGAGTTGCGTTCCAGGTATGTGTCCTGGCGTGTGTTCAAGGGTTGAGTTCCAAGAATATGTTCCAGATGTGTAGTTTCAGGTTTGGTTCTTCAGATGGTGTGTTCATGGTGAGTATTTCAGGTATGTCGTTCCAGATGTGTGTTCATGGGTTGGTTTTTTGTTTTTTGATTGGGGTGTGTTCCTGAAGTGTATTCCTGGTGTGTGTGCTAGGTGTCTGTGTTCCGATGTGTGCTCTGGGTGTGTGTTCCAGATGTGTGTTCTGGGTGTGTGTGTGTTCCAGTGTCTGTTCCAGGTTTGTGTTTATTACAACCCAGAGTCCAAATGCTGTTATTCTGGGTGTAAGGGAGCAAAATAAACACAGCAGAAAAACTTTTGACTATATCCTTCACCAATTTAGAACAGAAGTATGTACACTATATACACCTATGTTTCAGCGATAGGTATTAGTGCACTCCACGGTATGCATAGGCCGTATAGAGCCACTAGAGAGCAGACCGTGCTTCAACCAGATCTAGAATGGGGAATGGAAAAGGGCAGACAGGAGACGTGGTTCCCAATACCTCTGCCCATGCAAAAACCATCTTCTTATTGGCTGGAATACTGTACTGGTTTACTGGTTGAACGATTGGGGCCCCATCGTAATACCTCAGTCACCTGGTCGCTGGTTGGGTGAGATAGATCTGTAAATGAGGGTGTGCACATGCGCCGAATAAAGGTTACGTTTACTCTTTGCATGCCACAACCTACCACGAGAAGGCTCAGGATTAGGCTGCACCTCCCAGTGGTAACCGTGCCGCCATGGCACAAAAATGGGACCGCTTTCCTCTCAACATCCAAACTTTTTCTCGGTGAGATAAAGCCCAAACCCTAAATCAGAGCGAGACAGCTGACTTGTCGGGCTAAATAGGTCAAGATACTGGGGCCCCGGACGGTAGCCAGCATCCCCTCACTAAAAAAAAAAAACCCACTACAGGAGATAAAAAAAAGAGCTTGGATGGGGGTTACCCAAGTAACTAACACATCTAACTAATATAAATTTTTTTAAAAAAATTTAAAATTATTGTTAGGACTCTAGTAAAGAGGCCTGCCAACATATTGTCTTTGCCGGCAATTTATTTTATTCTGAGAGAGTAGGGTTGCGTCTGAGCGTCCACCTCATGAGCCTTGTGTTGTGTTCTTCAGGCCTTGGAGATATACTAGAGGATTGTGATCACTGTAAGACAGGGACCCACCTGCGATTTCTGGCCTCATAAACATCGAAGTGCCTCCAAAGCCAGTACAGCGCGGAGTCTTCTGTTTTTCAATGGTTAGGAGTAAGCCTCTGATGCGGCTGGAATTTGGCAGAGAGAAGGCGACAGGCTGCAACTCTCGTTCCCGTTTTGCAATAGTACGGCCCAACCCCAGGACTCTCAGCATTCAACCTGTAATGAGAAAGTTTTGGAAGAAGTCTGGAGACAAGAAGGGGTGCAGTAAACAATATCATTTTGCTTCGTAAAAACATTCTGAGCAACTGAAGTCCAAATAAGGGAACTTGTGACTGGTAAGGAGAGTAAGAGGGGCTTACAATATCTGAAAATTTTTTTACAGGGAATCTTCTATGAAATCTATCCATGCTAGGAACGTTGAAGAGATTTCCGATCATGAGGAACTGGATAATCTTTAATGCCAGAACTTTAGCAAGTTTAGGAGCAACTTTACCACTACCTACTTCATGGCTAAAAAGTAACAGTGGCCTGGCAAAGGATGACTTAGATAAATTAACAGTTTAAATGGGACTCTGAAAGGTCTCAAAAAGAGCCCTAAGTTCTAAATAGAGTGCTGATCCCAAGTATCAGACACCACAACAATATCACCCAGGTTAACGTGCCGTGCATTCAAGTCCTTGAATAGCCTGATGAAAAGTTTTGGAATGAGAAAGGGAGTTTTTTTCATTCCAAGGGGGAACTGTATATTGATAATGACTCTGTAATTAAGAAGGCAAAGAGATTCTTCGCCTGATCCGTCAAAGGTACCTGATAGTAACCTTTAAGGAGAGATTAACTTTGGACAACGAAAGTAGCCTTACCCACAAAGTCGATTACGTCATCCAGACGAGGAAGAGGTTTAAGCATCTGTGATTGTGACCTCATTCACCTTACGGTAGTCTGTTACACATACGAACCCTCATCAGCTTTTTTAACAAGGATAAACGGTGATGCCCATGGGCTAGACGATTCCTCCACGAACCCATGCTCTAACAGAAATTCTACTTCCTGCTGAAGTAGCCTCTGCTTTTCAGGATTAGCTCTGTAGGGGGAGAGTTTAATAGGTTTATCACCAGGAACACATACCAGGAGCGCATACCAGAACCTCACACCAGGAACAAAGTACCGTGATTGCCAGAGGTTCGTGGAAGAAACTTTCATTCTACCAGAAAAAATTGACCAGTGTGTTGGTCGTGATAATTAACCAGAGTGTGTGTTGGTCGTGTAATTAACCACTGTGTTGGTCATGATAATTAACCAGCATGTAGGTCGTGATAATTGGACAGTGTGTTAAGAACGTAAGAACATAAGAAAGGAGGAGATTGCAGCAAGGCATGTTGGCCCATATTAGGCAGGTTCCTTCTCAATTCCATTCCCCACTAGCTGAATATTTGCCAACTCAATTTTCATTCTAATCAAGGAACAAGCTTTGATAATTCTATATACCAATGTGCAAGTCCACTCAATCCAACTCCTCTCACTCATTGAACATTAAAATGGTATAAATACGACAGGTTGTTAGGTAAGAATATATGCAACAGTTAGGTAATCTTTATTATGAAACGTTTCGCCTACACAGTAGGCTTCTTCAGTCGTGTACAGAAAAAGTTGATTGAAGCTGAAGATACGTGAAGGGACGATTGTTCAGTCCATCACCTTAAAGTTTTGGGGTGGTCAGTCCCTCAGTCTGGAGAAGAGCGTTGTTTCCATAGTATGAAACATATGGAGATGAAGTGACAGACGGAGCTTTTATATAGCGCCAAGAGGTGGACGTAGGTCTCTAGACGAGGTAAGAAACTCAGATGTGAGGAGGTCGTCCCTCTCAAATCCAGCCGCTCTCATAGGGGTGGAAGTTGGCGAGGTTGATTGCAGGTCTGTACCAAGATACCCTTGTGTTGCGGTGGGGTCTGGACAGATGGTACATTACATGGTATAATGTTCAATCTGTCAGACACTCGCAACACAAGGGTATCTTGGTACAGACCTGCAATCACTTCGACAACTTCCACTAGTGAGAGAGACTGGATTGAGAGGGACCTGACTTCCAAACATCTGAGGTTCTTACTCTTCTAGTGACCTACGGTTCTCACCTCTTGCGCTATACCTCACCTGTTATGCAGCTTCAATCTGGGTCTCCATGTTACAGTATGGACATAAATTCGTTAGTAAATCCAGCGTAGGATGACTAATTAATACATGCATTAGAAATTTCCTTATGAAGAAAGATTGGAAGACTCTTAAGTTACATTTCACATGTTAGACGAAGAATGAGGGGAGACCTGATCGAAGTGTATAAGTGGAAGATAGAAGATAGGAAGGATAGGAAGATAGGATATTAATAAGGTATTGCGGTATCTCTCCAAGAGAGGAACCGCAGTAAATGGATATAAATTAGACAAGTTTTAGATTCAGAAAGGATAGCAGGAAAGTATTTGGTTTGGAAATAGGGTAGTTGTCGAGTGGGAAGTCTGCCTAGTAGGGTTTCGAGGCTAAAACTTGGGTAGTTCAAATTTAGGTTGGATAAATACATGAGTGAGAGGATGTTAGGGTTAAGACACTATTGCAACAGTTAGGTATCTTTATTATGAAACGTTTCGCCTACACAGGTAGGCTTCTTCGTCGAAGATTGAGACACTATGCAGCATATGGGATCTTTATTCAGGAAACGTTTCGCCACACAGTGGCTTCATCAGTCCAATACAAAGAGGAAGGCCGTAAGAGAGAGGAGGAGTATGAGGTAATCGTCCTCAGTGGAGTCGATGTGTTCAGTCCATCAATCTTGTAGAATGTACAGCATAGGCGCCGGAGACATTGGTTATATACTGTAGTGACGGTGACTGAAGCAGTCGAGGCGGGATCTAGTGGTACCATCCCACTAGTCGAGGTATGTCTTTGTCCAAAGGTTGAACAAGCGTTGAAGAATTCTTTGTAAGAAGATCCCATGATGCTGCAGTGTTGACAGTTGGGATGAATGGTTTGAAAAAACCCGACATGTTGAGATTGAGACATTATGCAGCATATGGGAATCTTTATTCAGGAACGTTATGAATAAAGATTCCATATGCTGATAAGTGTCTCAATCTTCAACTTGTCAGTTTTTAATCATTCATCACACGTCCATACGTAGGAGAAAACTTAAAGAACAGGAGAAGAATGGGGTAATCAGTCTCAACAGAGAAACAGATTGAGAGACGATGTAATCAGTCCACACACTTAAAGTTTGAGGTGGTCATTCCCTCAGTCTGGAGAAGAGCATTGTTCCACTTGCGACCTACGTTCACCGCCTGGCGCTATGTAAGGCTCCTCCTGTCACTTCAATTCAATATTGTTTTCAGACTATGGAACAATGCTCTTTCTCCAGACTGTGGGACTGACCAACTCAAAACTTTAAGGGTGTTGACTGTTACATCGTCTTCAAGTCTCTTCTGCCTTTTCAGTACTCGACTGAAGAGGAATAAATGGTATTAAATACGAACAATGGTAATATCAAACACTAGAATGCACTATTATGTGATTCCTTTATTGACAAGTTTCACCACAAAGTGGGCTTTTTCAAGTCCCACACACGGATCCGTGTGTGACTTGAAAAAGCCCACTGTGTGGGTGAACGTTGTCAATAAAGGATCACATTATACTGCATTTGTGTTTTATATTTCCATCGACTGAAGAAGCCTACTGTGTGGCGAAACGTTTGGATATTAAAGATACCGAACTGTTGCATAGTGTCTTATCCTAACAACGTCGGTATTCTATACCATTTTAATGTTCCGCTTTTTACATCTTCGTAAGGCCTACCTAGATTATGTCAGCTCCAATTCTGGTTCCATGTTACAGAATGGACATAAATTCGTTGAAAAATCCAGCGTAGGATGATAAATTTAATACTTAGCATTAATGAATCTTCTTATGAAGAAAGTTGAAGACTCTTAAGTTCCTTTAACTTGTTAGACGAAGAATGAGGGGAGACCTGATCGAGTGTATAAGTGGAAGATAGAAAGATAGGAAAGATAGGAAGATAGGATATTATAGGTCTTGAGGATATCTCTCCAAAAGAGAGAACCCGCTGTAATGGATATAATTATGACAGTTTAGATTTCAGAAAGGATACAGGAAAAGTATTGGTTTGGAAATAGGGTAGTTGGACGAGTGGGGACAGTCTGCCTAGTAGGGTTATCGAGGCTAAAACCTTGGGTAATTTCAAAATTTAGGTTGGATAAATACATGAGTGAGAGGATGTTAGGTAAGACACATATGCAACAGTTAGGTATTCTTTATTATGAAACTTTTATGCCTAACACAGTAGGCTTCTTCAGTTCAAAGATTGAGACACTTATGCAGCATATGGGAATCTTTATTCAGGAAACGTTTCGCCACACAGTGGCTTCATCAGTCCAATACAAAGAGGAAGGCGTAAGGAGAGGAGGAGTATGAGGTAATCAGTCCTCAGCCTGGAGCGATGTGTTCAGTCCATCAATCTTGTAGAATGATACAGCTAGGGCCGTAGACTTGGCTTATATACTGTAGTGAGGTGACTTGAAGCAGACGGAGGCGGGATCATAGTTGGTAACAATCCACTAGTCGAAGATAGGTCTTTGTCAAACGGGTTGAACCAAGCGGTTGATGAATTCTATGTAAGAAGCATCCCATGATGCTGCAGTGTCTGACAGTAGTGATGATGGTTGAAAACGACACGTTGAAGCTTGAGACACATAGGCAGGGCATATGGGATCTTTATTCAGGAAACGTTTCCTGAATAAAGTTTCCATATGCTGCATAAGTGGCTCATCTTCATCTTGTCGGTTTTTAAAACCATTCATCACATTTCTTCAGTCGAGTACAGAAAGTTGATAGAAGCAGTAGATACGTGAAAGGACGATGTATTCAGTCCATCACCTTAAAGTTTTGAGGTGGTCAGTCCCTTCAGTTGGAGAAGAGCATTGTTCCATAGTATGAAAACAATATGGAGAGGAAGTGACAGAATGGAGCTTTTATATAGCGCAATGAGGTGAGACGTAGGCACTAGAAGAGTAAGAAACTCAGATGTTGGGAGGTCAGGTCCCTCTCAAATCTGTCGCTCTCATAGTGGTAGTTGTTCGAAGTGATTGCAGGTCTGTACAAGATACCTTGTGTTGCAGTGTCTGTCAGATTGAACATGATCCATTTTAATGCTATCCTATCTGTCAGGACCACTGCAACACAATGGGTATCTTGGTACAGACCTGCAATAATCTTCGACAACTTCCACTAGTGAGAGCGGCTGGTTTTGCGAGGGACCTGACTCCTAACATCTGTGTTCTTACCTCTTCTGTGACCTACGTCTCACCTCTTGGCGCTATATAAAGCTCCGTTCTGTCACTTCATCTCCATATTGTTTCATACTATGGAACAATGCTATTCTCCAGACTGAGGGTATTGACCACCTCAAAACTTTAAGGGGGTGATGGACTGACTACATCGTCTTCAAGTATCTTCTGCGTCTATCACTTTCGGTACTAGACTGAAGAAGCCTACTGTTGTAGGCGAAACGTTTTCATATAAAAGATACCTATCTGTTGCATATATGTCTTACCTAACAACCTGTCGGTATTTTATACCATTTTAATGTTCAATGAGTGAGAGGAGTTGGATTTGAGTGGGACTTGCACATTGGTATATAGAATTATCAAAGCTTGTTCCTTGAGTAGAATTGAAAATGGAAGTTGGGCAAATATTCTGCTAGTGGGATGATGAGAAGGACCTGCCTAATATGGCCAACATGCCTGCTGCAATGCTCCTCCTTTCTTATGTTCTTACGTTCTTAACACACTGTCTAATTATCACGACCTACATGCTGGTTAATTATCATGACCAACACAGTGTTAATTATCACGTCCAACACACACTCTGGTTAATTATCACGACCAACACCACTGTTCAAATTTTTTATGGTTAGAATGAAAGTTTCTTCCACGAACCTCTGCAAATCACGGTACTTTGATCCTGGTGTGTGCCTTCTGGTATGTCGCTCCTGGTATGTGTTCATGTGATAATATTAGACACATGTGCAACTCTTGGGTAAATCTTGATTGAGGAAACGTTTGCCACACCATTGGCTTCATCAGTCCCTACAAAGGAGAATCTTGAAGAACAGGTGGAGAATGAGGTAATCAGTCTCAACCTTGAGTCGATGGGTCAGTCCATCAATCTGGAATAGAATGCGGCCATAAGTGCTGCGAAGGAGCTTATAAACCGGTGGCAGGGAGAGGTGCAGACAGTATAGGTGGTGTAACATTTGTTCAATGTGGAGTAGGGTTCGTGCCCAGAATTAGGCAATGCGAAAGAATTCCCAAGTATTAAGATTCCCAAGAAGTTGCAGTGTCTGACAGGTTTGTCGATGGATGGTTCAGAGAACGACATGTTGTATAAATTAGACAATGTGCAAATCTTGGGTATCTTTATTGAGGAAACGTTTCGCCACACAGTGGCTCTCATCACGTCCATACAAAGGAGAATCAAACATGTCGGTTCTCATGAACCAGTCATCATAAATCTGTCTGACCACTGCAACTTCTTGGGATCTTAATACTTGGGAATTCTTCGCTTGCCTATTCTGGGCACGACTACTTCAACATTTGAACCAAATTGATTACACCAACTATGACTGCTGCACCTTCTGCCAACGGTTTATAAGCTCCTTCTCAGCACGTATGCCCTTTATTCAAGATTGATGGACATGACCACATCGACTCAGTTGAGGGACTGATTACCTTATTCTCTCCTGTTCTTCAAGATTCTCCTTTGTTGGACTGGATGAAGCCACTGTGTGGCGAAACGTTTCCTCAATAAAGATAACAAGAGTTGCACTGTGGTTAATTTATCAACATGTCGGTTCTCTGAACCTTCACCTACATGTGTTCCTGGTGTGTGTTCTACTGGTGTTCGTACTATGTATCCTGGTTTGTTCCAGGGTGTTTGTTCCTACTGATGTGTTCTGGTGTGTATTCTTCTGTGGTGTACCTGGGTGTGTTCCTACTGCGTGTACTTGGTGTGTTCCAGGTGTGTGTTCTACTTCGTTTTCGTACTGTGTGGTTCCTGTGTGTGTTCCTACTGTGTTCGTACTGTGTTTTCCTGGTGTGTGTTCGTACTGTGTGTTCCTGGTGTGTGTGTATCTTATGTGTGTTCTTGGTGTGTGTTTCCAGATGTGTGTTCCTACTGTGTGTTCCTGGTGTGTGTTCTATGTATGATTCCTGGTGTGTGTTGCAGGTGTGTGTTGCAGGTGTGTGTTCCTGGTGTTGTTCCTGGTGTGTCTTCCAGAGGTGTGTGTGTATCCTACTGTATGTTCCTGGTGTGTGTTGCAGATGTGGGTTCCAGGTGAGTGTTCCTACTGATGTGTCCTGGTGTGTGTTGCAGGTGTGTGTTACTACTGTGTGCTCTGGTGTGTGGGGCCACCCCCCCGGGGTGGCGTAGATAGGAGATGGGTGTGTGTGGGAAACAAGCAGGTTGCAACACTAGGGTTGGAAACAGTATATGTATAAAGGCTTCAGCATGAAGTTATAAATAACAGACAATAGACAGGTCAGCAAAACAAAGGGGGACAAGCAGGAGGGCAGCAAGGGACTAGCTCCCTTAAGGTTTACTCTACTAATAGCTGGAGTGTAGAATTAAGATTTATGAGATAAGATTAATTGCAGTGCAGGAGGACATAGATATTATTGCTATAACAGTGACTGCTCAATCTGAAGGTTAGAGAGATGCCCTCTGAATGTCCATAAAGGCTATAAAATTATTCACACTGACCGGGTCATACAGGAAGGGTGGTAGGTAGCGATGTATGTCAGAGACAATTTACAATTGCTGTTTTTAGACATGCTATAAAATTAGAAGCGTCGGCATGAATCTGTTTTGGTTTACAGCTTCTCGAGGGCGAGGAAAAACTAATTTTGGGTGTGATTTACAGGGCTACGAAATCTTGATAGGGAGTGCAGTAAATTCTATGGGACGAAATTCGTAAGCATCTACATACGACAATGTTGTGCTAATGGGAGATTGTCAAAACTATTTACAGATTGACTGGAGCAATTTTGGACGAAATTTAGGTTCAGGTGACTTTCTTGATACGATCCAGGATTGTTTTTTAAAAAACAGTTTGTGACAGAGCCAACTAGGGGAATAACCTCCTTGACTTGCTCTTCCGTCGGGAAATCCACTATTAAGAATCTTGAGGTTATCGATGAGCTTGGGAAGTGATCACAATCACTCAGTTTTTATATATCATGGTATTCCCCTAACTTTCGTAGGTGATTTCATAGGACTGAAAAGTACTTAGGTGGGCTGAACTGGATGGACCTGACTAAAGGACAGGTATGGTGTGATGGTTGCGATATGAAGCGTTCCAGGCTTAGTTATAGCGGCTCAGTCAAATTATGTTCCGAATAGGTAATCAGGATCAAACAAAAAATCGATGCTAATGGATGAAACATAGATTAAAATATCTGATTGGTCAAAAGAGGAGGCATATAAAGGCAAATCAAAAGAGGAGAGGGCAATTAAAGAATCAATATATTCCGGTAAAGAGAGAAATAAAAAAAGGAATTTGAAAGCAAAAAGAGATTATGAGGTTGAATTGCAAGAGAATCGATGGACTAACCCAAAAGGATTCTTTCAGGTATACTGAAGGAAGATCAGGGACAAGATAGGGCCCACTCAAAAGTTCCTGGGTCAGTCACTGACAGTGATAGGTAATGTGTAGAATTTTTAACACATACTTTTTTTTCTTTTTCCCTCAGTTTTTACACAGGAGGATACCAGCGATATTCCCAGAAATGATAAATTATGTAGAACAGGACGATAATAAACTGTGACGATTAGGGTCTCAAGTGACATGGGCCTTTAGCAAATAGATAAATTTAAAACCTAAAACAATCCCAGGCCCTGATGACTGTATGCAAGGGTTCTAAAGGAATGTAAAGAGGAGCTTAGCAAACCTTTGGCTATCTTTTCAACTATCACAACAAACTGGCCTGGTGCCAGTAAGTGGAAAATAGCAATGTGATACCTATTTTCAAAGCACGGTGACAGGTCCTTAGTTCGAACTATAGAACAAATAAAAGCCTAAACTCCATTGTGGGATAATTTATGGAGTCAATAATTGCAGAGGCAGTTTGGAGCCACTTGAAAAGCATAAAATTAATCAACGAATCTCAGCATTGTTTTACAATGGGCGTTCCTGCTTACGAATTTATTAATTTTTGCACTAAGGTATTTGAGGAGGTAAAATATGGTATTGAATTATGATACTGTGTGGTTTAGAAAAGACACGTAAGAAATCACTCATGGACATATTTATTAGAAAAACGTTTCGTCCTGGGACTTGTTAGAAGTGATCAAGGTCCCAGGACCGTAAACGTTTTTAATAAATTATGTCATAGTGGTTTGCTTACGTGTCTTTCTAAACCAACTAGTCGGTATTTATTACCATGGTATTACATGATATTGTGTTTAGGATTCAGTAAGGGGGGGGACGTTTGACAGGGTCCACATCAGAGACCATTGAGGAAAATTAAGCACATGGAATAGGAGGAGTTGACATTAAAATTGTAGAAAATACCGACATATTGTTTAGGTAAGACACATATGCACAGTTAGGTTCTTTATTTCGAACGTTTTTCGCCTACTCAGTAGGCTTCTTCAGTTCGAGTACAGAAAAGCAGAAGAGACTTGAAGACGATGTAATCAGTCCAATCACCTTAATTTTGAGGTGGTCAGTCCCTCAGTCTGGGAGAAGTGCATTTCTGTCAATTTTTTTTATGTTCCATAGTCTGAAACCCAATAAGGAGTTGAAGTGACAGGCTGGAGCTTATTAGGCCAGGAGTGAGACGTAGGTCACTGTAGAAGCAGTTGTTGGGAGGTCAGGTCCCTCTCTAATCAGCAGTTCTCACTAGTAGAGGGTTGTCGAAGTTGATTTCAGGTATGTACCAAGATACCTTGTGTTGAGTGTTGACAGATTGAACATTAAAATGGATAAAATACCGACAGATTGTTAGGTACGACACATTGCACAGTTAGGTTTCTTTATTTCGAAACGTTTCGCCCAACACAGTAGGCTTTCGTCGATTACAGAAAAAGCAGAGATGGAATTGAAGGGACGAATAATCCGTCATCACCCTTAAAGTTTTGAGGTGGTCAGTCCTCGTCTGGAGAAGCGCATTGTTCCATAGTCTGAAACAATTATGGAGTTGAAGGAAAGCAAAATAGCTAGTAGACCGGACTCGCAGCAATGGTTTTTAAGTTGGAAAAATTCAGATTTTCAGGAAGGTTTTAGGAAAGTACTTGTTTTGCCAATAGAGTTGTGGATGAGTGGAACAAACTCCGAGTACAGTTTTAGAGGCCACACGTTGGGTAGCTTTATATTAGGTTGGATAATCCATGAGTGGATGTGGGTGGGTTGTGAGTTGGACCTGATTGCTCTTGTGCTACAGGTTCGGTTGCCGTGTTCCTCCCTTTAAGTCAATGTGACCTGACCTGACAGGTTGGGTGCATAGGCTTAAGCCGGTAGGAGACTTGGACTTGCTCGCATGGGCCCAGTGCCTTTCTGCAGGTGTTTCTTCCGTTCTTATGTTCCTTATGTTCTTAAAAGCAACAAGTTTCAGGTTAGATCCCAATGGGATGAGCGGGGAAGATGGGACAGATGAGAATAGCTCTGGGAGTGAGTGTACTTAGAGAAAACAGAGCAGGGTTACCCCAGGCAGGCTACGGCGATCGTGGGGCAGACTTGGAACGGAGATAGCAGGGGACTGTTGCACTCGAACTTGTGGTAGTTGAAGTCTTTAATCTTGAGTAGCTGGAGCAGGCTTAGGTCACATCGTGGGTAGAACACATGGGGAATTATAGGAGTAACTGAGGAGGCAGAGTTAGCAATGGAGCATTTACGATTTTTTGAAACTGCCCTAGATAGGTGGTATCGTTTAGCCTTGTACTGAAGGTGAAACGTAGAGGCTTGAATGAACTCTTCGAACTTGGGTGAGTGTGAAGTGAAGCGGTGATTTTCACATGCATTACTTGACTGTTCCCAGCACCGTGGCTTTTGTGAGTTCAGTACAGGTAATGGTGTCAGTATTTGAAGGGTAGTGTAAGAAGGTTAGGTTTTCCCTGAGGGTTTACTGGAGTCGTCGTTATCTTCCTCATTGGAGTGGATTCATTGGGAGAATCTACAATGGTGGTGGCAGTGATGAGGGGTCGACAGGAGCAGCTGTAAGGTTGATTAATTTAGACACATGGGCAACTCTAGGATATTCTTTAGTGAGGAATCGTTTCGCCATCAGTGGCTTCATCCGTCCCTTACAAAGGAGAATCTTGAAGAACGGGAGGAGAATGATGGACTGATTGATGGACTGACAACATCGACTCAAGGTTGAGGGACTGTTTACCTCATTCTCTCTGTTCTTCTAGATTCTCCTTTGTATGGACTGATGAAGCCACTGTGTGGCGAAAGTTTTCTTCAATAAAGATACCCAAGAGTTGCCCATGTGGTCTAATTTATCAACATGTCGGTTCTCTGACCATTCATCTACAAAGTGTCTGACACTGCAATTCTTGGGATTTAATACTTGGTATTCTTCGCTTGCCTAATTTCTTGGGGCACGACCTACTTCCACATTGAACAAATGTGACACACCATGACTGCTGCACTCTCCTACCAACGGTTTATAGCTCCTCCGCAACGTATGCCGTATTTATTCAATGATGGGACTGGACCACATCGACTCAAGGTTGAGGACTGATTTACCTATTCTCCTCCTGTTTCTTCAGATTCTCTTGTATGGACTTGATGAAGCACTGTGTGGCGAACGTTTCCACATTAAAGTATACCAAGAGTGCCCCATGTGTCTCATTTATCAACATGTCGGTTCTCTGAACCATTTCTACAAGCTGTAAGGTGTACTGTTGTGTAACAGCAGGTGGGAGCGGTGGAGACGGTGGGCTGTCCCCCTTTTTTCCCCCCCCCATATATTTTTGTTTTTTCTTCTTTAAACCCCAATTTTCTATATAATTCTTTTTTTTTTCCCCACCCCCCCCTTTTTTTTTTTTTTCGCCCTTCCCTTTTTTCCTTTTTTTTTTTTTTTTTTAAGGCAACTTGACAACGTTGTCGCGGTGGATGTGGTTATAGGAAGTTACAGGAGAGTTGTTTGGGCAGGAGACAGGTCTGCAGGTGCAGTAAAGTTCAGGACGTTGGGAAGGATTTGAGGAATGTCTGCTGAGGTGTGAGTCCCGGAAAAAATTGAAGGCAGGAATTGTTGTTCAGACGGAATAGTTCGTTAATAGTGGTGTTGATAGTGCCGGGGTTGCTGCGTTTGCAGGTGTGCATACACATGCAGTACAGAACCTTGAGGAATCTCGTCTGGGACGTGGAAGAGAGGGAAGTTGCGGGCGATGGTGCCTGTAGAGTAGCTGTGTAGAGTCTTGGTGGTGTCGGTTGGTGGCTTGGTTATTGCAGGTTATGTCGGTGAATTGGAGGTGTTTTCTCACTAGTACGAGGTTGTCGAAGTTGATTTCAGGTCTGCTACAAGATCCCTTTTGTAGCGTATCTGACAGATTGAACTATAAAAAGGTATAAAAGTACATAGGTGTCTTACTAACAATCTGGTCGGTATTTTATCCCACTTTAAAGTTTATATATATAATTATATATATCAAAAAAAATCCCCCCTTTTTCATTGTCAGACCTGCAACACAAGGGTTTCTTGGTACAGACCTGAAATAACTTCGCAACCTCTTACTAGTGAGAACGCTGGATTTGTGAGGGAACTGGACCTCCCACATCTGCGTTCTTCTAGTGACCTTCGTCTCACCTCTGGCCTCTATATAAGGTCCATCCTGTCCATTCAACTCCATATTGTTTTCAGACTATGGAACATTGCTCTTTCCAGGATGAGGGACTGACCACCTAAAACTTTAAGGGTGATGGACTGATTACATCGTCTTCAAGTTCTTCTGCTTTTCTGTACTCGATGAAGAAGCCTACTGTGTAGGCGAAACGTTCGAAATAAAGATACCTAAACTGTTGATATGTGCTTATCTAACAATGGAATAGGTGGAAGAAATTTTTTCCTGGTAGAGGCATGTTGACAATAGGCAGCAGAGTGTTTGCAATAATGGGGAGATATCAGAGTGGGGAAGCGTCCCAGTGCGGTGTTCACAGGGTCAGCGTTGGGCCCCTGAACGGGTCACAATCTAACATAAACGACATAGATGAGGCATAAAGAGCGACATCAGCAAGTTTGCCGATGACACCAAAAATAGGCCGTCGAATTCATTCTGGACGAGGACCTTAGAGCACTCCAGGATGATTTGAATAGACTGATGCAGTGGTCGGAGAAGTGGCAGATGCTGTTTAATATAGACAAATGCAAAAGTTCTAAATGTTGGACAGGGCAATAACCCATGCCACATATATACTAAATAATGTAGGATTCTTAATATTACGGATTGCGAAAAAAAGATTTTGGAGTTTGGTTAGCAGTAATCTGAAACCAAGACAACCCCACAACCTGCATTATGTGTTCGCAATAAAGCTTAACAGGAATTTCTTGGGTTCATATCAAGAAGCATAAATATAGAGTCCTCAGGTTGTTCTTCAACTCTATACATCTTGTTAGGCCTCATTTAGATTGTGGCTGCACAGTTTTGGTCACCGTATTACGATGGATATAAAATGCTCTGGAAAATGTACAAAGGTGGATGACAAGTTGATCCATATATCAGATACCTTTCTATGAGGACAGACTAGGGCCCTGAATCTGCACTCTCTGAAAGACGTAGAATTAGGGGGATACGATTGAGTGTAATAAATGGAAGACAGGAATAAAAGTAAAGGGGATGATAAATAGTGTGCTGAAAAATATCTAGCCTAGAACGGACTCGCGCATGGGTTTTAAGTGGAAAATTCAGATGCAGGGTAAGGATATAGGAATGTACTGGTTTGGTAATAGAGTTGTGGATGAGTGGAACAAACTCCCAGAACGTTGTGTAGCTTTAAAAATAGGTTGGATAAATACATGAGTGGATGTGGGTGGGTGTGAGTTGGACCTGATAGCTTGAGCTACCAGGTCGGTTGCCGTGTTCCTCCCTAAGTCTATGTGGCCTGACCTGCCTGGGTTGGGTGGTTTGGCTTAAGTGGTAGGAGACTTGGTTCCTTGCTCGCATGGGCCAGTAGGCCTGCTGCAGTGTTCCTTCGTTCTTATGTTCTTATGTTCCAGGTGTGTGTTCCTAGCATGTATTTCAGGTGTGTGTTCCTAGTGTATGTTCAAGATGTATGATCCAGGTGTGTGTTCCAGATGTGTGTTCCTGGTGTGTGTTCCAGTTGATTATTCAAGGTGTGTGCTCCAGGTATGTTCCAGGTGTGTGATCCAGGTGTCTATTCCAGATGTATGTTCCAGGTGAGCGTTCAAGGTGTATATTCCAGGTGTGTGTTCCAAGTGTCTGTTCTTGTTGTGTGTTTCAGGTGTGTTCAAGGTGTATATTCCAGGTGTGTGCTGCAAGTATCTGTTCCTGTTGTGTGTTCCAGGTGTGTGTATAGTTATTTGCTCCAGGTGTGTGTACAGTTATTTGTTCCTGGGCCTGTGTTTCAGGTGTGTTCCATGGGGTGGTGTTAAAGGTGTAGGTCAATGTGTGTGTTCCAGGTGTGTGTTCCAGGGGTGTGTTCCTGGTGTAGGTTATACAGGTGAGCTTTCCAAGTGTGTGTGTTCCAAGTGTGTGTTCCTGGTGTATGTAAGAGGGTGTGTCCTCCAGGTTGTATTCCAGGGCATGTGTTCCAGTTGTATCTAGGATGAGTGTTTCAGTTGTGTGTTAGAGGTGGTGTTCCAAATGTGTGTTCCATATGAGTTTTCCAGGTGTGTGCTCTTGGTGTGTATTCCATGTGTGTGTTCCAGGTATGTGCTCCAGGTGTGTGTTTCTAATGTGTGTGTTCCAGGGATCTGTGTTCCAGGCGTTTGTTCCAGGTGTGTGTTTCTGGTGTGTTCAGGGTGTATGTGTTATTGGTTTGTGTTCCTTGTGTGTGTTCCAGGCGTGTGTTCTACGTGTGTGCTCCATGCGTGCTCCATTGTGTGTTTACAGCGTGGGTTCCAGGTGTGCGTTCCAGGTGAGTGTTCATATGTTACTCCAGGTGAGTGTTTCGAGTTGCGTTCCAGGTATGTGTCCCTGGCGTGTGTTCAAGGGTGAGTTCCAAGAATATGTTCCAGATGTGTAGTTTCAGGTTTGGTTCTTCAGATGGTGTGTTCATGGTGAGTATTTCAGGTATGTCGTTCCAGATGTGTGTTCATGGGTTGGTTTTTTGTTTTTTGATTGGGGTGTGTTCCTGAAGTGTATTCCTGGTGTGTGTGCTAGGTGTCTGTGTTCCAGATGTGTGCTCTGGGTGTGTGTTCCAGATGTGTGTTCTGGGTGTGTGTGTGTTCCAGTGTTCTGTTCCAGTTTGTGTTTATTACAACCCAGAGTCCAAATGCTGTTATTCTGGGTGTAAGGGAGCAAAATAAACACAGCAGAAAAACTTTTGACTATATCCTTCACCAATTTAGAACAGAAGTATGTACACTATATACACCTATGTTTCAGCGATAGGTATTAGTGCACTCCACGGTATGCATAGGCCGTATAGAGCCACTAGAGAGCAGACCGTGCTTCAACCAGATCTAGAATGGGGAATGGAAAAGGGCAGACAGGAGACGTGGTTCCCAATACCTCTGCCCATGCAAAAACCATCTTCTTATTGGCTGGAATACTGTACTGGTTTACTGGTTGAACGATTGGGGCCCCATCGTAATACCTCAGTCACCTGGTCGCTGGTTGGGTGAGATAGATCTGTAAATGAGGGTGTGCACATGCGCCGAATAAAGGTTACGTTTACTCTTTGCATGCCACAACCTACCACGAGAAGGCTCAGGATTAGGCTGCACCTCCCAGTGGTAACCGTGCCGCCATGGCACAAAAATGGGACCGCTTTCCTCTCAACATCCAAACTTTTTCTCGGTGAGATAAAGCCCAAACCCTAAATCAGAGCGAGACAGCTGACTTGTCGGGCTAAATAGGTCAAGATACTGGGGCCCCGGACGGTAGCCAGCATCCCCTCACTAAAAAAAAAAAACCCACTACAGGAGATAAAAAAAAGAGCTTGGATGGGGGTTACCCAAGTAACTAACACATCTAACTAATATAAATTTTTTTAAAAAAATTTAAAATTATTGTTAGGACTCTAGTAAAGAGGCCTGCCAACATATTGTCTTTGCCGGCAATTTATTTTATTCTGAGAGAGTAGGGTTGCGTCTGAGCGTCCACCTCATGAGCCTTGTGTTGTGTTCTTCAGGCCTTGGAGATATACTAGAGGATTGTGATCACTGTAAGACAGGGACCCACCTGCGATTTCTGGCCTCATAAACATCGAAGTGCCTCCAAAGCCAGTACAGCGCGGAGTCTTCTGTTTTTCAATGGTTAGGAGTAAGCCTCTGATGCGGCTGGAATTTGGCAGAGAGAAGGCGACAGGCTGCAACTCTCGTTCCCGTTTTGCAATAGTACGGCCCAACCCCAGGACTCTCAGCATTCAACCTGTAATGAGAAAGTTTTGGAAGAAGTCTGGAGACAAGAAGGGGTGCAGTAAACAATATCATTTTGCTTCGTAAAAACATTCTGAGCAACTGAAGTCCAAATAAGGGAACTTGTGACTGGTAAGGAGAGTAAGAGGGGCTTACAATATCTGAAAATTTTTTTACAGGGAATCTTCTATGAAATCTATCCATGCTAGGAACGTTGAAGAGATTTCCGATCATGAGGAACTGGATAATCTTTAATGCCAGAACTTTAGCAAGTTTAGGAGCAACTTTACCACTACCTACTTCATGGCTAAAAAGTAACAGTGGCCTGGCAAAGGATGACTTAGATAAATTAACAGTTTAAATGGGACTCTGAAAGGTCTCAAAAAGAGCCCTAAGTTCTAAATAGAGTGCTGATCCCAAGTATCAGACACCACAACAATATCACCCAGGTTAACGTGCCGTGCATTCAAGTCCTTGAATAGCCTGATGAAAAGTTTTGGAATGAGAAAGGGAGTTTTTTTCATTCCAAGGGGGAACTGTATATTGATAATGACTCTGTAATTAAGAAGGCAAAGAGATTCTTCGCCTGATCCGTCAAAGGTACCTGATAGTAACCTTTAAGGAGAGATTAACTTTGGACAACGAAAGTAGCCTTACCCACAAAGTCGATTACGTCATCCAGACGAGGAAGAGGGTAAGCATCTGTGATTGTGACCTCATTCACCTTACGGTAGTCTGTACACATACGAAACCCTCCATCAGCTTTTTTAACAAGGATACACGGTGATGCCCATGGGCTAGACGATTCCTCCACTAACCCATGCTCTAACAGAAATTCTACTTCCTGCTGAAGTAGCCTCTGCTTTTCAGGATTAGCTCTGTAGGGGGAGAGTTTAATAGGTTTATCACCAGGAACACATACCAGGAGCGCATACCAGAAACACACACCAGGAACAAAGTACCGTGATTGCCAGAGGTTCGTGGAAGAAACTTTCATTCTACCAGAAAAAATTGACCAGTGTGTTGGTCGTGATAATTAACCAGAGTGTGTGTTGGTCGTGATAATTAACCACTGTGTTGGTCATGATAATTAACCAGCATGTAGGTCGTGATAATTAGACAGTGTGTTAAGAAGTAAGAACATAAGAAATGGAGGAGATTGCAGCAAGGCATGTTGGCCCATATTAGGCAGGTTCCTTCTCAATTCCATTCCCCACTAGCTGAATATTTGCCAACTCAATTTTCATTCTAATCAAGGAACAAGCTTTGATAATTCTATATACCAATGTGCAAGTCCACTCAATCCAACTCCTCTCACTCATTGAACATTAAAATGGTATAAAATACGACAGGTTGTTAGGTAAGAATATATGCAACAGTTAGGTAATCTTTATTATGAAACGTTTCGCCTACACAGTAGGCTTCTTCAGTCGTGTACAGAAAAAGTTGATTGAAGCTGAAGATACGTGAAGGGACGATTGTTCAGTCCATCACCTTAAAGTTTTGGGGTGGTCAGTCCCTCAGTCTGGAGAAGAGCGTTGTTTCCATAGTATGAAACATATGGAGATGAAGTGACAGACGGAGCTTTTATATAGCGCCAAGAGGTGGACGTAGGTCTCTAGACGAGGTAAGAAACTCAGATGTGAGGAGGTCGTCCCTCTCAAATCCAGCCGCTCTCATAGGGGTGGAAGTTGGCGAGGTTGATTGCAGGTCTGTACCAAGATACCCTTGTGTTGCGGTGGGGTCTGGACAGATGGTACATTACATGGTATAATGTTCAATCTGTCAGACACTCGCAACACAAGGGTATCTTGGTACAGACCTGCAATCACTTCGACAACTTCCACTAGTGAGAGAGACTGGATTGAGAGGGACCTGACTTCCAAACATCTGAGGTTCTTACTCTTCTAGTGACCTACGGTTCTCACCTCTTGCGCTATACCATCAGAGCTTATTTCTTGGGTAGCATTAAAATTGGTAGGAAATGTTTTGTTAGTGGAATGAATTGTAAAGGACCTGCTTAGTATGGGCCAACAGGCCTGCTGCAGTGTTCCTCCTTTCTTATGTTCTTATGTTCTTATGTTAGGGAACTTCAGGAGGATTTAGACAAACTCTACTCTTGGTCAGAAAAGTGGCAGATGCAATTCATTGTAGATAAATGCAAGGTTCTGAAGCTCGGGAGTGTCCATAACCCTAGCAACTGGTTCGTGGTGCACCACGAACCAGTCAATGCAGGAGTTTACACTATACCCTGTGGAGGCTGTGACAAGATTTACGTAGGTGAAACAGCAAGAAACCTCGACAACCCCTCAATGAACACATTACGCATGTAGGAACGATAACTTGAACAACGCCTGTGTACAACACCGAAATTCCACCAATCATCTCATGAAATTCAGAGACGCCCAATTAGTGATCAAAGAAACTAATTTCCAGTAAAAGGACACAAGTGCAACTAATGTGACATTTATTGTGGCAACGTTTCGCTCTCCAGGAGCTTTATCAAGCTTGATAAAGCTCCTGGAGAGCGAAACGTTGCCACAATTAAATGTCACATTAGTTACACTTGTGTCCTTTTACTTTACATATTGTCGGTAATTCTAACCAACTTTATTACAAACTAATTTCCGCAGACGAAAGTGCCTCGAATCAGCACTGATCGCTGTTTCAAATACAATTAAACAAAACAACGGCAGCTTCACCATCTCTGAAGTCTTAGCAAGAATTCTCCTGAAAACAGTAAACCCTGCCATCACATAGTCTCTCCTGTTATACTACACAAAGCACATTACAGAGAGTGAACACTGAAACAAGCTGCCTCTTTCCACTCTATATTTGTAAAAGTAAAAGGACACAAGTGCACTAATGTGACATTTATTGTGGCAACGTTTCGCTCTCCAGGAGCTTTATCAAGTCATGGCTTGATAAAGCTCCTGGAGAGCGAAACGTTGCCACAATAAATGTCACATTAGTTGCACTTGTGTCCTTTTACTTTACATTATCGTGCCTTGTGGCCTTAACAATTTCCTCCTATAATAGTCTCCCTTGGTCCCTATCTAAGTTTGGGGGACGGTATATCACACCTAAAATCAATTTTTCATGCCCCTCTGAAAATTCTATCCAAACAGACTCTGTATGTGTTACTTCAGAATGAACATTAAAATGGTATAAAATACCGACAGATTGTTAGGTAAGACACATATGCAACAGTTAGGTATCTTACCTAACAATCTGTCGGTATTTTATACCATTTTAATGTTCATTCTGTCAGACACTGCAACACAAGGGTATCTTGGTACAGACCATCAACTTCGACAACCTCTACTAGTGAGAACGGCTGAGTTTGAGAGGGACCTGCCCTCCCAAAGCAACCTACGTCTCACCTCCTGGCACTATATAAAGCTCCATCCTGTCACTTCAACTTCATATTGTTTCAGACAACGGGACAATGCTCTTCTCCAGACTGAGGGACTGACCACCTCAAAACTTTAAGGGTGATGGACTGATTACATCGTCTTCAAGTATCTTCTGCTTCTATCAACTTTTCTGTACTCGACTGAAGAAGCCTACTGTGTAGGCGAAACGTTTCGAAATAAAGATACCTAACTGTTGCATATGTGTCTACCTAACAACCATGTGTTACTTCAGACTTAATACCCGTTTTTATGCAACAGTTCAAGCGATCTCGGACATACAATGCCAAATTTCAGTTAGATATCTTTATTTCGAAACGTTTCCCCTACACAGTAAGCTTCTTCAGTCGAGTACAGAAAAGTTGATAGAAGCAGAAGAGTTGTAGATGAATGGTTCGTAGATGAATGGTTCAGAGAACCGACATGTTGATAAATTAGACACATGTGCAACTCTTGGGTATCTTTATTGAGGAAACGTTTCGCCACACAGTGGCTTCATCAGTCCATACGTAGAAGGTAAGACACATATGCAACAGTTAGGTATCTTTATTTCGAAACGTTTCGCCTACACAGTAGGCTTCTTCAGTCGAGTACAGAAAAGTTGATAGAAGCAGAAGATACTTGAAGACGATGTAATCAGTCCATCACCCTTAAAGTTTTGAGGTGGTCAGTCCCTCAGTCTGGAGAAGAGCGTTGTTCCATGGAATGAAACAATATGGAGATGAAGTGACAGGATGGAGCCTTATATAGCGCCAAGAGGTGAGACGTAGGTCACTAGAAGAGGTAAGAACTCAGATGCTGGGAGGTCAGGTCCCTCTCAAATCCCTCTACTAGTGAGAACGGCTGGATTTGAGAGGGACCTGACCTCCCAGCATCTGAGTTCTTACCTCTTCTAGTGACCTACGTCTCACCTCTTGGCGCTATATAAGGCTCCATCCTGTCACTTCATCTCCATATTGTTTCATTCCATGGAACAACGCTCTTCTCCAGACTGAGGGACTGACCACCTCAAAACTTTAAGGGTGATGGACTGATTACATCGTCTTCAAGTATCTTCTGCTTCTATCAACTTTTCTGTACTCGACTGAAGAAGCCTACTGTGTAGGCGAAACGTTTCGAAATAAAGATACCTAACTGTTGCATATGTGTCTTACCTAACAACCTGTCGGTATTTTATACCATTTTAATGTTCATACGTAGAAGATTGAGACACTTATGCAGCATATGGGAATTTTTATTCAGGAAACGTTTCGCCACACAGTGGCTTCATCAGTCCAACACAAAGAGGAAGGCGTAAGGAGAGGAGGAGTAGGAGGTAATCAGTCCATCAGCCTGGAGTCGATGTGTTCAGTCCATCAATCTTGTAGAATGTACATTCTACAAGATTGATGGACTGAACACATCGACTCCAGGTTGAGGGACTGATTACCTCATACTCCTCCTCTCCTTACGCCTTCCTCTTTGTATTGGACTGATGAAGCCACTGTGTGGCGAAACGTTTCCTGAATAAAGATTCCCATATGCTGCATAAGTGTCTCAATCTTCAACTTGTCGGTTTTTCAAACCATTCATCACACAGTCCATACGTAGGAGAAACTTAAAGAACAGGAGAAGAATGGGGTAATCAGTCCCTCAACAGAAGAGACTTGAAGACGATGTAATCAGTCCATCACCCTTAAAGTTTTGAGGTGGTCATTCCCTCAGTCTGGAGAAGAGCATTGTTCCACTAGCGACCAAACGTCTCACCTCCTGGCGCTATGTAAGGCTCCATCCTGTCACTTCAATTCAATATTGTTTCAGACTATGGAACAATGCTCTTCTCCAGACTGAGGGACTGACCAACTCAAAACTTTAAGGGTGATGGACTGATTACATCGTCTTCAAGTCTCTTCTGCTTCTCTGTACTCGACTGAAGAAGGAAAAAAAATGGTATAAAATACCGACACAATGGAAATATAAACACAAATGCACTATAATGTGATCCTTTATTGACAACGTTTCACCCACACAGTGGGCTTTTTCAAATCACACACGGATCCGTGTGTGACTTGAAAAAGCCCACTGTGTGGGTGAAACGTTGTCAATAAAGGATCACATTATACTGCATTTGTGTTTATATTTCCATCGACTGAAGAAGCCTACTGTGTAGGCGAAACGTTTGGAAATAAAGATACCTAACTGTTGCATATGTGTCTTACCTAACAACCTGTCGGTATTCTATACCATTTTAATGTTCAGCTTTATACATCATTAGTAAGGCCTCACCTAGATTATGCAGCTCAATTCTGGTCTCCATGTTACAGAATGGACATAAATTCGTTAGAAAACATCCAGCGTAGGATGACTAAATTAATACATAGCATTAGAAATCTTCCTTATGAAGAAAGATTGAAGACTCTTAAGTTACATTCACTTGTTAGACGAAGAATGAGGGGAGACCTGATCAAAGGGTGTATAAGTGGAAGATAGAAAGATAGGAAGATAGGAAGATTTGGATATTAATAAGGTCTTGAGGATATCTCTCCAAGAGAGAACCCGCAGTAATGGATATAAATTAGACAAGTTTAGATTCAGAAAGGATACAGGAAAGTATTGGTTTGGAAATAGGGTAGTTGACGAGTGGGACAGTCTGCCTAGTAGGGTTATCGAGGCTAAAACCTTGGGTAGTTTCAAATTTAGGTTGGATAAATACATGAGTGAGAGGATGTTAGGTAAGACACATATGCAACAGTTAGGTATCTTTATTATGAAACGTTTCGCCTACACAGTAGGCTTCTTCAGTCGAAGATTGAGACACTTATGCAGCATATGGGAATCTTTATTCAGGAAACGTTTCGCCACACAGTGGCTTCATCAGTCCAATACAAAGAGGAAGGCGTAAGGAGAGGAGGGGTTTTGAGGTAATCAGTCCCTCAGCCTGGAGTCGATGTGTTCAGTCCATCAATCTTGTAGAATGTACAGCATAGGGCCGTAGACATGGCTTATATACTGTAGTGAGGTGACTTGAAGCAGACGGAGGCGGGATCATAGTGGTACCATCCACTAGTCGAAGTAGGTCTTTGTCCAAAGGTTGAACAAGCGTTGAAGAATTCTTTGTAAGAAGATCCCATGATGCTGCAGTGTCTGACATTTTGTGATGAATGGTTTGAAAACCGACAAGTTGAAGATTGAGACATTTTGCAGCATATGGGAATCTTTATTCAGGAAACGTTTCCTGAATAAAGATTCCCATATGCTGCATAAGTGTCTCAATCTTCAACTTGTCGGTTTTTCAAACCATTCATCACACAGTCCATACGTAGGAGAAACTTAAAGAACGGGAAAGAAGAATGGGGTAATCAGTCCCTCAACAGAAGAGACTAAAGGGACGATGTAATCAGTCCATCACCCTTAAAGTTTTGAGGTGGTCATTCCCTCAGTCTGGAGAAGAGCATTGTTCCACTAGCGACCTACGTCTCACCTCCTGGCGCTATGTAAGGCTCCATCCTGTCACTTCAATTCAATATTGTTTCAGACTATGGAACAATGCTCTTCTCCAGACTGAGGGACTGACCAACTCAAAACTTTAAGGGTGATGGACTGATTACATCGTCTTCAAGTCTCTTCTGCTTTTCTGTACTCGACTGAAGAAGGAAATAAATGGTATAAAATACCGACACAATGGAAATATAAACACAAATGCACTATAATGTGATCCTTTATTGACAACGTTTCACCCACACAGTGGGCTTTTTCAAGTCACACACGGATCCGTGTGTGACTTGAAAAAGCCCACTGTGTGGGTTTAAACGTTGTCAATAAAGGATCACATTATACTGCATTTGTGTTTATATTTCCATCGACTGAAGAAGCCTACTGTGTAGGCGAAACGTTTGGAAATAAAGATACCTAACTGTTGCATATGTGTCTTACCTAACAACCTGTCGGTATTCTATACCATTTTAATGTTCAGCTTTATACATCATTAGTAAGGCCTCACCTAGATTATGCAGCTCAATTCTGGTCTCCATGTTACAGAATGGACATAAATTCGTTAGAAAACATCCAGCGTAGGATGACTAAATTAATACATAGCATTAGAAATCTTCCTTATGAAGAAAGATTGAAGACTCTTAAGTTACATTCACTTGTTAGACGAAGAATGAGGGGAGACCTGATCGAAGTGTATAAGTGGAAGATAGAAAGATAGGAAGATAGGAAGATAGGATATTAATAAGGTCTTGAGGATATCTCTCCAAGAGAGAACCCGCAGTAATGGATATAAATTAGACAAGTTTAGATTCAGAAAGGATACAAGAAAGTATTGGTTTGGAAATAGGGTAGTTGACGAGTGGGACAGTCTGCCTAGTAGGGTTATCGAGGCTAAAACCTTGGGTAATTTCAAATTTAGGTTGGATAAATACATGAGTGAGAGGATGTTAGGTAAGACACATATGCAACAGTTAGGTATCTTTATTATGAAACGTTTCGCCTACACAGTAGGCTTCTTCAGTCGAAGATTGAGACACTTATGCAGCATATGGGAATCTTTATTCAGGAAACGTTTCGCCACACAGTGGCTTCATCAGTCCAATACAAAGAGGAAGGCGTAAGGAGAGGAGGAGTATGAGGTAATCAGTCCCTCAGCCTGGAGTCGATGTGTTCAGTCCATCAATCTTGTAGAATGTACAGCATAGGGCCGTAGACATGGCTTATATACTGTAGTGAGGTGACTTGAAGCAGACGGAGGGGGATCATAGTGGTACCATCCACTGTCGAAGTAGGTCTTTGTCCAAAGGTTGAACAAGCGTTGAAGAAATTCTTTGTAAGAATATCCCATGATGCTGCAGTGTCTGACAGTTGTGATGAATGGTTTGAAAACCGACAAGTTGAGATTGAGACACTAATGCAGCATATGGAATCTTATTCAGGAAACGTTTCCTGAATAAAGATTCACATATGCTGCATAAGTGATTCTCAATCTTCAACTTGTCGGTTTTTCAAACCATTATCACATTCTTCAGTCGAGTCTGAAAAGTTGATAGAAGAAGAAGATACTTGAAGACGATGTTAATCAGTCCATCACCTTAAAGTTTTTGAGGTGGTCAGTCCCTCAGTCTGGTGAAGAGCATTGTTCATAGTATGAAAACAATATGGAGATGAGTGACAGATGGGAGCTTTATTAGCGCCAAGAGGTGAGACGTAGGTCACTAGAAGATGTAAGACTCAGATGTGGGAAGTCAGGTCCCTCTCCCAAATCCAGTCGCTCTTCACTAGTGGAAGTTGTCGAAGTTGATTGCAGGTCTGTACAAGAACCCTTGTGTTGCAGTTGTATGCAGATGTACATTATACCATTTTAATGTTTCAATCTGTCGACCACTGCAACACAAAGGGTATCTTGGTACAGACTGTGCAATCAACTTCGACAACTTCACTAGTGAGAGCGGTGGATTTGAGAGGGACCTGACCTCTCCTAACATCTGAGTTTCTTACCTCTTCTGTGACCTACGTCTCACCTCTTGGCGCTATATAAAGCTCGTTCCGTCACTTCATCTCATATGTTCATTACTATGGAACAATGCTCTTCTCAGACTGAGGGGACTACCACTCAAAACTTTAAGGGTGTTGGACTGATTACATCGTCTTCAAGTATCTTCTGCTTCTATCATCTTTTCTGTACTCTACTGAAGAGCTTTTTTTTTTACTGTGTAGGCGAAAACGTTTCATAATAAAGATACCTAACTGTTGCATATATGTCTTACCTAACAACCTGTCGGTATTTTATACCATTTTAATGTTCAATGAGTGAGAGGAGTTGGATTTGAGTGGGACTTGCACATTGGTATATAGAATTATCAAAGCTTGTTCCTTGAGTAGAATTGAAAATTGAGTTGGGCAAATATTCTGCTAGTGGGATGGATTGAGAAGGACCTGCCTAATATGGGCCAACATGCCTGCTGCAATGCTCCTCCTTTCTTACTGTTCTTACGTTCTTACACCATGTCTAAATTATCACGACTACATGCTGGTTAATTATCATGACCAACACAGTGGTTAATTATCACGACCAACACACACTCTGGTTAATTATCACGACCAACACACTGGTCAATTTTTTCTGGTAGAATGAAAGTATTCTTCCACGAAACCTCTGGCAAATCACGGTACTTTGTTCCTCGGTGTGGTTTCTGGTATGCGCTCCTGGTATGTGTTCCTGGTGATAAATAGAGACATGTGCAACTCTTTGGGTATCTTTATTGAGGAAACGTTTTCGCCCACACAGTGGCTTCATCAGTCCATACAAAGGGAGAATCTTGAAGAAACAGGAGAGAATGGGTAATCATCCTCACTTGAGTCGATGTGGTCAGTCCATCAATCTTGAATAGAAGCGGCATACGGTGCTGAGAGGAGCTTATAAACCGGTTGGCAGGAGAGGTGCAGCAGTAATAGGTGGTGGTAACATTTTGTCTAATGTTGAAGTAGGTCGTGCCAAGAAATTAGGCAAGCGAAGAATCCCAAGTATTAAGATCCCAGAAGTTGCAGTGTCTGACAGTGTTTGTAGATGAATGGTTCAGAGAACCGACATGTTGTAAATTAGACTCATGTGCAACTCTTGGGTATCTTTATTGCGTGGTGCCCCCTATATCGCACCAGTGGCTTCATCGTTCCATACAAAGGAAGAATAACATGTCGGTTCTCTGAACCATTCATCTATAAAAATCTGTCAGACACTGCAACTTCTTGGGATCTTAATACTTGGGAATTCTTCGCTTGCCTAATTCTTGGGCCGACCTACTTCAACATTGAACAAATGTTACACACCTATGACTGCTGCCACCTCTCCTGCCAACGGTTTATAAGCTCCTTCTCAGACGTATGCCGCATTTCTATTCAAGATTGATGGACTGACCACATCGACTCAAGGTTGAGGGAATGATTACCTCATTATCCTCCTGTTTCTTCAAGATTTACTCCTTTTGTTGACTGATGAAGCCACTGTGTGGCGACGAAACGTTTTCTCAATAAAAGTACCCAAGAAGTTGCACATGTGTCTAATTTATCAACATGTCGGTTCTCTGAACCCATTTACCTACATGTGTTCTGGTGTGTGTTCCTACTTGTGTGTTCGTACTATGTATTCCTGGTGTGTGTTCCAGGTTGTTTGTTCATACTGTGTGTTCCTGGTGTGTATTCCTACTGTGTGTCCTGGTGGTGTGTTCCTATGATGCGTGTATTGGTTGTGTTCCAGGTGGTGTCCTACTTCGTTTTCGTTACTGTGTTGTTCCTGTGTGTGTCCTACTGTGTTCGTTACTGTGTTTTCCCTGGTGTGTGTTCCTACTGTTGTGTTTCATGAGTGTGTGGTGTATTCTACTGTGTGTTCTTGGTTTTGTTTGTTCCAGTGTGTGTTCCTACTGTGTGTCCTGGTGTGTGTTCCTACTGTATGTTCCTGGTGTGTGTTGCGGTGCGTGTTGCAGGTTGTGTGTTCCTGGTGGTGTTCCTGGTGTGTCTTCCAGGTGTGGTGTTCCATACTGTATGTTCCTGGTGTGTGTTGCATATGTGTGTTCCAGGTGTGATGTATGTCCTACTGTGTGCTCCTGGTGTGCGTGTTGCAGGTGTCGTGCGTTCCTTCTGGTGCTCTGGTGTGTGTTGCAGAAAGATAGAGGTAGGGTGTGTGTGGAAACAAGCAGGTTGCAACACTAGGGTTGGAAAACAGTATATGTTAATAAAAGGCAATTCAGCATGAAGTTATAAATTAAGACAAATCCGAATCAGGTCTGCAAACAAGAAGGGGGGGACAGCAGAGGGCAGCAAGGGATAGCTCCCTAAAGGTTTACTCTACTAATAGCTGGAGTTGTAAGAAATAATATATATGAGTCTAAGATTAATACGCGTGCAGGAGACATAGATATTATTGCTATAACAGAGACCTGGATCAATCTGAAAAGATAGAGAGAATGCCCTCTGAATGTCACATACAAGGCTAAAAAATGTATTCCAACTGACAGGGTCAACAGGGAAGGGTGGTAGAGTAGCGAGTATGTCAGAGACAATTAAAATTGCTGTGTTTAGACAGATATAAAATTAGAAGCGTCGGCCACTGAATCTGTTTGGATTACAGCTTCTCGAGGGCCGGAGAAAAACTAATTTTGGGTGTGATTTACAGTGGCCCGAAATCTTGATAGGGAGTGCAGTAAACTTCTGATGGGACGAAATTCGTTTAAGGCATCTACAGTACGAAAAATGTTGTGACTAATGGGGAAGATTTAACTATATACAGATTGACTGGAGCAATTTGACAGGAATTGAGTCAGGTGACTTTCTTGATACGATCCAGGAATTGTTTTTTAAAAACAGTTTGTGACAGAGCCAATAGGGGGAAATAACCTCCTTGACTTGGCTCTTGCTGTAGGGAAACACTAATTAATAATCTTGAGGTTAATGATAGCTTGGGGAAAGTGATCACAAAATCACTCAGTTTTAATATTATCATGGAATTCCCCTAACTTTCTCGCTAGTCTGAATTTCATAGGACCTGAAAAAATTACTTAGGTGGGCTGAACTGGAAGGACTGACTAAGGATCAGGTAGGTGGTGATGGTTGCGATATGACGACTTTTCCAAGGCATAGTTCTAGCTGCTCAGTCAATTATGTTCCAAATAGTGAAATCAGATCAAACAAAAATGATGCTAATGGACATGAAAACAATAGATTAAAATCTGATTGGTCAAAAGAGAGGCATATAAGGCAAATCAAAAGAGGAGAGGGGCAATTAAGAAATCCAATATATTCAGTTAAAGAGAGAAAATAAAAAAGGGAATTAGAAAGCAACAAGAGATTATGAGGTTGGAAGTTGCAAGGAGATCGATGGCTAACCCAAAGGGTTCTTTCAGGTTATACTGAATGTAAGTCAGGGACAAAGATAGGCCCACTCAAAAAGTTCCTCGGGTCAGCTCACTGACAGTGATAAGGACAATGTGTAGAATTTTTAACACATACTTCCTCTCAGTTTTTACACAGGAGGATACAGCGAAATTCCAGAAATGATAAATTATGTAGAACAGGTCGATAATAAACTTGTGCCCCCCCCCCCAACCGGGGATTGGGTCACAAGTGACTGGTCCTTAGGCAAATAGGTATAAATTAAAACTAACAAATCCCCCAGGCCCTGAGAAACTGTATGCAAGGGTTCTAAGGATGTAAAGAGGAGCTTAGGCAAACTTTGCTAATCTTTTAACATATCACAAATAGCAAAATGCATGGTGCCAGATAAGTGGAAAATAGCAAAATGTGATACCTATTTTCAAGCAGGGTGACTGGTCCTTAGCTTCGAACTATAGACCAATAAGCTAACCTCCATAGTGGGAAATTTATGGAGGTCATAATTGCCGAGGCAGTTTGTAGCCACCTTGAAAAAGCATAAATTAATCAAACGAATCTCAGATTGTTTTCACAAAGGGGGCGTTCCTGCTTACGAATTTATTTAACTTTTTTCACTAAGGTATTTGAGGAGGTAAATCAATGTTATAGAATATGATTACTGTGTGTTTTAGAAGACCACGTAAGAAAACATTATGACATTTTTATTAGAATCGTTTCGGTCCTGGGACCTTGTTAGAAGTGATCAAGGTCCCAGGACCCGAAACGTTTTCTAATAAAATATGTCATGTGTTTAGCTTACGTGTCTTTCTAAACCAACTAGTCTGGTATTTATTACCAAGGTATATTCCATGGATATTGTGTATATGGACTTCAGTAAGGCTTTTTGACAGGGTACCACATCATGAGACCATTGAGGAAAATTAAGGCACTTGGATAGGAGGAGTGAACATTAAAAATTGTATAAAAATACCGAAATATTGTTAGTAAGACAACATATGCAACAGTTAGGTATCTTTATTTCGAAACGTTTCGCCTACACAGTAGGCTTCTTCCAGGCGGTACAGAAAAAGCAGAGAGACTTGATGACGATTGTAACAGTCCATCTCCCTTAAAGTTTGAGGTGTAAGTTCCCTCAGTTGGAGAAGAGCATTGTTCCATTGTCTGAAAAACTATATGGAGTTGAAGTGACAGGATGGAGCCTTATATAGCGCCAGGGAGGTGAGGACGTAGGTCACTAGTAGAACGCAGATGTTGGGAGTTCAGTTCCCTCTCCAAATCCAGCCGTTCTCACTAGTAGAGGTTGTCGAAGTTGAGTTCAGGGTCTGTACCAGATACCCTTGTGTAGCAGTGTCTGAAGATTTGAACATTAAATTGGTTATAAAATACCGACGATTGTTAGGTAGACACATATGCGAACAGTTAGGTAACTTTATTTCGAAACGTTTCGCCTACACGTAGGCTTCTTCAGTCGAGTAAGAAAAGCAGAAGAAGAGACTTGTAAGGACGATGTATCAGTTCCATCACCCTTAAGTTTTGAAGGTGGTCAGCTCCCTCAGTCTGGAGAAGAGCATTGTTTCCATAGTCTGAAAACAATATGAGAGTTGAAGGGAAAAGCAAAATATCTAGCCTAGACAGGACTCGCAGCAATGTTTAAGTTGGAAAAATTCAGATTCAGAAGGATATAGGAAAGTACTTGTTTGGTAATAGGTTGTGGGATGGTGGAAACAAACTCCCGGTACAGTTATAGAGGGCCACAACGTTGTGTAGCATTAAAAAATACGGTTGGATAAATACTTGACGTGGGATGTGTGTGGGGTGAGTTGGACCTGATAGCTTGTGCTACGGTCGGTTGCCGTGTTCCTCCCTTAAGTCAATGTGACCTGACCTGACAAGGTTGGGTGCATTTGGCTCTTAAGACCGGGTAGGATAGGAGTAGGAGACTTGACTTGCCTCGCATGGGCCAGTAGGCCCTTCTTGCAGTGTTCCTTCGTTCTTATGTCTTATGTTCTTAAAAGCTACAAGTTCAGGTAAGATTCCCCATGGAATGAGCGGGGAAGCTGGGACAGATGAAGAATAGCTCTGGAGCGGAGTGTTCTTAGAGAACAGAGCCAGGGCGTTAACCCAGCAGCTAAGGCGATCGTGGGGCGACTGAGAACAGGAATAGCAGGGACTTGTTGCATCGAACTTGTGGTGTGGAAGTCTTTAATCTTGAGTAGCTTGCAGCAGGCTAGGGTCACTTCAGAGGGTAGAAAACACATGGGAATTATAGGAGTAATGAGGAGGCAGTTAGCAATGGAGCCATTTACGAATTTTTTGAAATGCTCCTAGATTAGGTGGTATAGTTTAGCCTTGTTACTGAAGGTTGAAACGTAGAGGCTTGATGAACCTCAAGTACTGGGTGGTGTGAGTGAAGCGGTTGAATTCACATGGCATACTTGACTGTTCAGCACCGAGGCTTTTGTAGAGTCAGTTACAGGTCATGGTGTCAGTATTTGAAGGGAGAGTTGTAAAAGGGTAAGTTTTCCCCTGAGGGTTTAATGGAGTCGTCGTTATACTTCCTCTTCTGGAGTGGATTCATTGGGAGAATCTACAATGGTGGAGCAGGGTGACTGAGGGTCGACAGAGCAGCTGATAAGGTTGATAATTAGACACATGGGCAACTCTTGGATATCTTTATTGAGGAAACGTTTCGCACTCAGTGGCTTCATCAGTTCCATCAAAGGAGAATCTTGAGAACAGGAGGAGAATGATGGAAACTGATTGATGGAATGACACATCGACTCAAGGTTTGAGGGGGACTACTGATTACCTCATTCTCCTCATGTTCTTCAAGATTCTCCTTTGTATGGGGGACTGAAGAAGCCACTGTGTGCGAAACGTTTCCTCAATAAAGATACAAAGAGTTGCCCATGTGTCTAATTTATTCAACATTGTCGGTTATCTGAACCATTCATCTACAAAGCTGTCAGGACACTGCAAACTTTCTTGGGATCTTAATTACTTGAGGAATTCGTCGCTAGCCCTAATTCTTGGGCACGACCTACTTCCACATGAACAATATGTGACAACACCTATTACTGCTGCACCTCTCCTACCAACGGTTATAAGCTCATCGCACGTATGCCGCTATTCTATTCAAAATTGATGGACTGACCACCATCGTCTCAAGGTTGAGGGACTGATTACCTCATTTCCTCCTGTTCTTCAGATTTCTCCTTTGTATGACTGATGAAGCCACTGTGTGGCGAAACGTTTTCTCATTAAAGATACCCCAAGAGTTTGCGCCCTTGTGTCTAATTTATCAACATGTCGGTTTCTCTGAACCATTCTCTACAAAGCTGTAAGGTGTATTAGTTGTGTAACAGCAGGCTGGGAGAGGTTGGGAGACGTGGATGAGGCAACTTGATCAAACGTTGTCAGCGTGGTGTGGAAGGGTTAATAGAAGTTACAGGAGCAGTTGTTTGGGCCAGGAGACAGGTCTGCCAGGTGCAGTAAAGTTCAGGACGTTGGGAAGATCTTGAGGATGTTGCTGAAGGTGTGGAGTCCGGAAAATTGAAGGCAGGGCATGTTGTTCAGACGGAATAGTTTCGTTAATAGTGGTGTTGAAAGTGCCGGGAAGTTTGCTGCGTTTGCAAGGTGTGCATTACACATGCGTACAGCACCTTGGAGGAATCTCCGTCGTCTGGGAGGGAGAGAGGAGTTTCTGGGCGATGGTGCCTGTGATTAGCGTGTAAGATTTGTAGAGTCTTGGTGGTGCGGTTTGTGGCTTGGTTATTGCAGCGTTTGTCGGTGAATTGGAGGTGTTCTTCTCACTAGTAGAGGTTGTCGAAGTTGATTTCAGGTCTGTACAAGATACCTTTTGTTGCAGTATCTTGACAGATGAACATTAAAATGTATAAATGCATATGTGTCTTACCCTAAAAAATCTGTCGGACACCACGCCCCCCCCCCCCCCCCCCCCCTTTTTATACCAATTTAATGTTCAATCTGTCAGACACTGCAACACAAGGGTATCTTGGTACAGACATGAAATCAACTTCGAACAACCTTTACTAGTGAGAACGGCTGGATTTGAGAGGGAACTGACCTCCCAACATCTGCGTTTCTAGTGACTCGTATCACCTCCTGGCTCTATATAAGGCTTCCA
This sequence comes from Cherax quadricarinatus, assembly GCF_026875155.1. Classification (NCBI taxonomy): domain Eukaryota; kingdom Metazoa; phylum Arthropoda; class Malacostraca; order Decapoda; family Parastacidae; genus Cherax; species Cherax quadricarinatus. Next base: position 30,881,340 of record NC_069403.1, read on the forward strand.
TCCTGTCACTTAATCCATATTGTTTAGACTATGGAACTATGCTCTTCTCCAGATGAGGGACTGACCACCTCAAAACTTTAAGGGTGATGGACTGATTACATCGTCTTCAAGTCTCTTCTGCTTTTCTGTACTCGACTGAAGAAGCCTACTGTGTAGGCGAAACGTTTCGAAATAAAGATACCTAACTGTTGCATATGTGCCTTATCTAACAATGGAATAGGAGGAGAAATTTTTTCCTGGATAGAGGCATGGTTGACAAATAGGCAGCAGAGTGTTTGCATAAATGGGGAGAAATCAGAGTGGGGAAGCGTCACGAGCGGTGTTCCACAGGGGTCAGCGTTGGGCCCCCTGCTGTTCACAATCTACATAAACGACATAGATGAGGGCATAAAGAGCGACATCAGCAAGTTTTGCGATGACACCAAAAATAGGCCGTCGAATTCATTTGACGAGGACAATTAGAGCACTCCAGGAAGATTTGAATAGACTGATGCAGTGGTCGGAGAAAGTGGAGATGCAGTTTAATATAGACAAATGCAAAGTTTAAAATGTTGGCAGGACAATAACCATGCCACATATAAACTAAATAATGTAGATCTTAATATTACGGATTGCGAAAAAGATTTAGGAGTTTGGTTAGCAGTAATCAGAAACCAAGACAACAGTGCATAAGTGTTCGCAATAAAGCTAACAGAATTTCTTTGGCTTCATATCAAGAAGCTATAATATTAGGAAGTCCTCAGGTTGTTCTTCTACTCTATACATCCTTGGTTGGCCTCATTTTAGATTGTGGGCACAGTTTGGTCACGTATTACAGAGTGGATATAAATGCTCTGGAAAATGTACAAGGAGGATGACAAAGTTGATCCCATATATCAGAAACCTTTCCTATGAGGACAGACTAAGGGCCCTGAATCTGCACTTCTCTAGAAAGGAGTAGTATTAGGGGGGATTCGTTGGTTTATAAATGGGAAGACAGGAATAAATAAAGGGGATGTAATAGTTGTGATGAAAATATCTAGCCTAGACAGGACTCGCAGCAATGGTTTTAAGTTGGAAAAATTCTGATTCAGGAAGGGATATAGGAAAGTACTGGTTATTGGTAATTAGAGTTGTGGATGAGTGGACAAACTCCAGAACGTTGTGTAGCTTTAAATTGGTGTTGGATAAATAATGAGTGGATGTGGTGGGTGTGAGTTGGACCTGATAGCTTGAGCTACCAGGTCGGTTGCCGTTGTTCCTCCCCTTAAGTCTATGTGGCCTGGACCTGGACTGGGTTGGGTGCATTGTTAAGCCCGGTAGGAGACCTTGGACCTGCCTCGCTTGGTCCAGTAGGCCTGCTGCAGTGTTCCTTCGTTCTTATGTTCTTATGTTCCAGGTGTGTGTTCCTAGCATGTATTTCAGGTGTGGTTCCTGTGTATGTTCAAGATGTATGATTCCAGTGGTAGTGTTCCGATGCCCTGTGGTTCCTGGTGTGTGTTCCAGTTGATTATTCAATGGTGTGTGCTCCAGGTATGTACCCGGTGTTGTGTCCAGGTTGTCTATTCCAGATGTATGTTCCAGGTGAGCGTTCAAGGTGTATATTCCAGGTGTGTGTTCCAAGTGTCTGTTCTTGTTGTGTGTTTCAGGTGTGTTCAAGGTGTATATTCCAGGTGTGTGCTGCAAGTATCTGTTCCTGTTGTGTGTTCCAGGTGTGTGTATAGTTATTTGCTCCAGGTGTGTGTACAGTTATTTGTTCCATGCCTGTGTTTCAGGTGTGTTCCATGGGTGTGTTAAAGGTGTATGTTCAAAGTGTGTGTTCCAGGTGTGTGTTCCAGGGGTGTGTTCCTGGTGTATGTATTCCAGGTGAGCATTCCAAGTGTGTGTGTTCCAAGTGTGTGTTCCTGGTGTATGTAAGAGGTGTGTCCTCCAGGTGTGTATTCCAGGCATGTGTTCCAGTTTGTATTCTAGATGAGTGTTTCAGTTGTGTGTTAGAGGTGAGTGTTCCAAATGTGTGTTCCATATGAGTTTTCCAGGTGTGTGCTCTTGGTGTGTATTCCATGTGTGTGTTCCAGGTATGTGCTCCAGGTGTGTGTTTCTAATGTGTGTGTTCCAGGGATCTGTGTTCCAGGCGTTTGTTCCAGGTGTGTGTTTCTGGTGTGTTCAGGGTGTATGTGTTATTGGTTTGTGTTCCTTGTGTGTGTTCCAGGCGTGTGTTCTACGTGTGTGCTCCATGCGTGCTCCATTCGTGTGTTACAGGCGTGTGTTCCAGGTGTGCGTTCCAGGTGAGTGTTCCATATGTGTACTCCAGGTGAGTGTTTCGAGTGTGCGTTCCAGGTATGTGTCCCTGGCGTGTGTTCAAGGGTGTGTTCCAAGAATATGTTCCAGATGTGTGTTTCAGGTTTGTACTTCAGATGTGTGTTTCAGGTGAGTATTTCAGGTATGTGTTCCAGATGTGTGTTCATGGTGTGTGTGTGTGTTCCAGAAGTGTATTCCTGGTGTGTGTTCTAGGTGTCTGTGTTCCAGATGTGTGCTCTGGGTGTGTGTTCCAGATGTGTGTTCTGGGTGTGTGTGTGTTCCAGTGTCTGTTCCAGGTTTGTGTTTATTACAACCCAGGAGTCCAAATGGCCTGTTATTCTGGGTGTAAAGGGAGCAAAATAAACACAGCAGAAAACTTTTGACTTATATCCTTCACCAATTTAGAACAGAAGTATGTACACTATATACACTATGTACAGCGATAGGTATTAGTGCACTCCACGGTAAGCAAGGCAGAATAGGAAGCCATAGAGAGAGGACGTGCTTCAACCAGCTCTAGAATTGGGAATGGACAAGGGCAGACGGAGAGTGGTACCCACATAACCTCCTGCGATTGCCAAAAACCATCTTTCTTATGGCTGGAACCTGGTTACTGGTTACTGGTTGAACGTGGGGCCCCATCGTCAACCCTCAGTACTCGGTTCGCTGGCTGGTTGGGGAGATAGCCTTGTAAATGAGGGTGTGCCACATGCGCGATAAAGGTTAGTACTCTTTGCATGCACAACCCCACCCGAGAAGGTCAGGATTAGGCGCCACCTCCCCGTGGTAACCGTGCCGCATGGCACAAAATAATGGGACCGCCTTTCCTCTCAACATCCAAAAAAATCTGTTCTCGTGACCAAAAATCCAAACCTAAAATCAGAGCGAGACAGCAGGTCAGTCGGGCTAAAAATAGGTCCAAGTACACGGCGGACGGTAATAGCCCGCATCCCCTCACTAAAAAAAAAAAACACACACCAGGAGATAAAAAAAAAGAGCTTGGAAGGGGTTTACCACAGTAACCTAAACACATCCTAACCTAATATATAATAAATATGTTAGATCAGATAAAGAGCCTGCCAAATATTGTCTTTGCACGGCAATTATATTTAATTCTGAGAGAGTAGTGTTGCAGTCTGAGCGTCCCCTCATGGCCTTGTTTGTGGTTCTTCATGGCTTGGAGATATACTAGAGGATTGTGATCACTTGTAGACAGTGACCACCTGCCGATGTCTGGCCCACATAAACTCTGAAGTGCTCCAAAGCCAGTACCAGCGCGATGGGCATCTTTTTTCAATGGTTAGAGTAGCCCTCTGATGCGGCTGGAATTTGGCAGAGAAGAACGTACAGGGCTTGCAACTCCTCGTTCCCGTTTTGCAATAGTTACTGCCCCACCCAGACTCACAAGCATAAACCTGTATGAGAAAGTTTTGGAAGAAGTCTGGAGACAAAGAAATGGGTGCAGTACACAATAATCTTTTTGCTTTCGTAAAAAAATTTGAGCACTGAAGTCAAATAAAGGGAACTAGTGACTGGTAAGAGAGGTAGAGGGGCTACCATATCTGAAAATTTTTTACAGAATCTTCTATAAAAATCCTTCATGCCTAGGAAAAACGTTTGAAGAGATTTCCGATCATGAGGGGAACTGGATAATCTTTAATGGCCTGATACTTTAGCAAGTTTAGGAAGCAACTTTACCATACCTACTTCATGGCCTAAAAAAAGGTAACAGAGGCTGGCCAAAGGAAAGACTTAGATAATTAAACAGTTAAATGGGAACTCTGAATGAAGGTCTCAAAAAGAGCCTTAAGTCTAAATAGGTGCTTGATCCAAGTATCAGACACCACAACAATATCACCCAGGGAACGCTAGCCGTGCCTTCAAGTCTTGAATTGCTATGGGAAAAGGTTTTCTGGAATGAAGAAGGGGAGTTTTTCATTTCCAAAGGGGTAACTGTATATTGATAATGTCCTCCTTGAATTAAGAAGGCAGAGATTCCCTTCGCCTTATCGTCAAGGTACCTGATAGTAACCTTTAAGGAGAGATCTAACTTGGACACAAATGTAGCCTTACCCACAAAGTCGATTACTTTCATCCAGGACGAGATGAGGGTAAGCATCTGTGATTGTGACCTCATTCCCCCCACATTACGGTAGTCTGATACACATACGAAACCCTCCATCAGCTTTTTTAACAAGGATTACAGGTGATGCCCATGGGCTAGCGATTCCTCCACTAACCCATGCTCTAACAGAAATTCTACTTCCTTGCTGAAAGTCGCCTCTGCTTTTCAGGATTAGTCTGTAGGGGGAGAGTTTAATTAGGTTTATCACCAGGAACACATACCAGTGAGCGTCTACCAGAAACACACACCAGGAACAAAAGTACCGTGAATTGCAGAGGTTCGTGAAGAAATTTTCATTCTACCAGAAAAAATTGTCCCAGTGTGTATGGTCGTGATAAATTAACCAGAGTGTGTGTTGGTCGTGATAATTAACCACTGTGTTGGTCATGATAATTAACCAGCATGTAGGTCGTGATAATTAGACAGTGTGTTAAGAACGTAAGAACATAAGAAAGGAGGAGCATTGCAGCAGGCATGTTGGCCCATATTAGGCAGGTCCTTCTCAATCCATCCCACTAGCAGAATATTTGCCCAACTCAATTTTCAATTCTACTCAAGGAACAAGCTTTGATAATTCTATATACCAATGTGCAAGTCCCACTCAAATCCAACTCCTCTCACTCATTGAACATTAAAATGGTATAAAATACCGACAGGTTGTTAGGTAAGACATATATGCAACAGTTAGGTATCTTTATTATGAAACGTTTCGCCTACACAGTAGGCTTCTTCAGTCGAGTACAGAAAAGTTGATAGAAGCAGAAGATACTTGAAGACGATGTAATCAGTCCATCACCCTTAAAGTTTTGAGGTGGTCAGTCCCTCAGTCTGGAGAAGAGCATTGTTCCATAGTATGAAACAATATGGAGATAAAGTGACAAAAGGAGCTTTATATGCGCAAGAGGTGAGACGTAGGTCACAGAAGAGGTAAGAATTTCAGATGTTAGGAGGTCGGTCCCTCTCAAATCCAGCCGCTCTCACTGTGGAAGTTGTCGAAGTTGATTGCAGGTCTGTACCAAGATACCCTTGTGTTGCAGTGTCTGACAGATTGAACATTAAAATGGTTAAATGTTCAATCTGTCAGACACTGCAACACAAGGGTATCTTGGTACAGGGCCTGCAATCAACTTCGACAACTTCCACTAGTGAGAGCGACTGGATTTGGAGAGGGACTGACTTCCAACATCTGAGTTCTTACCTCTTCTAGTGACCTACGTTCACCTCTTGGCGCTATATAAAGCTCCATTCTGTCACTTCATCTCCTTTTGTTTCATACTATGGAACATGCTCTTCTCCAGACTGAGGGACTGACCACCTCAAAACTTTAAGGGTGATGGACTGATTACATCGTCTTCAAGTATCTTCTGCTTCTATCAAATTTCTGTACTCGACTGAAGAAGCCTACTGTGTAGGCGAAACGTTTCATAATAAAGATACCTAACTGTTGCATATATGTCTTACCTAACAACCTGTCGGTATTTTATACCATTTTAATGTTCAATGAGTGAGAGGAGTTGGATTTGAGTGGGACTTTCACATTGGTATATAGAATTATCAAAGCTTGTTCCTTGAGTAGAATTGAAAATTGAGTTGGGCAAATATTCTGCTAGTGGGATGGATTGAGAAGGACCTGCCTAATATGGGCCAACATGCCTGCTGCAATGCTCCTCCTTTCTTATGTTCTTACGTTCTTAACACACTGTCTAATTATCACGACCTACATGCTGGTTAATTATCATGACCAACACAGTGGTTAATTATCACGACCAACACACACTCTGGTTAATTATCACGACCAACACACTGGTCAATTTTTTCTGGTAGAATGAAAGTTTCTTCCACGAACCTCTGGCAATCACGGTACTTTGTTCCTGGTGTGTGTTTCTGGTATGCGCTCCTGGTATGTGTTCCTGGTGATAAATTAGACACATGTGCAACTCTTGGGTATCTTTATTGAGGAAACGTTTCGCCACACAGTGGCTTCATCAGTCCATACAAAGGAGAATCTTGAAGAACAGGAGGAGAATGAGGTAATCAGTCCCTCAACCTTGAGTCGATGTGGTCAGTCCATCAATCTTGAATAGAATGCGGCATACGTGCTGAGAAGGAGCTTATAAACCGTTGGCAGGAGAGGTGCAGCAGTCATAGGTGGTGTAACATTTGTTCAATGTTGAAGTAGGTCGTGCCCAAGAATTAGGCAAGCGAAGAATTCCCAAGTATTAAGATCCCAAGAAGTTGCAGTGTCTGACAGGTTTGTAGATGAATGGTTCAGAGAACCGACATGTTGATAAATTAGACACATGTGCAACTCTTGGGTATCTTTATTGAGGAAACGTTTCGCCACACAGTGGCTTCATCAGTCCATACAAAGGAGAATCAACATGTCGGTTCTCTGAACCATTCATCTATAAATCTGTCAGACACTGCAACTTCTTGGGATCTTAATACTTGGGAATTCTTCGCTTGCCTAATTCTTGGGCACGACCTACTTCAACATTGAACAAATGTTACACCACCTATGACTGCTGCACCTCTCCTGCCAACGGTTTATAAGCTCCTTCTCAGCACGTATGCCGCATTCTATTCAAGATTGATGGACTGACCACATCGACTCAAGGTTGAGGGACTGATTACCTCATTCTCCTCCTGTTCTTCAAGATTCTCCTTTGTATGGACTGATGAAGCCACTGTGTGGCGAAACGTTTCCTCAATAAAGATACCCAAGAGTTGCACATGTGTCTAATTTATCAACATGTCGGTTCTCTGAACCATTCACCTACATGTGTTCCTGGTGTGTGTTCCTACTGTGTGTTCGTACTATGTATTCCTGGTGTGTTCCAGGTGTTTGTTCCTACTGTGTGTTCCTGGTGTGTATTCCTACTGTGTGTTCCTGGTGTGTGTTCCTACTGCGTGTACTTGGTGTGTTCCAGGTGTGTGTTCCTACTTCGTTTTCGTACTGTGTGTTCCTGGTGTGTGTTCCTACTGTGTTCGTACTGTGTTTTCCTGGTGTGTGTTCCTACTGTGTGTTTCCTGGTGTGTGTGTATCTACTGTGTGTTCTTGGTGTGTGTTCCAGATGTGTGTTCCTACTGTGTGTTCCTGGTGTGTGTTCCTACTGTATGTTCCTGGTGTGTGTTGCAGGTGTGTGTTGCAGGTGTGTGTTCCTGGTGTGTGTTCCTGGTGTGTCTTCCAGGTGTGTGTGTTCCTACTGTATGTTCCTGGTGTGTGTTGCAGATGTGTGTTCCAGGTGTGTGTTCCTACTGTGTGCTCCTGGTGTGTGTTGCAGGTGTGTGTTCCTACTGTGTGCTCCTGGTGTGTGTTGCAGAAGATAGAGGTATGGGTGTGTGTGGGAAACAAGCAGGTTGCAACACTAGGGTTGGAAACAGTATATGTATAAAAGGCATTCAGCATGAAGTTATAAATAAAGACAATAGATCAGGTCAGCAAACAAAGGGGGACAGCAGAGGGCAGCAAGGGACTAGCTCCCTTAAGGTTTACTCTACTAATAGCAGGAGTGTAAGAAATAAGATATATGAGCTAAGATTAATTGCAAGTGCAGGAGACATAGATATTATTGCTATAACAGAGACCTGGCTCAATCTGAAAGATAGAGAGATGCCCTCTGAATGTCACATACAAGGCTATAAATTATTCCACACTGACAGGGTCAACAGGAAGGGTGGTAGAGTAGCGATGTATGTCAGAGACAATTTAAATTGCTGTGTTAGACAAGATATAAAATTAGAAGCGTCGGCCACTGAATCTGTTTGGTTACAGCTTCTCGAGGGCCGAGAAAAACTAATTTTGGGTGTGATTTACAGGGCCCGAAATCTTGATAGGGAGTGCAGTAAACTTCTATGGGACGAAATTCGTAAGGCATCTACATACGAAAATGTTGTGCTAATGGGAGATTTCAACTATATACAGATTGACTGGAGCAATTTGACAGGAAATTTAGAGTCAGGTGACTTTCTTGATACGATCCAGGATTGTTTTTTAAAACAGTTTGTGACAGAGCCAACTAGGGGAAATAACCTCCTTGACTTGGCTCTTGCCAGTAGGGAAACACTAATTAATAATCTTGAGGTTAATGATGAGCTTGGGGAAAGTGATCACAAATCACTCAGTTTTAATATATCATGGAATTCCCCTAACTTTCGCTAGGCTGATTTCATAGGACTGAAAAATTACTTAGGTGGGCTGAACTGGAATGACCTGACTAAGGATCAGGTAGGTGGTGATGGTTGCCGATATGACGCTTTCCAGGGCATAGTTCTAGCTGCTCAGTCAAATTATGTTCCAAATAGGGAAATCAGATCAAACAAAAATGATGCTAAATGGATGAACAATAGATTAAAATATCTGATTGGTCAAAAGAGAGGCATATAAAGGCAAATCAAAAGAGGAGAGGGGCAATTAAGAAATCAATATATTCAGTTAAAGAGAGAAATAAAAAAGGGAATTAGAAAAGCAAAAAGAGATTATGAGGTTGAAGTTGCAAGAGAATCGATGACTAACCCAAAAGGATTCTTTCAGGTATACTGAAGTAAGATCAGGGACAAGATAGGCCCACTCAAAAGTTCCTCGGGTCAGCTCACTGACAGTGATAAGGAAATGTGTAGAATTTTTAACACATACTTCCTCTCAGTTTTTACACAGGAGGATACCAGCGATATTCCAGAAATGATAAATTATGTAGAACAGGACGATAATAAACTGTGCACGATTAGGGTCACAAGTGACATGGTCCTTAGGCAAATAGATAAATTAAAACCTAACAAATCCCCAGGCCCTGATGAACTGTATGCAAGGGTTCTAAAGGAATGTAAAGAGGAGCTTAGCAAACCTTTGGCTAATCTTTTCAACATATCACAACAAACTGGCATGGTGCCAGATAAGTGGAAAATAGCAAATGTGATACCTATTTTCAAAGCAGGTGACAGGTCCTTAGCTTCGAACTATAGACCAATAAGCCTAACCTCCATAGTGGGAAAATTTATGGAGTCAATAATTGCCGAGGCAGTTTGTAGCCACCTTGAAAAGCATAAATTAATCAACGAATCTCAGCATTGTTTTACAAAGGGGCGTTCCTGCCTTACGAATTTATTAACTTTTTTCACTAAGGTATTTGAGGAGGTAAATCATGGTATTGAATATGATACTGTGTGGTTTAGAAAGACACGTAAGAAAACACTATGACATATTTATTAGAAAACGTTTCGGTCCTGGGACCTTGTTAGAAGTGATCAAGGTCCCAGGACCGAAACGTTTTCTAATAAATATGTCATAGTGTTTGCTTACGTGTCTTTCTAAACCAACTAGTCGGTATTTATTACCAAGGTATATACCATGATATTGTGTATATGGACTTCAGTAAGGCTTTTGACAGGGTCCCACATCAGAGACCATTGAGGAAAATTAAGGCACATGGAATAGGAGGAGTGAACATTAAAATTGTATAAAATACCGACATATTGTTAGGTAAGACACATATGCAACAGTTAGGTATCTTTATTTCGAAACGTTTCGCCTACACAGTAGGCTTCTTCAGTCGAGTACAGAAAAGCAGAAGAGACTTGAAGACGATGTAATCAGTCCATCACCCTTAAAGTTTTGAGGTGGTCAGTCCCTCAGTCTGGAGAAGAGCATTGTTCCATAGTCTGAAACAATATGGAGTTGAAGTGACAGGATGGAGCCTTATATAGCGCCAGGAGGTGAGACGTAGGTCACTAGTAGAACGCAGATGTTGGGAGGTCAGTTCCCTCTCAAATCCAGCCGTTCTCACTAGTAGAGGTTGTCGAAGTTGATTTCAGGTCTGTACCAAGATACCCTTGTGTTGCAGTGTCTGACAGATTGAACATTAAAATGGTATAAAATACCGACAGATTGTTAGGTAAGACACATATGCAACAGTTAGGTATCTTTATTTCGAAACGTTTCGCCTACACAGTAGGCTTCTTCAGTCGAGTACAGAAAAGCAGAAGAGACTTGAAGACGATGTAATCAGTCCATCACCCTTAAAGTTTTGAGGTGGTCAGTCCCTCAGTCTGGAGAAGAGCATTGTTCCATAGTCTGAAACAATATGGAGTTGAAGGAAAGCAAAATATCTAGCCTAGACAGGACTCGCAGCAATGGTTTTAAGTTGGAAAAATTCAGATTCAGGAAGGATATAGGAAAGTACTTGTTTGGTAATAGAGTTGTGGATGAGTGGAACAAACTCCCGAGTACAGTTATAGAGGCCACAACGTTGTGTAGCTTTAAAAATAGGTTGGATAAATACATGAGTGGATGTGGGTGGGTGTGAGTTGGACCTGATAGCTTGTGCTACCAGGTCGGTTGCCGTGTTCCTCCCTTAAGTCAATGTGACCTGACCTGACAAGGTTGGGTGCATTGGCTTAAGCCGGTAGGAGACTTGGACTTGCCTCGCATGGGCCAGTAGGCCTTCTGCAGTGTTCCTTCGTTCTTATGTTCTTATGTTCTTAAAAGCAAACAAGTTCAGGTAAGATCCCAATGGGATGAGCGGGGAAGATGGGACAGATGAAGAATAGCTCTGGAGAGGAGTGTTCTTAGAGAAACAGAGCCAGGGTTTAACCCAGCAGCTAAGGCGATCGTGGGGCAGACTTGAGAAACAGGAATAGCAGGGACTGTTGCATCGAACTTGTGGTAGTTGAAGTCTTTAATCTTGAGTAGCTGGCAGCAGGCTAGGTCACATCAGAGGGTAGAACACATGGGAATTATAGGAGTAACTGAGGAGGCAGGTTAGCAATGGAGCCATTTACGAATTTTTTGAAACTGCTCCTAGATAGGTGGTATAGTTTAGCCTTGTTACTGAAGGTGAAACGTAGAGGCTTGATGAACTCAAGAACTTGGGTGAGTGTGAAGTGAAGCGGTGATTCACATGCATACTTGACTGTTCCAGCACCGAGGCTTTTGTAGAGTTCAGTACAGGTCATGGTGTCAGTATTTGAAGGAGAAGTGTAAAAGGTAAGGTTTTCCCCTGAGGGTTTACTGGAGTCGTCGTTATCTTCCTCTTCTGGAGTGGATTCATTGGGAGAATCTACAATGGTGGTAGCAGGTGACTGAGGGTCGACAGGAGCAGCTGTAAGGTTGATAAATTAGACACATGGGCAACTCTTGGATATCTTTATTGAGGAAACGTTTCGCCACTCAGTGGCTTCATCAGTCCATACAAAGGAGAATCTTGAAGAACAGGAGGAGAATGATGGACTGATTGATGGACTGACCACATCGACTCAAGGTTGAGGGACTGATTACCTCATTCTCCTCCTGTTCTTCAAGATTCTCCTTTGTATGGACTGATGAAGCCACTGTGTGGCGAAACGTTTCCTCAATAAAGATACCCAAGAGTTGCCCATGTGTCTAATTTATCAACATGTCGGTTCTCTGAACCATTCATCTACAAAGCTGTCAGACACTGCAACTTCTTGGGATCTTAATACTTGGGAATTCTTCGCTTGCCTAATTCTTGGGCACGACCTACTTCCACATTGAACAAATGTGACACCACCTATGACTGCTGCACCTCTCCTACCAACGGTTTATAAGCTCCTCCGCACGTATGCCGTATTCTATTCAAAATTGATGGACTGACCACATCGACTCAAGGTTGAGGGACTGATTACCTCATTCTCCTCCTGTTCTTCAAGATTCTCCTTTGTATGGACTGATGAAGCCACTGTGTGGCGAAACGTTTCCTCATTAAAGATACCCAAGAGTTGCCCATGTGTCTAATTTATCAACATGTCGGTTCTCTGAACCATTCATCTACAAAGCTGTAAGGTGTAATAGTTGTGTAACAGCAGGCTGGGAGAGGTGGGAGACGGTGGCTGAGGCAACTTGATCAACGTTGTCAGCGGTGGAAGTGGTTATAGAAGTTACAGGAGCAGTTGTTTGGGCAGGAGACAGGTCTGCAGGTGCAGTAAAGTTCAGGACGTTGGGAAGGATCTTGAGGATGTCTGCTGAAGGTGTGGAGTCCGGAAAATTGAAGGCAGGCATGTTGTTCAGACGGAATAGTTCGTTAATAGTGGTGTTGAAAGTGCCGGGGTTTGCTGCGTTTGCAAGGTGTGCATACACCATGCAGTACAGCACCTTGGAGGAATCTCCGTCTGGGAGTGGAGAGAGGGAGTTGCTGGGCGATGGTGCCTGTAGATTAGCGTGTAGAGTCTTGGTGGTGTCGGTTTGTGGCTTGGTTATTGCAGCGTATGTCGGTGAATTGGAGGTGTTCTTCTCACTAGTAGAGGTTGTCGAAGTTGATTTCAGGTCTGTACCAAGATACCCTTTTGTTGCAGTATCTGACAGATTGAACATTAAAATGGTATAAAATACATATGTGTCTTACCTAACAATCTGTCGGTATTTTATACCACTTTAATGTTCAATCTGTCAGACACTGCAACACAAGGGTATCTTGGTACAGACCTGAAATCAACTTCGACAACCTCTACTAGTGAGAACGGCTGGATTTGAGAGGGAACTGACCTCCCAACATCTGCGTTCTACTAGTGACCTACGTCTCACCTCCTGGCTCTATATAAGGCTCCATCCTGTCACTTCAACTCCATATTGTTTCAGACTATGGAACAATGCTCTTCTCCAGACTGAGGGACTGACCACCTCAAAACTTTAAGGGTGATGGACTGATTACATCGTCTTCAAGTCTCTTCTGCTTTTCTGTACTCGACTGAAGAAGCCTACTGTGTAGGCGAAACGTTTCGAAATAAATCCCAAAAGTTCAATTGCTTTCAAACTAAAGGGGGTTTTTTTTATAAGGCTTTGCAAATTCCCCAGATTTTGCAAAAGGGGGAGTCAGAGGGGAACTCAGACTTTCCCACGGGGTCACTTCCCCCCTTTTAAACTACTCGAAAAGGGGCATAAAAAAACCCGCGTTTCCGAAAAACCCAAAAAGGCCGTCTTCTTTTGCCCCCTTTACATTTTGGGGAAAAAAAAGGGGGGGGAATTTTTTTTAAAAAAAAAATCAAATTCAAATTTGGAAAAACCATAAAATTAAAAAAATAAGAAAATCTTTTTTGGGGAAAAAATTTGGATTTTTTTTTTAAAACCCAAGCCCAACGGGTTTGGGAAAAACAAAAAACTTGGCTTCATATCAAGAAGCAAAAATAATAGGACCCTTTTTTTTTTTTTAAATACTTGGGGGGGCCCTTTAGATTGTGCGCACATTTTTTTGGGCACCGTAACCCCAAGGATATAAATGCTCGGAAAATTACAAAGGAGGAGACAAAGTTGACCCATATACAGAAACCTTTCCTAGAGGACGCTAGGGGCCCGAATTCCCCTCTCTGAAAGACGTAAATTAGGGGGGATACATTTGGTTTTAAAAGGGAAAACGGGTAAAAAAGGGAGTAAAAGGTGCTGAAAAAAACTAGCCAGACGGACCGCACAATGGTTTTAAGTTTGGAAAATTCGATTTAGGAAGGTATAGGAAAGTCGGTTTTTAATGAGTGTGGTGATGGAAAAAACTCCCCCAAACGTTGTGTAGCTTTAAAAAAGGTTGGATAAATACATGAGTGGATTGGGGGGTTTTGATTTTGGGCCCGAAGCTGAGCTCCCCCGGGCGTTGCCCCTGTTCCTCCTTAAGTCAAAGTGGCCTGACCCATGGGTTGGGGGCATGGCTTAAGCCGTAGGGGACTTGGACCCGCCTCGCATGGGGCCAGTAGGCCTGCTGCAGTGTTCCCTTCGTCTTTTTTTAGTTCCGGTGTGGTTCCTAAAGTATTTTAGGTGTGTGTTCCCAGTGTTGTTCAAAGTAGATCCAGGTGTGTGTTCCAGATGTGGTTCCCGGGTGTGTTCCATTTTTATTTAAGGTGTGGCTCCATTTTCCGGGGGTGATCCAGGTGCATTCCCGATGTATGTTCCAGGGGAGCGTCAAGGTGTATATTTTCCCGGGGTGTGTTCCAATGTCTTTCTTGTTGTGTGTTCAGGTGTTTCAAGGGTATATCCAGGTGTGTCGCAAGTATCTGTTCCCGTTGTGTGTTTCCCGGGGTGTGTAAAGTTATTTTCCCAGTGTGTGTACAGTTATTTTTTCCATGCCCGTGTTTCAGGTGGTTTCCTGGGTGTGTTAAAAGGGTATGTTCAAAGTTGTGTCCAGGTGTGTTTTCCCCGGGGGGTGTTCCCGGTGTATGTATTCCAGGGGAGCATTTCCCAAATGGTGGTTCCAAGTGTGTTTCTGGTGATGTAAGAGGTGGTCCTCCGGGGTGTATTCCCGGGGATTGGGTTTTCCCGTTTGTTTCTAATGAGTGTTTTTTTGTGTGTTTTAAATGAGTTTCCAAATTTGTTCCCCTTGGTTTTCCCCCGGTGGGGCTTGGGGTGTATTCCATGTGTGTGTTTCCAGGGGATGGCCCAGGGGTGTGTTTTTAATGTTGTGTTCCAGGGATCTGTGTTTTCCCCGTTTGTTCCAGGTGTGTGTTTTTTTGGTGTTTCAGGGTGTATGTGTTATTGGGTTTTTTCCTGTGTGTGTTCCAGGGGTGTGTTTTACGGTGTGCTCCAGGTGCTCCATTCGTGTGTTACGGCGTGTGTTCCAGGGGTGCTTCCAGGTAGTGTTCCATATGTGACTCCCGGGAGTGTTTTGAGTGTGCGTTTCCCGGGATGTGTCCCTGGGGTTGGTCAAGGGTGTGTTCCAAGAATATGTTCCCGATTGTTTTCAGGTTTGTACTTCAGATGTGTGTTTTTAGGTGAGTTTTCAGGTATGTGTTCCCAGATGTTGTTCATTGGGGTGTGTGTGTTCCCGAAATGTATTCCCCGGGGTTGTTCTAGGGGTCTGTGTTTCCGATTTTGCTCTGGGTGTGTGTTCCAGATTTTGTTCTGGGGGGGTGTGTGTTCCATGTCTGTTCCCGTTTTTGTTTATTACAACCCAGGATCCAAGGCCTGTTATTTGGGGGTAAAAGGGGGCAAAATAAACACACAGAAAAATTTTGACTTTTAAACCTTCACCAATTTAGAACAAAGTATTACACTATTACACTATGTACAGCGATAGGGATTTGTGCACCCACGGTAAGCAAGCAGAATAGAAGCCCCAAAAAAGCAGACCGTGCTTCAACCACTTAGAAAAGGAAGACAAGGGAGAAGGGGATGGTACCCAAAAACCTCTGCGATTGCCAAAACCATCTTCTTATTGGCTGGAACCTGGTTACTGGTTGAACGATGGGGCCCCATCGTCAACCCTCAGTCACCTGGTTCGCTGGTTGGGGGAGATAGCCTGTAAATGAGGGTGTGCACATGCGCCGAATAAAGGTTACGTACTCTTTGCATGCCACAACCCCACCCCGAGAAGGCTCAGGATTAGGCTGCCACCTCCCAGTGGTAACCGTGCCGCCATGGCACAAAATAATGGGACCGCCTTTCCTCTCAACCATCCAACTTTTCTCGTGACAAAAAGCCAAACCCTAAACTCAGAGCGAGACAGCAGACAGTCGGGCTAAAATAGGTCCAAGATACAGGCGGACGGTAGCCCGCATCCCCTCACTAAAAAAAAAAACCCACACCAGGAGATAAAAAAAAAGAGCTTGGAAGGGGTTACCACAAGTAACCTAACACATCCTAACCTAATATATAATTAAATATTGTTAGACTCTAGATAAAGAGCCTGCCAACATATTGTCTTTGCCGGCAATATATTTAATTCTGAGAGAGTAGGGTTGCAGTCTGAGCGTCCACCTCATGAGCCTTGTGTTGTGGTTCTTCATGGCTTGGAGATATACTAGAGGATTGTGATCACTGTAGACAGTGACCACCTGCGATGTCTGGCCCACATAAACATCGAAGTGCTCCAAAGCCAGTACCAGCGCGAGGGCTTCTTTTTTCAATGGTAGAGTAAGCCCTCTGATGCGGCTGGAATTTGGCAGAGAAGAAGGCTACAGGCTGCAACTCCTCGTTCCCGTTTTGCAATAGTACTGCCCCAACCCCAGACTCACAAGCATCAACCTGTAATGAGAAAGTTTTGGAGAAGTCTGGAGACAAAAGAATGGGTGCAGTACACAATAATCTTTTTGCTTTCGTAAAAACATTCTGAGCAACTGAAGTCCAAATAAAGGGAACTTTGTGACTGGTAAGAGAGGTAAGAGGGGCTACAATATCTGAAAATTTTTTACAGAATCTTCTATAAAATCCTATCATGCCTAGGAAACGTTGAAGAGATTTCCGATCATGAGGAACTGGATAATCTTTAATGGCCAGAACTTTAGCAAGTTTAGGAGCAACTTTACCACTACCTACTTCATGGCCTAAAAAAGTAACAGTGGCCTGGCCAAAGGAAGACTTAGATAAATTAACAGTTAAATGGGAACTCTGAAAGGTCTCAAAAAGAGCCTTAAGTCTAAATAGGTGCTGATCCCAAGTATCAGACACCACAACAATATCACCCAGGTACGCTGCCGTGCCTTCAAGTCCTTGAATAGCCTGATGGAAAAGTTTCTGGAATGAAGAAGGGGAGTTTTTCATTCCAAAGGGGGTAACTGTATATTGATAATGACCTCCTGGAATTAAGAAGGCAGAGATTCCCTTCGCCTTATCCGTCAAAGGTACCTGATAGTAACCTTTAAGGAGAGATCTAACTTGGACACAAAAGTAGCCTTACCCACAAAGTCGATTACGTCATCCAGACGAGGAAGAGGGTAAGCATCTGTGATTGTGACCTCATTCACCTTACGGTAGTCTGTACACATACGAAACCCTCCATCAGCTTTTTTAACAAGGATACACGGTGATGCCCATGGGCTAGACGATTCCTCCACTAACCCATGCTCTAACAGAAATTCTACTTCCTGCTGAAGTAGCCTCTGCTTTTCAGGATTAGCTCTGTAGGGGGAGAGTTTAATAGGTTTAGAGTTTCCCACATCTACATCATGATTACCTAACGTCATTTTTTCGGCACATCCGAAAAAATATCAGGGTATGACTGTAGAAGCGCAGTTAAACTTGTTGCTTGAGTTTCAGATAGTCCCTCCATTAAAGGGCTAGGGTCCTTGAGGAGGACAGAGTTTGGAAGTTTAACATTAACTTCATGAATAGAGTGCAAAGAGTCAGAGTCGTCCTCAGAGGTAGAGGACAGAGTCCTCAAGTTTTAGTTTTTGAGGTCTTATCAAGGGGAGCTACCACATAATTTACATCAGATAATTAACTTACAATTTGCATAGGTCCCGTAAATCTAGCTTTCAAGGTGTGGCCAGGTATAGGTTCCTGCACCACCACCTTGTCTCCTGGATGGAAGGAGCGGAATTGTGCATTTCTGCCATACCTCTGTTTCATCTAATTTTGAGCTGCCTTTAGGTTAGCCTTGGCTAACTGACGTGCCACCTGCAACCTTGAAGACTCGTTGTAGAGTGTTGAGCTAACGTCTTCTCCCATCCATCCTTCTTTTAGCACCCGAAGAGGACCTCGTACATTGTGCCCAAAGATCAGCTCAAACGGACTATACCCGGTAGACTCTTGCACCGTTTCTCGCACTGAGAACAGCAACAAAGGTAGTGATTCATCCCAGTCTGTAGGAAAATGCATACAAAAAGTTGTGCAAGAAAGGTATAAAATACCGACAATATGATAGTTAAGACACATGTGCAACATCTGGATATCTTTATTGTAGACGTTTCGCCATCCAGTGGCTTTATCAATA
Organism: Cherax quadricarinatus; assembly: GCF_026875155.1. NCBI lineage: Eukaryota > Metazoa > Arthropoda > Malacostraca > Decapoda > Parastacidae > Cherax > Cherax quadricarinatus. The sequence continues at coordinate 30,899,385 of NC_069403.1, forward strand.
CAGATTCTAGGACATAATAGGAAGACAGTGGAACTATATACAAAAGATGAGGTAATCAGTCCCTCGGCCTTGTCAGACACTGCAACATCATGGAATCTTGGTTCAGAGGACATCTACAAGACCTTCTTCACGGCTGCTGCAACTAACCCATCTCTTTGGGAAGGACCTACTTCCACTGGGGAATCCCGTCTACCAGTGACTGCCCTCGTCTGCTGCCCGTCCCTTCCACTGACGCCTATATAAACGCGTCTTCTTGCCTTTGCTCCAGACTCTCCTCCACCACGATGCTGTGAACACTAACTCCAAGGCCGAGGGACTGATTACCTCATCTTTTGTATATAGTTCCACTGTCTTCCTATTATGTCCTAGAATCTGTATTGATAAAGCCACTGGATGGCGAAACGTCTACAATAAAGATATCCAGATGTTGCACATGTGTCTTAACTATCATACAAAAAGTTCTCATTATGGTTTTTAACGTCTGATGGAATCTTTCCAAGGCGCCTTGCGACTGAGGATGATAGGCAGTGGATAAGTTGTGGATTATCCCTAACCTAGTTAATGCTTCCCTAAATGCTTTGGCAGTGAAGTTAGTTCCTTGATCACTTTGAATAGTTTTAGGAATGCCAAAACAAGAAATAAATCTAGTCAAAGCTTTAAGAATTGCTTTAGTATTAATACTGCGCATGGGAATTGCTTCAGGGTATCTAGTTACTCTATCCATAATGGTAAATAAATACTGATTTCCCGACTTTGACCTAGCTAGTGGACCTACACAATCTATAATTAAATCTGCAAAAGGTTCTCCATCAGCAGGTATAGGTTGAAGAGGTGCAGGTTTAATGGAATGTCCAGGTTTCCCTACTTGCTGACATTCTCGGCAACACCGGATATGATTCTTCACGAACTGCTTTAATTTTGGCCAATAAAATTCTTTTGTAATTCTATATAATGTTTTAGTAATTCCTAGGTGACCTCCTAATGAAGTATTATGAGCTATATTCAATATTTGAGGTCTAAACTTTGTTGGAACCACTAACCTGTCAGACAATTGCCGGCTCTCTATCTCCTTACCAGTCTCAGTACAGAACAAATAGTCGTTTTTAAGTTCATACTTGACCGGATGATCCAAAGAGGGTTTACCCATGGCTGCCTGAAAAGCGAAATTTAAAGAAGAGTCTTTTCGTTGTTCCTCGCGGAAGGACAGTCCCTCGGGCATGGAAACATATCTGGCAATCCTGCAACCTGGGAATAGGAAGGTTTGATCGGGGTCTGTTCACTTGATCTACGAGGCCCTGGCCAGTTTTTCTCGTAAAACAAAGTGGCTATTCCGAGATCGGAGTCGTCCAAGGATAGGTCAACATTCTCGCCAGACAACCCTTGGGATGTTGCCCGAGTTATGGCCAACACCGGAGAAGAATTAATTATTATGGGTTCAGGACACACACTAGCAGTGGTAATGTTATTACCCAGTAATAACATGGCATCTTTCATGTGGAATCCTTCGGATACACCCACAGTCAAGTATCCAGTGTAATATATGCACTGTACATAAATTTTATGCAAAGGGACAGAATATATAGCTCCTCCAAATGCTTCCAACAACACGGAGGAATTCAAGGAAGTGTTCTTTGAAAGGGGTAATATTCCTTATCTTATAAGTGAGCAATATGCTCCAGTATCTCTGAAGGTTTTGACTTCAGTTGTTTTGGAGTTTTCCTGAAGGGAAATAAGACTGACAGTAGTAAGGGGCCATCCCTTTTTCTTCTTCTTTCAGGGACATGTTACTAGGGATATAAGAGATTTTCCCAATGGGTTGGGGTTTTTGGGGGCAGTTGGGACGGATGTGACCTACTTGGTTACAGACGTAGCAGACGACAGGCTTGCCCTTTACTCCCTGCTGACGTCGCAACTGGTGTCGCTCTGGCTGATGTCTCTCTGGATACTGTTGTCGAGTTGCACCATGATGAGGGGTTTGTCTCTCACCAAGTGGACCATAAGTTGAGAAGCGAGGCTCACCAGGTGGCTTAGTTGGCTGACGTAGACGTTCTCCTTCCGGCTGGCACTTCATCCTCCAAGGTTGACGATCTCTGCTCATGCCAGGCTGTTGAAAAGAGAGACGGGACCTCTCGGACAAGGTGCGGTTAGTTTCAAAGGTATCAGCCAACCTGGCTGCCTCCAATGCAGTGGTTAAGTCACGATCCTGCAGAAAGACTCGAACCTCTGGTCCCACAGATTCCAGCAGGTTGTCAACCAGAATAAGCTGCACAAGATCATCAAAGGTAGCAATACTACTTGCTTTATACCAGCTGGTAAAAGCTTCGGTCTGCTGTCGCACAAAATTAACCAGGGACTGGCCAAGCTGTCGTCTGCCTAACTTAAAAAACTTCCGATACTTAGCTGGGATACAAGTATATGCTCCCAACACTGTGGTCTTCATTACTTTATAATCGGAAAAATCAGTGTCATTTAACACTGACGTAAATTCCTGTGCCTTACCAAACAATGCTGTGTGAACCAACGATGCCCAATGCTGTTCCGGCTACCACAAGGTACGAGCCTGATTTTCGAAGCTTTCGAAAAATTGTTCTGGTTCGGCCTCATTGAAGCGGGGAACAAGCTGTACTGCTTTCTGTAAACTAAAATCATTTACAAGATCAGAAAAATGCCTTCTTTCTTTTTCCCTATCAAATTCTTCTTTTTGCAAATGCTCTCTGTTCCCTAGTCTGCTCAAGATTGATTTTTGCCAGCTCAAGTGCCAACGCCGCTGATTCACCTTGAGACAACCCTGCTGCACTAGACTGACAGTTTTGTTCCGTTGATGTATCATCTTCCTCTTGTGAGAACATAGTTTTATTCCTAGCTCCCGTAGAGGGAGGAGTCTGACGTGCCATTTCTTCTTCTCGAAGTTTGACGGTGATCAGTGAACGCAGTTGCGCAGCTGTGAGAGTGCGTTCATAATCAATGCCAATGGAACGAGCAATTTGCCAACAACGCTGTAGGGACAATTTAGGTAGGTTAAACAAAGTATATACCGACACCAGACATCTGACTCGTCTAGGTGGCATACCCCAATGTATAAGTTATTTGCTATGCACAGTATGATTGCAGAATACCCCAATGTAACACGTTATTTGCAGAACACGCTTAGCTATGCACAGTACGATTGCAGAATATGCATATAAGGTGGATACGCAATAGCAAAGCTGACTGCAAAATCTTCACACCGAACAAGCTAGTAGCGAGCTGTTAAACGATCACACAATAGCAAGGCTGGCCAAAGCAAAGCAACTGACAAGCAAAGTTTGTAAAGCGTTGGCAAAGCTAATGCAATGCCAGACAGCAAGCTACACAATGTTCCTGCTTCCAACTTCACCCTAGGCTCAACCCTTTCTCTAAGTCCAGCTCCAGCTCCCGGACAGGCTACCCATATTACAACCCAGGAGTCCAAAATGGCCTGTTATCCTGGGTGTAAAGGGAGTAAAATAAACACAGCAGAAAACTTTTGATTTATATTATCCTTCACCAATTTAGAACAGAAGTATGTACACTATATACAGTATGTACAGCGCCAGGTATTAGTGCACTCCACGGTAAGCAAGGCAGAATAGAAGCCACTAGAGAGCAGACCGTGCTTCAACCAGCTCTAGAATGGGAATGACAAGGGCAGACAGGAGAGTGGTACCCACATAACCTCTGCGATTGCCAAAACCATCTTCTTATTGGCAGGAACCTGGTTACTGGTTGAACGACGGGGCCCCATCGTCAACCCTCAGTCACCTGGTTCGCTGGTTGGGGGAGATAGCCTGTAAATGAGTGTGTGTACATGCGCCGAATAAAGGTTACTTACTCTTTGCATGCCACAGTGTTCCTGGTGTGTGTTCCATGTGTGTATTCCAAGTATGTGTTCCAAGTGTGTTTTCCAGGTGTTTGTTAAAGGGTGTGTGTTCCAGTTGTGTGGTTTGTGTGGTTCCAAGATTCCGTGATCCATTTGCGTGCTCCAGTTGTTTGTGCTCCAGGTGTCTGTGTTCCGGGTATTTGTGCTCCAGGAGTCTATGTTTCATGTGTCTGTGCTCCAAGAGTCTGTATTTCATGTCTCTGTGATGCAAATGTCTGTGTTCCAAGTCTGTACTAATAGTGTCTGTGTTCCAAAAGTCTGTGTTCCCAAGAATCTGTGTTTTCTTGTGTCTGTTCGCTCAGAAAGGTTGAAAAAGTCTTGTTAAAACAAATTAGTGAAGACACAACCTTCTTCTCTAACTAACCAGACTTTACCAACTTTCTTCATATTAACCTCAAGTTTTTAAACTGGTTTAAAACTTCCCAGATCCCTGATGATACTTGTGGTGGTGGTGGGTGGTGGTGGGTGGTGGTGGTGGTGGTGGTGGTGGTGGTGGTGATGGTGATGGTGATGGTGATGGTGGTGGTGGTGATGGTGGTGGTTGTGGTGGTGGTGGTGGGGGTGGTGGTGGTGGTGGTGGTGGTGATGGTGGGTGACGATGATAAATGGGGGTGTGGTGGTAGTGTGGTTATGGTGGTGGTGGTTGTGGGCTAGTCATGATGGTGGTGTAGTAATCATGGTGGTGGTGTGGTGGTGGTGGTGGTGGTGGTGCTAGTCATGATGGTGGTGGTAGTAATCATTGGTGGGGGTGGTGGTGGTGGTGGTGGTGGTAATGGTGGTGGTAGTAATCATGGTGGGGGTGGGGGGTGGTGGTGTGGTGGTGGTGGTGTGGTGTGGTGGTTATGGTAGTCATGGTGGTGGTGGCGGTGGCGGTGGTGGTGGTGGTGGCGGGTGGCAGGGGTGGTGGTGGTAGTAATCATGGTGAGGTTGGTGGTGGTGGTGGTGGGGTGGTGGTGATTTGGTAGCCCTGGTGGGGGTGGTAGTAATCATGGTGGTGGGGGTAGTGGTGGTGGTGGTGGTAGTGCTAGTCATAAATGGTGGTGGTGGTAATCGTGGTGGTGGTGGTTATGGTAGTCATGGTGGTGGTGGTGGTGGGTGGTGGTGGTGGTGGTGGTGGGGAGTGGTGGTGGTGGGTGGTGGTGGTGGTGCTAGCATGATGGTGGTGGTAGTATCATGGTGTGGTGGTGGTGGTAGTGTGGTGGTGGTGCTAGTCATGATGGTGGCGGTGGTAATCATGGTGGTGGTGGTTATGGTAGTCATGGTGGTGATGGTAGTCATGGTGGTGGGGGTTATGGTAGTCATGGTGGTGGTTATGGTAGTCATGGTGGTGGTTATGGTAGTTGTGGCATGCAAAGAGTATGTAACATTTATTCGGCGCATGTACACACACTCATTTACAGGCTATCTCCCCCAACCAGCGAACCAGGTGACTGAGGGTTGACGATGGGGCCCCGTCGTTCAACCAGTAACCAGGTTCCAGCCAATAAGAAGATGGTTTTGGCAATCGCAGAGGTTATGTGGGTACCACTCTCCTGTCTGCCCTTGTCATTCCCATTCTAGAGCTGGTTGAAGCACGGTCTGCTCTCTAGTGGCTTCTATTCTGCCTTGCTTACCGTGGAGTGCACTAATACCTATCGCTGTACATAGTGTATATAGTGTACATACTTCTGTTCTAAATTGGTGAAGGATAATATAAGTCAAAAGTTTTTCTGCTGTGTTTATTTTGCTCCCTTTACACCCAGGATAACAGGCCATTTGGACTCCTGGGTTGTAATAGTAGTCATGGTGGTGGTTATGGTAGTCATGATGGTGGTTATGGTAGTCATGATGGTGGTGGTTATGGTAGTCATGCTGGTGGTGGTTACGGTAGTCATGATGGTGGTGGTGGTTATGGTAGTCATGGTGGTGGTTATGGTGGTCATGGTGGTGGTTATGGTAGTCATGGTGGTGGTTATGGTAGTCATGATGGTGGTTATGGTAGTCATGATGGTGGTGGTTATGGTAGTCATGGTGGTGGTTTGGTAGTCAAAGGTGGTGGTTATGGTAGTCATGATGGTGATTATGGTAGTCATGATTGTGGTGGTTATGGTAGTCATGGTGGTGGTTATGGTAGTCATGATGGTGGTTATGGTAGTCATGATGGTGGTGGTTATGGTAGTCATGGTGGTGGTTATGGTAGTCATGGTGGTGATTATGGTAGTCATGATGGTGATTATGTAGTCATGATTGTGGGGTTATGGTAGTCATGATGGTGGTGGTTATGGTAGTCATGGTGGTGATGGTAGTCATGGTGGTGGTTATGGTAGTCATGATGGTGGTGGTTATGGTAGTCATGGTAGTGGTTATGGTAGTCATGATTGTGGTGGTTATGGTAGTCATGGTGGTGGTGGTTATGGTAATTATGGTGGTGGTTATGGTAGTCATGATGGTGATGGTTATGGTAGTCATGATGGTGATGGTTATGGTAGTCCATGATGGTGTGGTTATGGTAGTCATGGTGGTGGTTATGGTAGTCATGATGGTGGTGGTTATGGTAGTCATTGTGGTGGTGGTTATGGTAGTCATGGTGGTGGTGGTTATGGTAGTCCTGATGGTGGTGGTTATGGTAGTCATGGTGGTGGTTATGGTAGTCATGATGGTGGTTATGGTAGTCATGATGGTGGTGGTTATGGTAGTCATGGTGGTGGTTATGGTAGTCTTGGGTGGTTTTTGGTAGTCATGATGGTGATTATGGTAGTCATGATTGTGGTGGTTATGGTAGTCATGGTGGTGGTTATGGTAGTCATGATCTTGGTGGTTATAGTAGTCATGGTGGTGGTGGTTATGGTAGTCATGGTGGTGGTTATGGTAGTCATGATGGTGGTGGTTATGGTAGTCATGGTGGTGATGGTAGTCATGGTGGTGGTTATGGTAGTCATGATGGTGGTGGTTATGGTAGTCATGGTAGTGGTTATGGTAGTCATGATTGTGGTGGTTATGGTAGTCATGGTGGGTGGTTATGGTAATTATGGTGGTGGTTATTGTAGTCATGATGGTGGTGGTTATGGTAGTCATGGTGATGGTTATGGTAGTCATGATGGTGGTTATGGTAGTCATGGTGGTGGTTATGGTAGTCATGATGGTGTGGTTATGGTAGTCATTGTGGTGGTGGTTATGGTAGTCATGGTGGTGGTGGTTATGGTAGTCCTGGGTGGTGGGTTGGTAGTCATGGTGGTGGTTATGGTAGTCATGATGGTGGTTATGGTAGTCATGATGGTGGTGGTTATGGTAGTCATGGTGGTGGTTATGGTAGTCATGGTGGTGGTTATGGTAGTCATGGTGGTGATTATGGTAGTCATGATGGTGATTATGGTAGTCATGATTGTGGTGGTTATGGTAGTCATGGTGGTGGTTATGGTAGTCAAAGATGTGTGGGTTATAGTAGTCATGGTGGTGTGGTTATGGTAGTCATGGTGGTGGTTATGGTAGTCATGATGGTGGTGGTTATGGTAGTCATGGTGGTGATGGTAGTCATGGTGGTGGTTATGGTAGTCATGATGGTGGTGGTTATGGTAGTCATGGTAGTGGTTATGGTAGTCATGATTGTGGTGGTTATGGTAGTCATGGTGGTGGTGGTTATGGTAATTATGGTGGTGGTTATGGTAGTCATGATGTGGTGGTTGTATATGGTATGATCATTGATGGTGGTGGTTTTATGGGGTATGTCATGGTGGTGGTGGTTATGGTTGTCATGTGGTGGTGGTTATGGTAGTCCTGATGGTGGTGGTTATGGTAGTCATGGTGGTGGTTAGGTAGTCATGATGGTGTTATGTAGTCATGATGGTGGTGGGTTTTGGTATCATGGTGGTGTGGGTTTTGGTAGTCATGGTGGTGGTTATGGTAGTCATGATGGTGATTATGGTTTGTCATGATTGTGGTGGTTATGGTAGTCATGGTGGTGGTTATGGTAGTCATGTTTGTGGTGGTGATGGTAGTCATGGTGTGGTTTATGGTAGTCATGATGGGGGTGGTTATGTAGTCATGATGGTGGTGGTTAGGTAGTCATGGTAGGGGTTATGGTAGTCATGATTGTGGTGGTTATGGTAGTCATAGTGGTGGTGGTATGGCAGTTAGGTGGTGGTTATGGTAGTCATGATGGTGGTTATGGTAGTCATGGTGATGGTTATGGTAGTCATGGTGGTGGTGGTTATGGTAGTCATGATGGTGGGGGTTATGGTAGTCATGATGGCGGTGGTTATGGTAGTCATTGGTGGGTTATGGTATCCTGATGGTGGTGGTTATGGTAGTCATGATGGTGGTTATGGTAGTCATGATGGTGGTGGTTATGGTAGTCATGGTGGTGGTTATGGTAGTCATGGTGATGGTGGTGGTGATGGTATTTTTTTTTTTTTTTTTTTTGGTTATTGGGAATTTCATATGTTTAGATTTACTCATTATTCCTCAAATAATTGCTCAATTATTACTCAGAGAATGCGAGAAGGAACAATAATTTCAGTGATGCTCTTACAAAAGACTAAAATGGGAAGTGAAGAATGAGTTACCTGGCATATAAAATCCTAAGAATCAATGATAATAATAAATAATAACCACTGTCAATAAAGATCTATTATATATCAAGGAATAAAAGGAGTAATTAGTGTAAAAGTAATAGCTGCTACCAATAAACAGTTATTTTATTATATAGGGAAATGAATTATCCAATGTCCTGTTAAATTAAAACTCCAGTAGGTAAAGTGAAAATCAACAGTCTAAATTTATTTACTCAGTTATTTACAGTAGTTCATAGTCACACTAAATTTACTAAACAGTTACTCTACGACAGGGTGACAGCAGTAAGACAAGAGAGAGAGAGGGGTGGGTAGATTGTATTTTCTTGGACTGTAAGAAGGCGTTTGACACAGTTCCACTCAAGATATTAGTGAAAAAAGCTGGAGGACCAGGCAGGGATAAAAGGGAAGGCACTGCAATGGATCAGAGAATACATGTTAGGAAGACAACAGAGAGTCATGGTACTTGGCGAAGTGTCACAGTGGGTGCCTGTAACGAACGGGGTTCCACAGGGGTCAGTCCTAGGACCAGTACTGTTTTTGGTATTTGTGAACGACATAACGGAAGGAATAGACTCCGAAGTGTCCCTGTTTGAAGATGATGTGAAGTTGACGAGAAGAATCAAATCGGATGAGGACAAGGCAGAACTGCAAAGGGGTCTGGACAGGCTGCAGGCCTGGTCCAGTAAATGGTTCCTGGAGTTCAACCCCACCAAGTGAAAAGTCATGAAGATTGGGGAAGGGCAAAGAAGACCACAGACGGAGTGCAGTCTAGGGGGGCCACAGAATACAAACCTCACTCAAGGAAAAGGATCTTGGGGTGAGTATAACACCGAACACATCTCCTGAGGCGCACATCAACCAAAGAACTGCTGCAGCATGCGGGCGCCTAGCAAACCTAAGAACAGCATTCCGACATTTTAATGAGGAATCATTCAGGACCCTGTACACCGTGTACGTTAGGCCCATCTTGCAGTATGCAGCGCTAGTTTGCAACCCACAGCTAGCCAAGCATGAAAGGAAACTAGAGAAAGTGCAAAGGTTTGCAACAAGACTAGTTCCGGAGCTAAGGGGTATGTCCTGCGAGGAGAGGTTAAGAGAAATCGACCTGACGACACTGGTGGACAAGAGAGATAGCGAAGACATGATAACGACATATAAAATACTGAGAGAAATCGACAAGGTGGACAGAGACAGGATGTTCCAGAGATGAGACACAGCAACAAGGGGTCACAGTTGGAAGTTGTAGACTCAGATGAATCACAGGGATGTTAGGATGTATTTCTTCAGCCATAGAGTTGTCAGAAAGTGGAATAGTCTGGGAAGTGATGTCGTAGAGGCAGGATTCATACATAGCTTTAAACACACACACTCTTCCGGTATACAATATTGAATCAAAACATTGATAGTTTTCCCCTTGGCAAAGGTAACACATTCCTCCTTAATTAAATCCCATTGAATCCCATAATTATGTTACTATTCAACCACCAATATACTCTTGCAAGCTTCTCTGATACTCGTAGAATAGCCTAAAATAATGTAATATTACAACCTCTACCTATGAAAACAACTAAAATTATCCAAGCCACAATACATGGCGCGCGTGGCAGTGCTGTTGATCATGCCTCTATGTCGACATTAAAATTTACAAGTCCACACATAGCTCTGACAATGTGTGTGTGTATGTGTGTGTGTGTGTGTGTGTGTGTGTTTGGACACAGATATGTTGCCTCGCTTTGGCTTTAGGCATTCGACGTCTAAAATGGGATAAAATACTGCAAAGGTCACAATTTCACGTGTAGATTGTTTCGTCATAATCAATGTCCAAAGCTGACATGTAAAAGACGCAAAACAGACAGGGTGCACCAAACAGGCTAAATACTAAGCCAAAACTTACCCAGTTATGATGATAAATTAGACACATCTGCAACTCTTGGGTATCTTTATTGTGGAAACGTTTCGCCACACAGTGGCTTCATCATATATAGTTGTTATAGGTACATAAAAGAAAATTAAGTTGATTTAACCTGGGATAACCAAATTAAGTAAAAACCTGTGACTTATTTCTGATGAGAAGAAACATTCATCAATAAATAACAAAAAAAGGCACAATACCGTGACTTTGTAAATGGTCCAAGTCGGACCGAAACGTCGTCGTAAGCTTCTCTCTTTTATGTGCGGGTTATTTGTGTATAGACATTCACCAATTATTTCTGATCAGAAGAGACATTCACCAATTATTTCACAGAAAACAATTTGATTAATAAAATTGGTACACGTTAACTTACACAACCTAAGATTGTTTCACACTAAAATTGTAAAGTTGACAGTAAGATGCGGTTTCCAGTTATTGTATAGAATCCAACAAAATTTGTGCCTACACAGCCTAAACCCATGAAATGTTTCATCAGTTTCATACAATGCGTCAGTTATTGAAGATTGATGCCGTTCACAATTGTGGTTTTATCAGAGGAAAGGGCTAAACCCTTAAGCTTGACACAGCGCATGTGGAATGGGAGGTATTCAAATTCGATCCAAACAAGAAGATAACTGCAGTTCCTTAGATCGAGCCCCTCATCAGCATCAAGGCAAAATAATGTAATAACGAAAATGTAATATTGTGTCTTTTCGAGATTAAATTTGCATAGGATACAACAGTGCTGAAATTTTGTAACCTATTAAGGAGCCTGTCACCACCTGTCACGCGGACACAATATTTTGTAATGACCTGTGTAACATTGTGGGTAAGACACATGCATGCAAATCGTCGCTTGAATCTTGCACAAGATACCAGTGTTAAAAATTTGAAGCCGATCGAATATAGCATTCTCGAGTAATAAACGAAAATTTGTGAGAAAGCAAAATAAAATGATGCCGAGCAAGTTCCGAAAAATAGGAAGGTCATTGTTTTTAATTTTCTTTTCTCATTTATATTTTATTTAAAATTCTTTGCACTCCAGTAAGAAAAAATATTTTATTTTTATTTTTTTTAAATCCAATTTGATAAAATTAGCAAAAAACTAGTAAACTGGCACCCCACACTTCCCAAAATTAATACATACATAAAATAATTACGATTAAGATACACCAATATTGAGGGTTTGAAGCCGATCAGAAATGAAATTCTCTCTTTATTACTCTGGAAACAATTTACTCGGTAAACCTGGCAAATTAAAACTTACACAGCTAACAATGAGTGACAAGCTCTATTTTACACCCATCAGTGATAAAAAGTTTGAAGCAGATCAGAAAACTTATTCTCCAGTAACTGACCTGATTTCAACGGTTCCAAGTTTTCTTTAATTATTTCTGTTAAATTTTAAAATTGCAGCACCTGGGACTAAACTTATAGATTATCGTCCGTCTTAGAGAAAATATTGTCACTGACATTTTGAATCCAGTCTGAAGAAGCAGTCTTTAGGTACGTAATAAAAATTAATATTCCTGCTTATTTAATAAAACTGGTAAATTGGGACTTACGTCAGCCAATAGCAGTGTGATTTTTGTGCTCAGAAAATCACAACAATGGCGAAAATTTGAAGTTCAGATGAATCATTCTGCAGTTATGGCATGACTCCAACTATTCCAAGTTTATTTTTTTGCTATTTTACTTCAACAAATTTTCTAGCATGTAAACAAAGATTATTAGGAGCTATCCTACCCGAAGATGCATCAGCTATTACAGTGAAATTTATTTAGCCTGACTTAACATAAATAATAATTTCACACTGTGTTAGACATAAAATGGCCCAAAATTTAAAGTACCTTCACACGTGACTTCCAAGTTATGCCACAGTGTTTTTTAAGTTATCTGACATATTGCAGGATGCTGGGAATAGGTTCAACAACTTTGGTCACAGAGCACCTGAACATGCTAACTGTTCACAAAATCTGGTCCTCGCTGCCGTACACAAGCCTTGAAAATTTGAAGTCGAGTGGATAGAGGTGTTCTCGAGTTATGAACGAAATTAAATCAAAAATTTGAAGGAAGGAAAAAAAAATCAAGCAACCTCTCAAAGATCCTATTACGGAGTGCTGTTTTAAAAACAATATTTATAAAAAATAACGCTCCATGTATCATGTCATTTTCCGTGTAGTATACGGAACGTGGACGTGTATTATTTCTTGTAAGTGAACGTGTTTTATTCCTGTCAGTCAGGCGCGGCCAGGACAGGAACAAATGAGAGGTGTGTTTAGTTCAGTACCAGACGGGTGGTCACGGGGTGAAGTCATCATATCTGGGTGGTAGTTTGAGTAGGTAATTTTGGTAATTTTTTTTTTAGTGTATACTATAGTGGTTTGGTGTTAAGTGCTCTGTGTTTATTTGTAAAACCCAAGTATGCTGGAGCCTGTGTTTTGGAGAGTATTAACCTTTCCACTGTAGGGTGAGTAACCTACAGAAAGGGGGCTCATGGAGCCTCCCTGTTTTATAAATGTTCATTAATTTGTTTAACTTTAATAGTAGCAGTGTGCTAGTGAGTTAATGTGAACTGGGTGTAGTGGTTTTTTGTAGTAGTTATAAGTTGTATATAAGTCATTATTAATATTATATATATTTTTGTATAAGTGAATTTGTTTGTCATTCCATATACTATATTAATTATTTGCACTCATGCTCATTATTTAATATGAGTACATGCTGGCCTAAGGTTTCCTGTCTTTTTTTTCAGAGTAATTATTATAACCCCTAGACAGCAGTGTGAGCAGCCTAAAGGCTGCTCACACTGCTGCTCAAATGTTCCTGGCTCCTAAAGGCTAACAAACAATACCACAGTGTGAGCAGCCTTTAGGCTGCTCACACTGTGGTATTGTTTGTTAGCCTTTAGGAGCCAGGAACATTTTTTTAAGCTACGATATCAAAGTCCCTAACAGATCCCTCTTAGGGAAATACCTAATTAGAAAGGTTTTGACATTTCTGAGTTGAGTGTCATGAAACACTTTTATACCTAGGATCCAGTATTTAACTCTTTAATCTAACTGCTTCAGTTTGATATTTTGTGGACTGTCTGGAAACGGATGTTAATGAACATAGCTTCAGTGATTTCAGACTTCTGTGACTTTTATGGAGTACTAACTTTCCTCCCCTCTAAGTCGTGTTTGCGTCACTAAGATGTTGTTGGTCATTGTGTCTTGCTTACATCTGCTGTCTGCCCGTAACTTCTGCTTTGTGGTTAGACCTCTTGATTTAGCAAGACGTGCTTTGTTCATTCTGGTGTTAGATGTTAGACTATCTAGGTACTTTTTCTGGTGTGTAACTTCTTATTCTACAGTGTTTATACTATTCTCATATATATTTTTGTATCAACATACTGGAAAGTCTAATGTATTATGTATCACAGTGTACAGACATAACCTGTGGAAAATTACATTTATCTGAATGTATCATTATATACATAACAGCAAATGAACAAAGATAATTATTATTTATCAGTTAGACAAGTAGGAATTTGGGACACCTAGGTCGCAAAAAATGTCCTCCTTCGATACCTACCACTGTCATATCCACAAGTTGCTCTGGACCTATTGATTAAAAATGAAAAATACATCACCAGGAATGCTGGTAAATATATAAATTTGTGGACTGTATATTAAAAATAATAAATGTTATATATATACACAATTACATAACAGAAGGAGAATATCTTAAAAATCACTCACCAATTTAACTGGAGATTAAGTTGTATCATACTCAGAAAACCTCTGTCTATACATGAAAATAACAACTGGTAAGAGTTATAACATAACAGACTTATCTGAGGTTCCTGGAGCTGTCTTGTCCAGTCGCCTGATATCTCAAATTATGCAGGAATGCACATCCAACAATTTCGCCTCCTATTTGAGAGGTGTCAGCCCAATTTTAACCTCTAGAGCACGAAAATTCCTTCCCATTACACTAACGTTGTATCCAATTCAAATTAACAATGGCGACTCTCCTTCTGTGCAGATGCAGGCTTTCCGTTTTCTATGACATAAATATTATTAAATACAGTATGGCCATCTATTTACCTATAAATTACCGTATTTCCGGAAAATATATACAGTATTTTCCACACTGCGGCCGGGCGGAGGTCATAGCTAAACGGCTCAAATTTTTAATTTCGCAATGGTGGAGGACCTGGGTACATATAGGATCTGGCATCCACACGGCGACATATTACACAAGATTTAATCACCCTTTTTACACTTTGCCATCCTTGTGGAATCCAGAAAGTTTCCCTAATACAATTTAAGGTATCTTGTACCCACCATGCATTACATTTTTATGGGCTTTTAAAGAACAATTAAATTTGTTAGATGATGAGTTTTTGGGCAGTAAGATAGGGTGTTTAGCATAAATCACCCAATTCAGCTTTTTGTAACCTACCTCTGCACCTAATTACATTGTTCTCTAAATACAGCCCCAATTTCTCTATTATGGAACCTTTCACAATTTTTTTTTCCCATCATCAATTTAATCTCATTTCAATAGATTTCCTCCAGTACCCTCTTTATCCAATATTCAAGAGGATGTGAAAAAATTAAATGAATATTCATCTTGTTTAGAAATTTAAACACCCAAATTAGTTACATTGATTAGTTTGGGTTTAAAAAAGAAGAAACCCATTTATGTCATGGCTAAGGGAGGACAAACTTGGGGGCAGTGGTCCCGTAATTTCAACAGGAGGAATATACGCCTTTGTACAGGCCAATTAGTTTATTTACCAACCAGCTCGGTCCTTTAAACCATGATACAGCATTTACAAATTTAGCATAAGATAAACCTCGAGACAAGAAATCAGCGGATTCTCCTCACCAGGTTATGATTAAATGTTAACATATTCTGACCCAAATATTATACTTCTCTTGCATCTGATTAATTTCAGGACTCTGTTTTGTACGTACACATTTTATGTTTCCCTTTGAATCCTTGTAAGGATGTTCATTATCAGACCAAATTACAGTGTCGCTAATATTTTTCTCTGCAACTTATTTCTTATATAATTGCTAATTTGACACCTACATAAATGGCTGTTAATTCAAAAGAGGTAAGGTATGTGATTTAATTGGAGACACTTTAGCCTTAGACATAACAAGAGAAATAACACTATTACATTGAGGTAAGCAACTGCTCCATATGCCAATTTTGAAGCATTCACAAAAAATGTGGATTTCATTTTTCCCATTTGGATTGGCCACCTGGCGTGGGAACTCCAACATTGGAATTTTCTCATAATCACCAAATTAATTCATCCCACCTGTTAATGAATTCCTCAGGTAGAAAATTTTTTCCCAAGCACATTTAAGTTTCCATGCTTCCTGTATTAATAATTTCCCTCTTATAGGTTAAGGGGTGACACTAAACCTAGTGGATCAAAACATTTGGAAACTTCAGCAAGCAAAACTCTCTTAGTTAATTTTGGGCATACTGTAATTATTGGTTTTAACATTAACAAATCTCTCTCAGTATCCCAAGTTAATCCAATACATTACTACATTTTGGCACTTCATCTCCAGGGTAATCTTTACTTATTTTTTTCCTTTAATTTGGACGAATTACTATTCCATTCCCTCAGAGGCATATTTGCACTTTGCATTATTTCATTAGCCTCTCCATAAGTCATTAACAGTTCCTCTTCAGTTGACGTCACACCGAGGAAATTGTCCACATAAAATTGTTTGCTCATTACTTTACTCAATGGACTTCCATACGTTTAAGGTGTGCATTTATCGTCGCTTGAAGTAGGAACGGATTGGATGTAGCCAAATTATACGTCTAAAGCGAAAGGTTTTCAGAGGGCTAAGTGGGTCAATAGGATTCTCAGGCCATAAGAAGCGGGTACAATCCCGGTCAGCCTCTTGTAAACCCACTCTTAGGAAAGCTTTACTTATGTCAGCCGTAAAGGCATAATGTTCACTCTGAAATTTAATAAGATATCTCCTAATTTTTCCGTCAAACGAGGACCTGTCATCATACAGTCATTTAAACTAGGTCCATTTTTAGTTACTCCACTGGCACTGCAATTAAACACAATTCTCAGAGGGAGTGGTCGTAGAATCTTCTTCACTCGCTGATGTGGCATATAGTGACCAAAATTTGGCTTGCTCAGGGGTACCTCTTCTGATAAATTTATTAATTAATGCTCAGCAAGTTATATATCCATTGTAGGCAGTTAACAAATTTCTGGTGTCTTACTCAGTTTCACGGTGAGCTGAGCCTTTTAATTGTTCATATGCCCTTCTGTAATTAGTGGCCAATTCTGGCTGGTTCTCATGTCTCCCGGAAGTAGTCCCAGTATTAGTCCAGATTCAAATTTTACATCTCTCAGGTATTGTCTATCGAGTTAAAAAAAATATTGGCACTTTTCATTTAATTTATTCAATGCTGTCTAATTCCCACAAATTGTTATGCGCGCTAGGCTCAACACCTTCCTCTATGAAAGAATTATTACTGGGGTAGATTTATGAGTAAGACAACATTTATGGTATTTGTAGTTTCCTCTAGTCATGTATTAGTTTTACGAAGGGAATCCTACTCATAATTACATGGCCTCTGCGAATAACCCCCACCCCCAGGGTGACACCACAATTTGTTTACCATACCCTGTTCACAAATAGGAGGCATATAGCCACTACCTATCAAAATTTTTATATGGGCCTACAGATCATCACTTACCACAGAAGGTGTAAATTTACTATTATGTGAAAGTCTTTCTGAAGCTTTACTTAGTCCTACTGTAGATATTTCTCTAGAAGTCTACTACAATTACTGTATTAACACGTTTTTTCTCATTGCCCAAACTCTCGACAGTTGCATAAACCTCCGTTGTCATACAATGAGCTCTTTTGTCGAGAGAAAAACCAGATAATTTTAAAGTTGTTGTATCTCACATCTTGTACTTCCTACCATTCAAGGAATTTACGTTTTATGAAAGTCGCTGGGATCCATGATTCAATAGATTCGCAGTTACATTTTAGATTATAATGCCTTTTATCAGATCAACTTTTACTGATAAACACAGGTAAGGGCTACTTCATGCAAAACCATCATTATTAACCATTTAGCCAGCAATTTTTACATTAGCCACTGTTGTGTGAGGATTGTCAACATTATCCATTAGTATCAACATTATCATATAGTACCTTTACACATGATTATATGGTGTCTTCCTTTGTGACTTGATAAACCGTTGTTTAATTGGCATGACAATCTTTACATTGTGATTACCTTGAAAAACACCTGATACATCTGATCAAGTTCTTCCAATCTTTCAGCCTTATCATTCCCTGAATTGTATGCTTGCACATTCTTAGAAAAGTAATACCTTTGCAGAAGATGACAATACTTCTTTTTCTTTGACTGGCTCTTCTTATTAACTGGGCTAATCTTAGGAGGGGTGACATTATTCTTCTTTCCCTTGTGGAGAAATCATTATCTGATTCCTGCTAGCTTGATATGCACATATGCAACTCTTTTTAGGGAAATGAAGTTTTGATTTTTAACATTGGGATAAATATTCCTTTTGATAATTTGAACACGGATACCTCATAGTTATTATGTGTTTGGATCTTTAAAAGAGTTAGAACTTGGATGGTCTGCAACGCACAATTATTCTTGAGACTTGTCTTATTTCCTCCAGGAACCATATATTCCTGTGATAATTTGTTCGAGAGTCAATTCAAGTGTTATATAGTTTAATTTTATTCTGTTACAATGGCACTCAATAAACCAGTCTGATTTCTTCAGATTTTTTTATTACTTAAGTTCTGAGAGTGCTCTCTCCAGTTGAACCTCTAAATGCTGTAAACCTTTGTAAGTGTGTATCTGAGATTTTAGAAATTAACAATGATATTCACTAGATCCAACCTTCTTTGTTCTGTATTACCATAAGAGTGACCTTTCAACATAGGTCAATACTGTCTTCTTTAATAAGAATCAATCTACATTGAGAAAGGAATGTATAAGAGTATGTGAGTATTCCTATTACCTGTCCCATTTTGAGGTAAAATAATTAAGTTACACAGGCTAGGTCACTCCTGTCTATGACAGCTGCTTTAAAAATGGACCGCTAATTCCTTCCAATTTTCACCGGTTTAAATACAGGTAACATAGTTCTGGGAGTTTGGCAAAATCATATGATTTGCAGGAGCAAGACTGATTAAATTCCTGGTTACACAACTTTAAATTATTCAAGGCCTGACTTTTACAAGAGAAAGAATCTTTTCCATCTATATTCATAATACTGATTAATCATGAGATCTACTTCATTCTCATCTACACAGTTTTCTTCATAACAAATCTCCTTCATATTTGTTGTAATATAAATTTGCTATGAATCAATATCTATTACCTAAAGACATCTAAATACAATTTTAAATCATTCAGTATTCACAGGTTTCTTGATTCATAATTACAAATTTTTATTATATGCACTTGTGGTTACATGGCCCTTGCAATGGACGCTTTCTTTGCTCTATATTCCATATGTTGTCTTCGAGTATATTAATTTCCTAATTTTCAGCCATTGATTGCAATGTATTAATTCAAATTAGTAACATGATATATGTACTAAATTATGCCTTTATAAAGGTAAATAGTACAACTTACCGCTTTGAATAAATCCTAGCTACCTGTGCCTTAGCAATTACATGTAAGGAAAAATTATATAATTTTTAAATGCATCGTTAATCAAACCTTTAGCCTCAGCGGCCTGGTCCTTACTCAAAATTAATATTATACAAATTAATAAATCTCCTTGCCAGAATTGGCATTGCGATTAATATTATACACATTAATATTAGTTACTACTTGACTTATCAATTACACATACACTGATAGAAATCTTGGGACAGAATTATCTTATCAAATTAAACTTATACAAATTCATTAATATAAAATCCTAGCCACTTGGGCTTTGCAAAATTACATAGTATACGCAAATTCAGATTTAATTTTTAGCCACACTTGAGCTTAGTTTATCAAAATTAATATTGTCATAATTAATATCCATACACGATAAGTACAATTTGTGAACTTTGCATCCGCTCTCTCTCTTCTGTCATTTACATTATAATTATTAAAGAAATTACACTAATTAATGACTTCATAATTCCACTCCGGTTCAAGTAGGACCAACGGGAAATTAAAATGGGAAAATTGCATTTATCTGAATTGTATCATTATTTACATAACAGTAAAGGAACAAAGTAATTATTATTTATCAGTATATAGACAGAGTAGGGAATTTGGATAATAACCCCACCAGGTCGCAAAACTGTCCCCTTCGTACCTACCACTTGTTCATATCCACAGTTGCTCTGGACCTATTGATTAAAAATAAAAATATCACCAGGAATGTTGGTAAATATATAAATTTGTGGACTGTTTATTAAAAAATAATAAATGTCGTTATTATATCATATATACTATATAT
The DNA here is from genome assembly GCF_026875155.1 of Cherax quadricarinatus. Lineage (NCBI taxonomy): Eukaryota > Metazoa > Arthropoda > Malacostraca > Decapoda > Parastacidae > Cherax > Cherax quadricarinatus. The sequence goes on from NC_069403.1 coordinate 30,919,241, forward strand.
ATATATATATATATTTATTATATATCTATATATATATAATATATATATATATATATATATATATATATATATATATATAAATATATACACACAATTACATAACAGAGGAAAATGTCTTTAAAAATCACTCACCAATTTAACTGGAGATTAAGTTGTATCATACTCAGAAAACCTCTGTCTATACATGAAAATAACAACTGGTAAGAGTTATAACATAACAGACTTATCTGAGGTTCCTGGAGCTGTCTTGTCCAGTCGCCTGATATCTCAAATTATGCAGGAATGCACATCCAACAATTTCGCCTCCTATTTGAGAGGTGTCAGTCCAATTTTAACCTCTAGAGCACGAAAATTCCTTCCCATTACACTAACGTTGTATCCAATTCAAATTAACAATGGCGACTCTCCTTCTGTGCAGATGCAGGCTTTCCGTTTTCTATGACATAAAATATTATAAATACAGTATGGCCATCTATTTACTATTTAAAATTTCCGTATTTCCGGAAAATATATACAGTATTTTCCACATAAACCTTATTAATAATTAGATAGTCCAGAAAAAGAGAGACCTTTAAGAGGTTGCCTGATTCTTTTTTTTTTTCTTTTTTTCATTCTTTCCAAATTTCGCTTTTCCTCTTAACTCGAGAAACGTCTCATATAACCAGCTTCAAAATTTTCAACCCTCTGTACTGTGGCTCTTGGAACAACTGTTGGAAACAACTGTTATGTTCACGTGCCCTAAGAGCAAACCTATACGATTCATTTCCAGTGACCAGGAATGGAGAATAAAACGACACAATACCGTGACTGGAACAATACACAAATAATCCACACATAGGAGAGAGACGCTTATAACGTCATCGTAAGCTTCTCTCTCCTATGTGCAGGTTATTTGTGTACTGGACCAAGAATGGCTGAGATAACTTCCACAATCCTCCGCAGCATAGCTTCAAGCGTTCGAAAACGTGTCTCTTAATTCAGTGACGTCGGAGAGTGAGAATCAAGTGTGTAAGTGCAGAGAAGACTGTTTTGGTGTAAAATAGTGTTGAATTTTTATTCCCGTTAAATCACTTTAAATATATTTCAGTTTACCTCTTCTGAAAGCCTTCAGTATTTAATGCCTGATGAATCTTATATCCAGGTTAGTGCTCATTAAGTTTTTTGGGTGTGCTGCGTAAATTTGTTGATGTAGAAAAATAATTAAAACAAAAACTTGAAATAGTTGGAATCAGTAGCAACACTAGTCTGGTCGGCTTCAAATATTCACCACTTCTGTGGTTTCCTGCCAGCAAGATTTATACTATCATTGGGTGACATAAGTCACAATTTACCAATTTTACTGATAATTATTTCATTTATATTGGCCTTGAAAATATTATTGATATTATATTCTGTAAGATGTATGATGCCCCATAAGTTTAGTCTAGGCAGGAACAAATTTGAAGTTTTACTGAAATTATTAAAAAAACTTTTTGAATCGTTGGAATAAGATCAATTACTGGAAAATTGCCTTTTATGATTTTGTGAGTTTTATTAAAAGAAAGTTTGGTGTTTACTTTGGGCTGTGCAGATTTCAATTTACAAACCATAAACTTTGGACAGTGTGCGTGCTATTGTTAAAGCAATTTATTAAAGTGGATTAAAAAATTATAAAAAAAAAATATTTTTCCTATGGAATTATAAAGAATTTGAAAAAAAAATCTCATTTTTGGGGCGTGTTTATATTTAATGAAGATCGACTTTCATAGTTTCAGGACATAAGTCTCTCTGAGATAATATAAGAGTGCCTCTTTAGTTTAACCTAAAACTTGTGTTACTTAATGGAAGATTAGAATTAGATTTGGCTTGTGTATTTCCTAAATTGTATTTCCTAAATTACCAGGTTCATTGAGGGAAATGTGATATTTGTTTCCATGTGATGACTTATGAGTGGCTTTTCTAATTTGTTTCAAATATTCGTTTTTTTTTTTCACCACACCGGCCGTATCTAACTGAGGCAAGGTGACCTTAAAAAATGAAAGTTTTTCTTTTTAAATTTAGTAATTCATTCATATAGTAATTCATTCATTCCTTTGCTCCCGCATTTTAGTCGCCTCTTACGACACATATGAATTTTGGAGGAAGAATCTTTTCTACTTCCCCATGGAGAAATATTCAATTCTGATACTTAAAGCAATACAAACTTATGCCACACTCTGCACTTTTCCAACAGCGTGAGACACCTGGGACTGGGGTTAGACAATAGAAGGATAACTTTCTGAGAGTACAGACATAAATACATTTAGTTTAAATCAGTTTATTTTATATTGAGAGTAAGATTTATACTGCTACGAAGATAACATTCCCTTCTATAAATGTTTATAGTCCCCTAGACCTTTTTGCTCATAATTATTAAAGGTGACCAACTTCATCGTGTAAGTTTTCATTCCCCTTGCTACAATCCCTGATTACAGGACCTTGCTAAAAATTCTAATACACAGGTAGCAAGATTGACTTGTGTACTTGGGATAATAAGTGGTCTGTTTATAACCCGTAACAACCCAGACACAGGCTACTTGCCAGGGAGAACAGGTGGGGTGGCTTCTGGTCTAGTCTGCTTAATTCACATAACGTGACACTGCTGCTGCTGCTGCTGCTGCTGGTGAAGCTGTTGATAATAATGCTGCTGCTAATTTTAACAATGTCTCTGCTGGAGATGCTACTGCAGCTATTGTTGATACTGTTATAGCTGATGACGCTATTGTTCATTTCGACTCTGCTGTTAATAATGCTGCTGCTACTGATAGAGACGCTGATACTAACAGTGACGCTGCTGTTAGTGCTGCTACTGCTGATAGTGAGGTTGCTACAGATAGTGACGCTGATACTGACAGTGACGCTGCTGCTGAAAGTGACGCTGCTACTGATAGTCACGCTGCTGATAGAGATGCTGCTGAAACAGTGACGCTCCTGTTAGTGATGCTGCTGCTGATAGTGACGCTGATACTGATACTGACGCTACTACTGATAGTCACGCTGATACTGATAGTTACGCTGCTAGTGATAGTGACGCTGATACTGATACTGACGCTACTACTGATAGTCACGCTGATACTGATAGTTACGCTGCTAGTGATAGTGACGCTGATACTGATATTGACGCTGCTACTGATAGTGACGCTGCTACTGATAGTCACGCTGATACTGATAGTGACGCTGCTTTTGTGACGCTGATACTGATAGTGACGCTGCTTTTGTGACGCTGCTACTGACAGTGACGCTGATACTGATAGTGACGCTGCTTTTGTGACGCTGCTACTGATAGTGACGCTGCTCTTGATAGTGACGCTGATACTGATAGCGACGCTGCTACTGATAGTGACGCTGCTGCTGATACTGACGCTGATACTGATAGTGACGCTGCTACTGATAGTGACGCTGCTGTTAGTGACGCTGCTACTGATACTGACGTTGCTGCTGATAGTGATGTTGCTACTGAGAGTGACGTAGCTTCTGATAGTGATGCTGATACTGATAGTGACGCTGCTACGGATAGTGACGCTACTGTTAGTGACGCTGCTGCTGATAGTGACGCTGATACTGATAGTGACGCTGATACTGATTGTTACAAAAAATGCGATTCTAAAAGCTTAGAGATCTCCAGTGAATACTAGAAAGGACTGCCCTTCTAGCATCCAGCCTGTTACTGGGCTTTCGTAACAATTAGTCAGTATCCTTGTCCAATTATCCATTAGAATTCAGTATGATTCAATAGTGCTTCAGGATTACAACTGGTAGGCTACTAACTAGAGAAATTAAAATTTAATAAATTTATTAAGTCTAGAGGTATATTATCAAATTAAATTAAATTAATCAAATCAAACAAATTAATAATAATCATAATCACTTCTCTCGTATACAATAGTATTGTGCTAAAAGCACATATCACATTTATAATTCTTAATTACCGTCTGGTACATTTACATTTAGTAAGATATTACAAATATGTACAAGTAAGTTTGTGTGTATGTGTGTAAGTGCTCTAAGTAGTTCGCTATGTCTCACGACTCGACTAGACTTAAACAAGTGACTGACAAAGTCCTCAAATAAACTAACTTCTTGACCAACTGGCAATCAGAACAGTCTGCTTGAACAACAAAAAGAATGCTAAACCCAATAGCAATATAACAAGCAACTGCGACACAAAATCAGGAACAAGTAGATAATATAACGACACTAAGTAGGGACCATCAGCAGATCCTCCACAAAAGTCACCAAACTCCCATACTACTGAATCTAAGTTCAGCATAAGAAAATCCCCGACTGTGACAATACACTCAATCACTATACTCGTACAAAGTTAGTCAGAAGCAAACATCTACAGTACCTGAGTTGCTCAAGTGTCTATGCGACACACAAACTCAGTACAACGCGAAAATCACTAAGTCACTACATGTTTCTGTGAACAAGAGTTCTACAGAACTTAACAAGAATAAATGGCAGACAATCGTCAATCACACTAAGACAAGAGTCTATACCATACTGAATACTTCAAGGCCGATGTGAGGCACTACCCCCCGTCGATCTCGTGATATCCCTGGACAGCTGCAAGCTCAGAAACAGAAGCCGGCAGTCTAACGAGCCAAAGCCATTTATTCTCAGTAGTATAACAATTCCGCTGACTTGAACGACACATAATAGTTACATCTCTACTTAACCAAAAGGAAGCTTAATCAAATAACATATATAACGGCAATACAATTACGATTTAGCTATTATCGCAAATACAAGCAATATAATATTATATGAAAAGATAACTTAATATATAGATATTACATAATAATCTTGCAAACCCATTCTAGATGGATATGCAACACCCCCCTCTATCACGACAAACGTCGCACTATGAGTTTATTAATGTCTTTCACATATATACTGATTACTCAGTTGCATTTATTATTATTATAAACATTCTAATCTGAGTCACTCTTGTGCAACACCTTCGACATAATTTACGTGTCTTATTTTCACTATAAGTTATTCTCCCTTGAGTACTACGGTCAGTACACAGTATCATCTCTGCTCGGCATCGCTTGTTATGTACATTGCAGTGTAGAGACAGGATACGCAGACAAGCAAAATTAGTTCTTGTGCTATTGACAGGAAGACAGCATTCCATCTCTTTAATTACAGATCCAGTTTGTGGAAGCGAGGCAGTATTGGACTTCTGGGTATGACATCAGCTCTTGTAGTGAGTGAGGGGGGGGTGTCGGCGGCAGGACAGTGTTCCGTCACGCATTTTACTTCGCCCACACGACAAACCCGACTCAACACTCAGCTTATGTTCTCCTATTCACCACATCATTACTGTGTATATATATAAATAGTATTAAAATTAGACATGAGTATACATTATTAAATATTGGCTGGAGATATGTTCTCTCATTACTGAAGTTGACTTACATAGCAAATATAAACAAAAGGATTTATTTTGGCATAAAATACGTAAATTTTAAATGGGTAGTGCCCAAATACTCGTTCAAAAATGTCCTAGTACACCACATGACAAGACGGCCTCATTCTCATGGTGGCATAATTTCTTTTTCTGGTGGTCCGTTATTGAGCTTACAATGTAATTGTAACATACAGGATGGAGAATCTCATGTATGCTGTCTGTATTAGTGTATCAGCACAACACCCACTGCATAACCACTCGCATGTATATGTAAAAGAAGGGAAATTGAAATAGGACTCAACACTGGAGCACATAGGATAGCAAGCGCTTCAACCTTTTTAACGATCTGAACATCTTCTATCCAGAATAACAGAACTGTTTTGCTAACTCTGCAATGCAACATAGGTGCGTCTACTGGTGTAGTGGAGGTGAGTGTGTGCTGGCTTCGCTCTGTCACTTGACACACGTGGCAAAGTCGCACCTGATCAGCTACTGTTTCCTTCATTTTAGATGCCAAGTAAAAGTTTTGCTATTATTACCGATGTCTTCTTCTGATCACATCGCTCAAATGTCTCTCTCAATGGTATCTATTGTGAGCAAAATCAATGGACTTGTTTCAAGAAATGTATACGGGTAACCACTACGAGATGCTTGACCTGTGTGGAAACACTATCACTGATCAACTTGCATGTATTTTTCTCCAGCAGTACACCGTTAACTTTAATAGGAACATTTATCGAGATCCTTTAGCTTCACTCTCAGTAACTGCTATTTTCTCACAGTCTTATCCAGTGACAGATCAACAAACTGATTCTTGATTAAAACATCACTGAGTTATGAAAATTATAACGTCAGTAGTTCTACTAGATGATGACCGAGGGGGGTAGTTGGTGTTAATGATCCTGGGCGCAGAGCGTCACTATCAACATTTCAAGCTCAAAATAATTGTCTTCCACTAACTCTACAGAGATCAAGGATGGTTGTTGATACTTTGATCATAGCTTTTTTTTTTTTTTTTTTTTTTTTTTTTTTCCTCATTCCCCTTATTAGTTTATAATTGCACTGAGAGGAAATTAAAATAGGTTTCTCTCTACAAGCTTCAATGGCATAACTATCATCAGTGTTATTATCAATCACAAGTGGTTCTTTACATATACACAGCATGATGGATATCGTTCCCTATCAACATGCCGACTGATCTGATTGAAATACACACTGATGTACCCACTGAAATAATAACCATGTATAAATAGCTTGTTTCTCAATGTAAACTTTATGAAAGTGTAACTTTATAACAGCCCCACCATAGGCTCTAACAATACATCTATCTTTGCTATAGTATCCTCAGTTATGGTTCATACATCATTCTCTTAATAACGTGAGATAACAGCCAGTGTCTCTAGAAAGTAATTATCTCAGATGTGATTCGTCAACTCATCCTACGTTACCTCTCGAAAAGTAAGGACTCAACGCTGAACGAATCTTTTCGTCAGAAAACACTTTCTGACGCTAGTCATCTGTCCTGAGTAATATATCTTAAAACAGTATGGATCAGAGGTAATTACTAATTTTATGGTGAGCCTTTCTGTTGCCTCGAAGAAGATACGACTTGTGTGGGGGCGCATCCGCACTACTGCTTCTCGCATCTCTTTCTACCTCTTATACAAATACTCACTAGCATGTCCCTTTTCTGTCAATAGGTACATTTAACTTTTCTTCTTCTCGCAATCAGAGTTGCTGTTCCTATCCACAGAGATACAGATTCAGGATTTGTTGAGTTTTTCCTGGTAAATTTGTACGAGAAGTTACAGTAGCGATACATCAGGCCGCCAGAGCAGCTGAATTAGTTGCCCAACTCTAGGCTCAATCATTAGTTACCTTGTTTCTCTTGTGTTAGTAGTACGTACAATGGGTGAGAATGCCTCGTGAATTGTCTGCCGAATTGCTGCAGTTTTCCAAATATCCGAGGTAGTGATCTGACAGATATTCTTGAATGTCAAGCAGACATACAGTTTGTTTTTAACATCTCTTCATGAAGTAACACGAACTAGCTGTCATAGTTGTTTACTCTTTGCCAACTCCTACACCAACTCTCAAATCAGCTTTTATATCACGAGCATACTATACCCAATTTGATTTGTCGTCGTTGAAATGTATGAAATGCGCTTTTGATAACATATGGTAATAATTTATAAGTCTCTAATAAAAAGTTAGAGTGACAGCGTCATACTAATGTACTTGGCAAATGAAAGCAGCATACATAGTTTGAGCTCTTTCCTGATCAAAGCTGTGTGTCAACAAGGTAACCCAGTGCTTACGTGCCAGCTCCAAGCACGTGCATGGTTCTCAAACACATCTCTAATAGGTGTCTAAGTCACTCTCAAAAAACTTAGTACCATGGGATGCAGCTTTCACTTGCACATTAATGTGTCCTGTGATCTATTCAGTCTGTTGTCTATCCAAGACCGAACTATTTTCTCTCTGTAATCTTTCTTCGTTCATTTCCTCTGTGCCTCTATTTGTGCAGTTTCCAACAGCATAATGACAATGTCATTCAAACCTCCAAACGTTCCTGAAGATAGGACCAGTGGGTACTGAGAGTAAGGAATCTAACGAGTGGATTCTGTACTCGGTCCTTCAGGTCGACACCTCGTTCAACTGTCCCCTAGAGAGTTCTCTATCTAGATTATGTAGAAACAGGTGTAGCATACACAGTACTAGTAATTAGGCTGTGTCAATACTACCGGCTATACTCTGTACTATAGTTCAGGAGGCGGGAAGGAGTTTGAAGCGGAGGTTCACTAGATGCTCTTTCTTTCTACGTCATCCAATAGAGCTCAACTTCCTAATTGGTGACACTAGGCTTTCTGAATCTGAATCATAATCAGACATCCTCTGTATGATCAGGAAACAATATGCAGCTCTTTAATTAATCGCACTGACAAGGTTTGTTATTTCTGTAGTGTAATTCCTAGTTATACATCACATCCGAGATATTTGGCTACATGCCAACTACGTGCTGAAGTTTTAATGTACTTAACTCAGACCAAGTCAGAGTATCAATTAACTGTTTCACTTTGGTATACGTTCTGAAAATAAATGTACTACGAGAGAGTGATTATGGGAAACTATAATACCTAATAGAATTTTATCTATGTTGGATATGTTCTTAGACTCAGAATCTCATAAACATACTTCCATCACCTTGGTCCAGGAGACTCATCAAGTACTTACACCACCTGGTATGTGTACAAGCCTAACTCAAAGTCCTTCAGATAGGAAAGTACTCAAAGTGGTGGATCATAGGTTACTCTGACAGAGATTCCAAACTGACATTTGTCTCCATCCACCTGGAACAAGAGCATCCAGGACAGGCCCCCATTTGTATACAAACAACGCGACTTTCTAAAAGCTTATTATGATCTCCAGTGAATCCTAGAAAGGACTTGCCCTTTCTAGCATCCAGCCTGTACTGGATTTCGTAACAATTAGTCAGTATCCTAGTCCCATTATCCATTAAGAATTCGAGTATGATTCAAATAGTGCTTTCAGGAATATCAACAGGTAGTCTACTATCTAGACAGAAATACAATATTAATAATTTATAAAGTCTAGAGGTATAATATCAATAAATTAAATAATCAATCAATACAAATTATACATAATAATCATAAACCACTTTCTCTCGTATACAATATTATTGATGCTAAAAGCAATATCATCATTATAATTTCCTTAAGTACATCGGGTACATTTATTTCATATTAAATACAACATATTACAATTATGTCCAAGTCAGTATTGTGTGTATGTGTGTAAGTGCTCTAAGTAGTTCACTATGTCTCACGACTCGACTAAGACTTACACAAGTGACTTGACACAAAGTCCTCAATATATCTAACTTCATGTGCCAACTTGGCAATCAGAATAGTGCCTGCATTGAAACACAAAAAATAACATGTCTATACTCAATAGAGCAAATATAACAAGCAACTGCGACTCAAAATCAGAACAAGGAGATAATATACGAACTCTAAGTTTATTGGACCAATCCAGTCTGATGACTCCACTAAACGAGTCACCATATCTCCCGATACTACTGAATCTAAGTTCAGCATCTCTGTATATCCCCGAACCTGTGGGTACATAGTATTTCTGTATTATCTCTACATGGTAGGTATAAGCAACACATCATGGTCTGAGTTTGAGCTCAGTAGTGTCTACGACACACTCAGTACACACCTCGTCGTGAAAATCACTAACAGTTCTATACAATGTTAACTTGTGAACGGAGTTCTACGGAACTAACAAGAATAATGAGACACAGACCAATCGTCCATTCACCAAGATAGTCTAGACAGACTTGAATAATCTTCAGGCAGTAGGACACCCTCCTCCACCCGTCGTCACGGATCGCTCCGTGACACTGCAGCCTCAGAAACAGGTAAGGCTCAGGCAGTCCTAACGAGCCACAAATCGATAATTACAGTAGTTAGACCTCATCAAGACTTGAATCTGAGCACATATTATGTTACATCCTACCTAACAAAGGAAGCTAAGTCAAATAACAATTATAAAGGCAATACATTTTCGGATTTAGCTATTATCGCAAATACAAGCAATATAACATTCATGAGAAGATAATAATTTTATATAGTACACATTAACATTGCAACCCCATTCAGTTGGGTTGAACACTCAGAGATAGTAGACACTGCTACTGATGAGTGACGCTGTGCTGTAATGACGAGGCATTTGCGTTGATAGACTATCCCTTGCCACGGAATTAGTACTCGCTACTGCAATCAGTGATGCTTGATACTGACCACTTATAAAACTATCAGACATTGACTCCTGCTACCGATATTGAGACGCTGCTGTGATAGTGACGTTGTCTGCTGACTATGATGCTGTTGTTGTTATTGATCGCTGCAAAGACAGTGACACTGCACAGAAGTGATGAGATGTTACGACATTATGGTACCTACTGATAGTGACGCTGCTGCTTAGTGAACTGTTACTTGACACTTATGATACTACCGTAGTGATGCTGCTGCTATAGTGATGCTTGTTACTGACAGCTATGATTACACCGATAGTGACGCTCCTACTGATACTGACACCTGCTGTAGTAGACGCTGGTACAGATCTGCACGCTGTTGTCTGAGATAGTGATTTGCTATACAGATAGTGACGCTTATGCTGTTGATAGTGACTCTGAATTACTGTTAGTGAACGCTGCACTAAGTGACGGCCTGCTACGATAGTGACGCTGCTGTTAGAGTGTCGCTGCTGCTGATAGTGACGCTTGATACTGATTAGTGTATACGCTGATACTGATAGTGACGCTGTATACTGAGAGTGACCTGATACTATATGACGCTGATACTTACTCTAGTGACGCTGTGCTGAGACCAGCTCTGTTGATAGTGACCTGCTCACTTGATAGTGACGCTACTAATATAGTGATTGCTGTTACTGACGATTCATCTGTCTTATGATTCTACTGACAGTGACACTGCTACTGATAGAGATGCTGCGTGCAAACACTTAGTGACGTCTAGCGTCGTACTATGGACGCTGTCTTTGTTAGTGACGCTGCTTTTAATTGGACAGTGACTCCTGCTGCTGATAGTGACGCTGTTGCTACAGGTATAGTCCTACTGATAGTGACGCTTACTGCTATATTGAATACTGTACGACACTTAGAGATACTACCGATAGTGACGCTGCTACTGATAGTGACGCTGCTTACTGACACAGACTCACGAGCTGCTATAGTGATGCTGTTACTGAAAGCTTCTCTACTACTGATAGGTGATGTGGCTGCTACTGTAGTTACGATAGATTGCTAATATTGACGATCTGCATATGGATCTGTTAGTGACAGCTATTCTACTACTGATAGTGAAGCTGTCTACTGATAGTGACGCTGCTGCTATACAGTTGTATGCTGTTACTAGTATAAGTTTAAGCTACTACTGATAGTGGCACTGCCACTGATAGGTTACTCTACTGCTATACGTGACGCTGTCTACTGATGACGCTTGCTACCGTAAAGATGCGGCTGCTATAGTGATGCCTGTTTTACAGTGCAGTTCTGCCACTGATAATGATGCTGCTACTGATAGGTGGCGAGCTGCTACGACCGTGATGTTGAATTTTTTTTACATAACTTTCCTAAATGTAAAACCTATGAATGAATACTACAATAATTGTGAAATAAGATGATGCTGTTTGAACCCTTCGAGAGATTTCGAGGGAGGGCGTGTAAGAGCAACCTGTAGGACGCCGGTGAGATGCCATATTGAATTTTAAATATAGAGTGGCCTCTTCGGATGTTACATTCGTCCAATAATCCGGCGTCATCGAGGCAATAATTGGGAGTTTCGGTCTGAAGTTTGTATTAGAACCCGTGTTAATGTAACCTGCTGAGAAGATTTGGAGGACAGGAAATTTATGGACCTCATGATTTATGCATGTGGATAGCATCAAAAAATGCTGACATCACTCACAGGAAAGTGCACCATAGTCTTTGAGCATTTAGATATCACTCTAGCTGGCATTAGGGTCTATGAGTATTTAGCTGGTGTTGTGTTGTGATCCATCTACAGTAATGAAATGGTATCTGAGTGTAATTACCAAGTTCTTTTACTAAATACACTATTGATTATATGTAGTGTATCTAATAGTTATATTATTTTTTGTGTAACCCTGCAAGCAAGCCTAATAATGATTACAGTCCCACACAACTTCAATGTACCAGAGTTGTCTAGTTTTTAATATGACCTAATTATTAATTTAATGTCATGTCTAACTTTTGGTGAGAGTGGGTGAAGTGGGGCAGTATGGAAGGGAGTCGCCGTTCAGTGACCTAACTGTGACTCAGTCCACTTCATACATCTCAGCAAATTACATGCAGGTAATAATTCAGTGATATTCCTGTATAACTCCTGCAGTAAATTGCTCATTATAATAATAATAATATATAATAATAATAATAATAATCTAGAATACTTAAATAATTCATAATAATAATAAAGTTACTCAAAAAAGCCTTAGTTCAAAAGAACTCGGATATGTACTCATGATAATTTAATTGTATTTTTAATGGTTGAGACTGAAAGTAATGGATTGCTGGATCACATATTAATCTATTGCGTCATTACTTAACTAATTAATTAGGTGTTTGTGTAATGGATTCTACAGTTGCCACCATTAATTGAGTTGCTAAGCCAGTGAGCTAGGATCGTAAATTGCTATAATTGTTAATTTGCTGAGCCCAGTTTAGGCTAGGAATGATAACGGACTCTTTTTATAATAATAATAATAATAATAATAAAAATATAATAATTACTACATATAATAATATAATAATAATATAATTTAATATTATTATTTTGCTAAGCCCTGAAATATTTGCTCAGGATATTTGTTTGCATAGATTAGTAATTATAACTTATTTTTGCTAAACCGGGAAAACATTATGGCAACAATAATAATTATAATTGCATTGCTAATCCAGGAAATATTTGAACTAGGATTTTTGGAGAGCATTATTGTAATAATTATAGCTCGCGTGTCTTTCACTGTATAACTGTAAACCAGTGGCATTAATTAATTGGAGTCTAACGATTTTCATCTACAGAGCAATTGGTTGAGGTTAATGTAATTTATGCAGATGAATAAAATCCATTGGAATTAAGGCCTATAAAAAGCCCATTAAATTGCTAAAAAGGTTCTTGTTTGTCACAAAAGCTTATAAGACGATATCGTGGAATTCTAGCAGAAGGACAATATTGATAAGGTAATTTTAGAATAATATTTGGTACATCGTTTAGAGTGACACTACAGACGAATTTTTTTAAAAAAATGAAAAAAAGGGAGACACATTTGTTTTTCTCTCTCTTTTGGGGGCCTTTTTTTGGTGAATATGCATAATGATTCTCTTGATAACAGGATATTAATTAATCAATATTATGAACTGGAAGTGAAAATACGACTTCATATTAAAGTGAGGTTTGAATAAATTAAGAATGTGTATATACTGCAACATCTTTGAAGCAATCTAGTTAAATGTAAAATCCCAGATCTTTGCTCAGAACTCCAGAGTTATGTCTACCATTAGCCGCTGTAGACATGTGAGGAATGACTAGCAGATGTCAAATAAATTATTTTATCTTCAAAGAACACGTCAAAAGCGATATGCTTATGGCCCTGATGTCAAGAATTTCAAAATATTGACTCGAGTTACCTGAAGCATTGACTTGTTAGAGATAGCGAACTATTGGTAATAGGGGAGCAAAGTCAGGTTAGGACTAGTAAAATATTGTCTAATTAATTTATGACAGCTCTCCTAGAACACATCATTGCAATAATTTGCAAAGGTTTAGAGCCAAATTAGAAAGTCTTGAGTAATAGGATGATTTGGTGAATTTAAGCGACTCTGGATATTTGAAGTGTTGTTTTACTGAATAATGGGCTGGAAAACTATAGAGTAGCATCTACGTAAAAATACCAACGCTCTGCCCAAAACATCTTACTATTAGGTCAGATTATCAATTTGAGACTACCTAAATTGAGAAGGCGTATAAGCGAACAATGTTTTATCATAGTATGTTACACAAAAAACGCGAATATCTATAGTCAAAGACACTCTTATGTGACATACTATAGATAGGTCTGCTCCTCTAGGCATTATGCACATCTGTTACTGGTTTTTGTAACAAGTAGTCAGTATCTCTGGTCCAATTATCCTTAAAGAGTTTGTCATAATTTAATAACGTTTTTAGATTGCAACTGAAGGTTTACTAACAAATCGAATACATCTATATTACTGATATGTCTAAATAACCCAAGTTTAAAGCGGTTGTCTGGTGGACAAGTTAAAATACTTTATATAATAATAGTATATAAGTGCCTACACTTCTCTCATATTGCAAAACAGTACAAGTTAGCTTGTAATAATAATAATCTGAAGGCACATTTTTATATCTTGTTATGGCGCTTCTAAGTTAGTTCTGTACATTTCCAGCAATTACAAACGAAATATCATTAATGTATACAAGTGAGTGTGTGTGCATGTGTGGATGTATGTTTTCAAGTAGTCGCTATGTCTCGAGACTTGACTCGACTCAATCAGTGACTTACAAAACAACCTCAAATAATCTACCTTCCTGAGACGCAAACCTGCAATCAGAACTGCTGGCTTGGAACTGTCCTTTGAATACGTTACTGTATCAAAGACAGATCATCAACATAATAGAGGTACAGACATTGGTTTGCACAGGTTTCCTGTCCACAAAATGTTGCTAGCCATAAGGTTCTCTTCACAAAACTCATTTTTAATGACAATAACAGTTTAGGGATTCAAGTCTAACCATGTCCTAAACGAACAAACTGGAAGATAATCTCCTAAACAACTACCTGACCGCGTAATATTTACCTAGAAAAAAATAACCCTGTGGGTTCTTGAACATTTGCCTGAAGACACACCACTAAGGCAAAAAGAAAGAGAAGATTTATCAACTGAAAGAGAGAGAACGATCCCTATACAGTCACGAAGCGAAGAGTCTGAGGATCGCTGAGAGGAGACAATGTATCTGTAATACTTGAAAACATGACGGCCCTGTCAATTGAAATTGTAAATATCGCCCATAAGCTGAGGAATCTTACCAAGACAAGAATCACTAGGAAAACTAAATGCCGAAAAAAGGAAATTTATTAAAAAAAAAAATACTTCTCTCATCTCTTATGCCAAATCTAAGGAAAAACATTCACATCCAGTATTGGGCCAATCATAGGTCGGATGGACATACAAAGATGATAGCCAAGAAAATGAGTGAGATGTAAAGTCCCAATACGACTCAGCGTTCAGCGAGCCACTGCCCAGACTAAGGACGACAATCTAAATGATTTATTTAGAAACCAACACAAAATTTGAGGTCATCTCAAAAATCTCGATATTTATCCTTACTTCTCATAAGACTGTGAAGAGACCAATAAATGACATGCCCATGCGACTTCTGCCCCAGGCCCTGGCTCATGGAACTCCGTGTTTCATCAAAGAGCCCCT
This sequence comes from Cherax quadricarinatus, assembly GCF_026875155.1. NCBI lineage: Eukaryota > Metazoa > Arthropoda > Malacostraca > Decapoda > Parastacidae > Cherax > Cherax quadricarinatus. The sequence continues at coordinate 30,934,750 of NC_069403.1, forward strand.
ATATTGCGTGTCCCTTCAGCATTCTATGGATAAGAAAGCATGGACACAGGGTCATCCCACCACACACTAAAAACAACAGACATAGCCCCACTCCCAAAAAGTGGCAGTAAAGCAAGTTGCAAAGAACTACAGACCGATAACAATAAACATCCCATATAAAAATCTATGAGAGGTTCTAAGAAGCAAGATCGCACAACCACCTAGATACCCATTAAGCTACACAACCCAGGCAACACTGGTTTAGAGCAGGTCACTCCTGCCTGTTCCCCAGCTACTGGAACCTCTATGACAAGGTCCTCGATGCTGTTTGAGAAACCAAATACAGATGTAGTATACACAGACATTGCAAAAGTTTCCGGCAAGTGAACCATAACCATGGAGTAATTAGCACACAAAATGCGTGATAAGGAATAACCGAAAAAGTTGTAAATGGATCTATAACTTCCTCACAAATAGAACAACATAAGATTAATAGTAAACAGAGTGAAATCCCAGGCAGCCACGGTGAAAAGCTCTGTTCCACATGAACGGTACTCGCTCCCATTCTATTCCTCGTATCATTTCGGACATAGTCAAGATGTAAGCCTAGCTTCGTATCTTCCCCTTGCAGATTGACACCCGGATTGCCATGACATGACCTCAATCGAGGACCCCACCGCAAGACTTCCAGTGGACAACCAAAATCTTCAAATGGCCACCAAAACAATATGAAGTTCAACGAGGAAAATTTCAACTAATCAAATATGAAAACTTGAGCAAATTAAAAATGTATCAGGGTATAGACAAACTCTAACATCAGTAGAATTAAAAAAGAAAATGCAAGGACCTGTGAGTGATAATGTCAGAGGATCTTGCCCTCAAAGACCACAACTATGTATCTACCTCATCTGCTAGGAAAAATGATAAGATGGATAATGAGAACCTCAATACTAGGACGCCCAAGCCCATGATGATCCTCTTCAAAACGCTGTTCTCTCATAGGCTGGAATACGGCTGTACACTAACGACCCAGTCAAGGCTGGAGACATTGCAGACCTCGAAAACGTACAAAGTACTTTCACAGCACACATAAGTACATAAGGCACCTAAATTGACTGAGAACGGTGAAGTCCATAAGATAAGATAAGATCACGTATTTCGGATTTTTAACACCGAGGTTAGCCACCCAGGATAACCCAAGAATATCAGTGGTGGTCCATCGAGACTGTCCAACTATTTCCATTAGGGTCCTTAATCTTGCCCCCGGATGCGACCCACACCAGTCGACAAACACCCAGGTACTATTTGCTGCTAGGTGAACAGGACTAACGGTGTAAGAAACGAGCGAATTTTCCACCCGCCGTGGTAAATCGAACCCGGGCCCACCGTGTGTGAAGCGGGAGCTTTAGCCAACCAGTCCACCGGCCTGTATTCCCTGCAGATGCAGGCGAGAGAGATAGAGATACATGATTATATACACTTGAAGTCCTGGAAGGATTGGTACCAAACTTCACACGAAAATCACTCCCTATGAAAGCAGAAGATTCGACAGATGTAACTTTTCCCCGAGAAAGCAGGGGCCACGACGAGAACTGAGAGACAACACATTAAGTTGTCAGGGGTCCAAGACTGTTCAACCTGCCGCCCAGCATGCAAAGGGGGATTACCAATAACCCCTGGCTGTCGTCAAGAAGCCACTGGACAGGCATTAAGTCAGTAACCTGACAACCGGGTTGTGGTTCATTCGTCAGTTTGTGTGCGGCTCAGTCATAACAGCCCTGTGATCAATCGCCTGATTCTACCATGAGGCCTGTTCTCAGACGCGAGCCGAGGGCCGTGACCACCGTAACACGCTCTAGGTAAACTCCAGATAGCTTATTTCTCTGGAGGAAATAAATTTAGATCTACAAGAATTAATTGTTCACTTACAGACAACCCAAACCAAATAATTCTAAAAATTTAAACATATGAGACTATAATGTATCTGCAGGTCTCACAAAGGAAAAATATTAATGCAAAAATATCAAGGTTTGTTATCCCAACATAAAAAATTGTCTCAGCCCACAAGGGAAGGCATCAATAGTAAGGGTGAAAATTTGTATTTTGTAATGTGTTGATAATAATAATGATGATAATGAAAAATTAATGTTCATGCCCCCTGACCAAGTTACAAATGTAAAATTGCAGTAATGTTATGATGAGGGCATAGCTAAAGCAGCCTACCTCTGGTGAATTAAAAAATTAGAAAAAAAATTTAAAAAAAAAAAAATTTTTAACTGCATTACGGAAAAGGATCACAAAGCATTTTCAAAAAACGAGCTGCTGTTTTGGTATAAAAGTGAAAAAGGGGGATCCTACAAATCTAAAATTATTTTTTTTGCAGTAAAAGGGCCCGTTTCACGAAACTGTTGAAAATGTGGGCCCTGGGCATTGGGAAAAACGTATCAACGCGTTATAGTAGATGGGACCCCCTACAAAAAAACTCTCAATATGTTTAGTGAAGCTATAAAAGGCTTTCACAAAATGGTGTAAATTAGGAACTTCTTGTGTAAATGGTTATCAGTGGGGCCAAAAAAATTTTTTAAATAAGGAGTTTTTATTAGTTATTTGAAAGGGGTATGGTAAGGAAAAGAGCGGGAGGCCACGAAATATATAGTAAGCTTCCTGCTTTAATTAAAAACAAATGTAGCAAAAAATTTTGTTATTGTTAAAATCTAAAAAATTGTGTTACTAAAGGATAGAGACGAAACTAAATTGTTGTTAAGGGGGGAAATTTATAAAAGGGTTCAATAATAGACAAATTGGGTATATTTAGATGAGTAATTATGTGTGGATAGGTTACAAATGAATTTGTGCGAATATGTATGTGTCCTTCTTTAAACAAACCCCGCCCCTATCATTTTAATTTTAAAGGTGTGTCAAAATTTTTTTAAAGAAAGGGGAATACAAAAATAATTTAATTAAGTCTTTATAAAACGCCCTTTCCCCCCCGGCCCGTACAGGTTTTTTAAAATCGTTTTAAAAATTGGTGTCTCGATCCATAATAGAGTGTTTCGGCCGGATTATAAAAAAAACCCGTGTTAATGTCCTTGCTAAAAATTGGGGCAAAAAATTTAAGGGCTAAAAATTTGCACGTGGATGGCGGAAAATAAAGCGGAACACTCAGGGAATACACCATAGTCTTTGTTTTAAATCATAGCGGGCCCATGAAGTCTGGGGGTTAGGCAGGTGTTGTGGTGTGATCTATCTAGAGAAATTAAGTGGTAATGGTAATACAAAGCTCTTTTCTAATAAAACTATTTTTAATTTTTTTGGTTTGAAACCCAGAATCAAGCCTAATAAAACAGTCCACCACTTCAAGTCCCTAGTAGTGCTTTAACGTTTTTAATGTTAATTTAATGTCAGGTCTAGGTTTTTGTGAGAGTGGTAAAGTGGGTAGTCGAAGGGGGGCAATTCAGTATCTACTGTGACTTAAAATCCCACTTACTTATTTAAATTATTTGCAGGGAATAATTCGATGTGCCTATAAACCTCCTGCAGGGATTTATCACACAACAACAATAATAATAAAATATAATAAAATAATTAATAATATAAAAATAATAATTTCACAAGTGTGCTACTGCTATTTCTGATGCTGCTGTTAGTGATGCTTTTGTTGATTTTCCCACTGTTTGCGACACTGCTACTGATAGTGTGCTGCTTTTTATTGATGCTGCTGTTTATAGGGAACTGTAAAATTAATGAAAGTGATGCTTATTGAATGCTTTTACGATAGTGATGTGTTGCTGATAGTGGCACTGCGTGATACGACCCTCTACTGATAGTGCACTCGCTGATAGTTTCGCTGCTGCTGATAGTGATGCGCTACTTTTAGTGGCCCCCTTTGTTTTTTATGACACTGTTTTGATAGTGGCTATGGCTGATAGTGACACTGTTGTTAGTGTACAGTTTTGATAGTGACCTGCTGTGATAGTGACGCTGTTGTTATTGAGTGATTGTATCATGCTTCTGGAAGTGATGTGCCCCGTTAATCTTTCTTGTTTTTAGTGCATTTCTGTGAAGTGATGCGCTGTATTAGTGACGTGCTGCTGATTGTGACGCTGGTTCTGTAGTGATACTGCTGCTGTGTGTGTTGCTGGGTTTTTAGGACGCTGTATGATAGTGATGCTGGTTACTGATGGACACTTTGCTGATATGACGCTGCTGCTGATAGTTACGTAGTCTAAATAGCAAAAAGGCACAACACCCTGGTGGAATAATAATATAAACCCGCCGTAGGAGAGAGGAGTAAGGGCGACGTTTTTGGTCCCATTGGACATTTACCAATCTTTAATTTTAATCCTTTTTAAATGGATTAAACAAGTCCTATAAATAGTAAAAATTTCTCAAGGACATTTATTTCTTTGATTAGAATATACAGTCACATAATATTATAAATTTTTAAACATTACAGAAGACAAAACCAATCGTTTAAAAATTGGACAACTTTTTCAGACCCGATTTAAATAATCATATGTTGAAGAGAAACTGTTTTGTTAATCATAATAAAATAACCCAGACTAGTTATCTTTTAAAAGGGGATTCAATATTGTTCGTGAAAAAAGACTAAGTGTGAATTCTCAAGTTTCAAAGCATAAGAAATCTCTTTTTAACCTAGAGCGCTAGGGAGTTGTGTTCGCAGGGGGAGGGCCTGAACCTTGCCTCCCACAGAGCGTCTCACCATGGGGTCGGTCAGGGGACCTAAAATAAGGGGAGCAAAAATAGGTCCAACAATTAAACCTTTTTTTTAAAAACAGTTTTTCCAATTATGTTTATTTTTATTTTATATAATATTTTATTAAAACATTTCAGTACTGGAAAATAATTAAACAGAAAACAAACCTCAAAGGGATATAAAAAATACTAGTAGGTTGGAATATACACCGCAACATCCACCATTTTACATTATATAATATACAACAAAACCCACAAACCCAAAATTATATTTATAATTTTTTTATATATAAAAAATTTTATATATTTATATATTTTATATATATATATTTATATATTATAGCAAACAACCACCTGAAAGAATAAGAAATTCCAAGCGCTTTCGTGACTACTCAATTATCAAGGAACTTGTTCCTTGATAATGTGAGTAGTCACGAAAGCGCTTGGAATTTCTTATTCTTTCGATTTGGTTTTTTGCATATTTTAAATACCGTTTCTGTGTCTTATTTCATTAATATATATATAATATTATATATATATATAATATGTGTGTGTGTGTGTGTGTGTGTGTGTGTGTATTATTTATAAATTTAAAACATTATACATTATATATACATATCACACATATACATTCACAATACAAAAATCTACACAAAACCATATAATTTTTTTAAAAAAGACATGAATAATAAATAAAAAAAACGATCGATAACTGATATCTAAATAATACATAGAAGGTCGGGGGAAAAATTATCTAACTTTGACTTTGAAAAGAACAAACTAATATCAGGGGCCCATTAAATTTAAAACTAAACTCACTGCAATAACAACATTTACAACACAGTGAACAACAACCATAATATAGAAACACAGTTTTCCAACTAAGCGGACTTGACACGACAATGATAATACAATACAAAATTATCCTTCAAACTCCATACAATGAAACTTGTCCACTGTCAATGGACTAACAAATCAATCCACATTAATTAAAACATTAGGTAATGTGTTAATTTGAGCTCGGTAAGACATTTTACAACCAATAAATAATAACTGACTCTTATTTACACATCATATACATATGATGTTCATAAATTTATTCTAAACCATACCGAAACCTGTAACCCAAAATGGTTACAATACAAATATACAATGTACATTTGTTGATGGAGATTTAAAATTTCACGGTCTGACACATGAAAACCTGTACTGCGAGTCCAAGGATAACAAAAACAATCTATTAAACTCCTATTTTACCTTCCTTACACTTTCTCGTACCCAAACACAACCTTACTTATTACTCTCACAACAAACACAACCTTACTTATTACTCTCACACCAAACACAACCTTACTTATTACTCTCACACCAAACACAACCTTACTTATTACTCTCACACCAAACACAACCTTACTTATTACTCTCACAACAAACACAACCTTACTTATTACTCTCACAACAAACACAACCTTACTTATTACTCTCACAACAAACCACGCACTCAAAACACATACGAGAGACCAGTCCTTTAACGTTTTTACGTCGTACAAATTCCATAAATCCGGAACACGGAAACTATGGTAGGTATATGGAAAACTACGCTCCCAACGATTCCCAAACAACAGCTTGTTCCTACACTTGGTTCGATACATGACTGCTATAATACCGTGTACCCTCTCAATTGTTCCAGCTGTCCGGAGCACCCAAGATGTATGAATAAAATCTGATACTAACACCCCCAATGCCCTTTCGACATCATCCGGGACCCCCCCCCCCCACGTCTAAACTAAGAACACGTAAGGGAGACAACCCCCCCCCCCCCACCCACCCACCTAATAAGTCTACCGAGCCAACAGGGCACGGCTTCTAACCGCTCGCAAAAATAAATCGCATGAAAAACAGTTTTTTCTATCCACAGTCGCTACAGGACGGAATATCGCGTAACCGTCGTGTACACAAAACGGACCCGGACGGCAAAATGTTATGAAAAAATTTATATACCGTTTCACGAGCTACAGGTCGCAACGGAAGATCCACCAGACGGTTCCAAATATCAGGCCAAGTGTACAACGGAAACTGACTACAGACCGGTGCCACGTCAGCTTCCATAGTCGCCCGAACTAAGATACGCAATTTACACGTGCGCGGATTCGAAACAGCTGTAAGCACGCGCAACATATCTACGCATATATGGCGATCATGCCCCTTAACACACTTGCACAGGTATTGATACGTCTCGCTAACTAGATTACCTGCCACTCGCAGGTATTGCACATATGTATGCTTGACAAAAAGGGCAAGCATTGATGCATGAAAATCTAATAATCCCAAACCCCCTTTGCGAACACTTAAACTAAGCACACTGCGTCGTAACCAGCAACAACGACTTCCCCAGATAAACCGAAACACACGCATCAATAAACGTGTCTCATCTCTTGGGCACAACAAAGATACACGCACAACATGCCACACTTTAGCATATAAGATGGAGTTAGTAACTATCACCCGTTGGTGGAGAGTTAACCCATGTAATCTCAGCATACCCACACTCCAGATTACGCTATCAACCACCATCTTAGAACTGAGTACACGTCCTTCAGTACTACTAGCCGCATGAATTAACCCGCATATTTTCAAAGATTCACGCACCACCCACGGACTCTCCACGGAGATTGGACCTCGTTGCCACGGCCCTAAAAGTAATAGTCCAGACTTATCCTTATTACATATCATACCCGTTGCCTCGCTAAAAGCGGTCAAATACGATCTACGGCAGACAAACTACCGGCATCTGTAAGCATGAGCGTTGTATCATCAACATAGCCAACAATATGGATGGGCCTACCGCACTGCCCATTACATGGATGCTGCTCACACCCAGCTGCCAGTGCCCTATACAATGGTTCCTGATAAATAGCAAATAAAATTTGCGATAACGGGCACCCCAGGCGAATCCCATGATGTAAGGATACAGTCGTACCTAATTTCCCATTCACCTGGACGCGTAAACTCGCGTCAGTATACAATGACATAACCCACTTAATAATCATTCGTGCAAAACCCAGCTGCTCCATTATGATTTTCAACACTAGATGATCAACGTTATCAAACGCAGCCTTCCAATCTAAGGCCAAAATTCCTCCCCCTACCCATTTCACTTTGGTGGTCGCGAACGAAATCACCAAGTACCATTTGGCTTAAATACAGCGATCGTCCCGGAATACCAGCCTGACCTGGATGTAAAACCTTCTCTAGGGTGGGTTTAAGGCGATTGCACAAAATTTTTGCATGTAATTTATAATCAGTGTTTAACAGGGTAATCGCCCTGTAATCATGTATATCAGTACATTCGTATTTTTTCGGAACAAGAACCACAATACCTTCTCGCTGAGACCTACTTAAACAACCCCGATTTTTCATACTATTTAATAACCTAACAAGAAACTCACTTAACTCGCCCCAGAATTCTAAATAAAATTCACATGGCAACCCGTCTGACCCCGGCGATTTTCCTTTTTTCATGTCCTGCAAAGTTGTCCGTATTTCATCAGCACTAACAGGCCCCATAGCATATAGCTGTTCATCCTCTATTAATTTACTAGTCACCCACGACTGGACTACATCCATGGCAACAGTACGATCTCGACTACCATTAAATGTATCACGGTAAACTATGTCAGCATAAAGACTCATACGATGGGTATCCATTATCGTCGTACCCGACGGGAAAGACTCAACCCCGTCCCGCACCGTAAAACCCATTATACTGAACGCCCGACGACGCTGATTTTGTTCACGTAGAACATACGCAGATGGTCGGTCTCCCCAAAGGACTTCATCAATTCCCGCCGCAATTCGCGTCCCCTGAAATAACTGATTTTGTAAATCCGATATTTCTGCTTTTAGGGCGGCGATGGTGGTTACCGGATATTCTGCACGTGGCTCGTAACACGCACGTAATTGATGCTGTAAGTAATTTAACTTCCCATAACGTAATTGTATCGCCTCTTTACTCATTGCCCGAAAAAAGGATTTAATACAGGGTTTACCCCTTACATCCCACCACTCTAGAATATCTACGACAACCATCCCATTATTCCATAATTGAGACCACATCCGACGAAATAAATCATGAATTTCATCTCCGTTTAAAAGACTAACATTTAATTTCTAAAATTGAGGAACGACTTGTGGCAAACCAGCCCAGGCGAGACGTACCAATACCGCACGATGATCAGTAAAATGTTCATCACATGTCTGGACACTCTGTATGTCAACAGCACGCGCTACATAGATCCTATCGAGTCGAGCCGCGTAACCCTGTCGGACAAAAGTAAAATCCACCCCACCAACTACATCACCTCCCACGTCGCGCAACGCAAAATATCACCCAAAAGTTGAGAATAAAACCCACTACCCCGCGGTTCCACGTCCCGACGTCGTGTAACGCAATTCCAGTCACCTCCCACGACGGTTACCGCGGGTAGCGACCGGAAGTGATACACAAGCGTCTCCTGAAAAAAATGATTTTTCGTACTCGCATCCCTCGCCGCAGGTCCATAAACGCTAATGAATCCGACTCTCATCGTACCCCACCACCCGTCAACGCGCACTATGCGACAGTCAGACCCAACTTCCCAATGATGTAGCCTAAAAGGACTGTTCTCTCGTATTAACACTGCCACACAACCCTTTAACCGCGGACTATTCACTCCATACACAACATAACCTCGTATTCTCAATTCACCCACATCCCGATAATTGTGCTCTTGGAGAAACACAACATCAGGCTTAAAATGACATAAACACTGCTCAAAATCATCTTTCCTATGAGTCGCCCGTAAACCATTGACATTTATAGTTAAGCACTGGAATGTTGCTGGCTTTCGTCACACATTCACTCGTAATACATTTAGACATTGAGCGACATCACCGTCTGTGCCACAAACATTGCCAAGCGGGAGGCTCGCCACCCTGGCATTGTCGTCAAAGCCATTAGCCGCAATCGCGGCCCACGACTTTTTCCCAGGTCGTTGTCCTGGTGTCAGTTCATCATCACTACTTGAATTCCCTGCCGCCCGCTTAAGGGAGCTCCCGTCGACAACGGTGCGGGCGGCCGCGGTCATGAGTGCATGGACGTCCACGCTAGTAATTATCACAGTGGGTCCGTCTGGAGTAGCAATCGTTGACGGTGGGCTACCAATGCTATTTTCGGACGCCACTGGGGTGGATGGTGGCGCTGGACACTCCTCCACCGCAACATACAATTCCGGAAATGATACAGGGAGGTCTAGCTCTACCTCACGAGGTGGAACATCATCAGTTGATGTCGCTGCGACACCGTCATCAGTAACGCTCGTCTCCATACAGGGCAATGTTACACACGGTGAATCAGGTGTAGTGACAGGTACATCGAGGGAAGGCTGTTGAGGCGTTGGTGTCGGACGGACGCCCTCGCCTACCATGGACTCGGGGGCTTGTGTAGGAGCGTCTGACGACACACGCTGCTCACCCTGTTGACGGGAACGCCGACGATCACATTGATGCGCCATGTGTCCATACGCGTCACATAACCGACACGTCTTCCTTTGCCCCGGGTAATACACATATACCTGAGTACGGTAGACATCGAGGAGAACAAAAGACGGGATGGCAATTTTGATGGACATTTTTACTGAAAACGACCCGTCAGGTTTACCTTCAAATGGGCCATGGCTCCATACACCTGCATAAGTTTGGTGAATCATCCCAAATTTGGTGAAAACCTTACGGATTGCATGCTCATCAGCTTCGAAAGGGACGTTTCGAATCTTGACCCATGTGTAAGTGCGGGACACATCCCGAAGACACACTGCCACAGTTGAGTTCACCTGACAACGTAGATCTTGATAACGTTGAACAACATCCTCATACACTGTAGTAGTCGTAAACTTGACGAAAACCCGGGAAGCCCCATTTACTGAAACACCATAGATGTCATCGTTGGAGATCTCATATGTGTCTTGCAGGATTTGGAGTAGGAGGACGTCAACATTATGATCCAACAAAGATCCCTGCAAAATCTCCACACATACAGTGTTAACTTCCCTCCATCTTGTGGGGTAATGTTGATTTTCGCCACCAGAGGGCGAGGCGCAGAGCACACAACCACTCAACTCGGTACCTGTGAGACAAACTGAGTAGCGTCTGCGCAAAGGTCCACTCGGCCCGAAAGCGAAGAGGACATTGAACCTACTGCCTCGCAACAGAGACGGTATACACCATATGAGGTCGGTCAGGTGACCTAAATAAGCCGGCAGCAAAACTAGAGTCCGACAATTAACCTTTTGCTTCAGAACAGTTGCACAATTATTGGTAAACATAGATTTCAGCAATAACCAAACATATACACTTTAAGACTAATATTTACAGTAATAATTGAGAGTGAATATCTCATTCATGTGATGTCAGATAATAACATACAGTTGAACTACTTTATTTTAGCTAATGATAAAGCAGTTCGCAATACAATATTACATGAAATATTGTAGCCTGGCTGTTTCTCAATTACATAATGGTACCCATGGGTATAATATGCAACACTTCCCCCCTCAACCGAAGGTCGCCAAAGAATTTCATTAACAGTAGACTGGCTGGAGATGAATTAATTGCTGCACTGATACAAAATTCTCATCTCAGCTCAACGCTCCAAATGCAGACATTGGTGACAATAATGACTTCAAACCCATACTGTTAAAATAAAAAGAATATTAATAATACCATTTATCAAGGCCGAGACAGGGCATCTGCGATAAGGTTTTGTTTCTCTTTTATGTGAGAGATACAGATGGAATAAAGCTGGATCCTCAATGCCCATCTAAGGATCTGGGTATTCAAACCATACCATGGGTGGGGTTTATTTGCAATCATGTCATTACGATTTCATGAGTCAGATCTGGGCATTCTTTGACTTCGTGCTATTGATAAAGGTTAATGGATTGTGGTCTGAGTAAACTATTATTTTGTGAAGGGAGGAGCCCAAATACACATCAAAATTTTCTAGGGATACAACCAAAGCTAATGCCTCTTTCCCTATAGTGGAATAATTATCTTGATGCTTATTAATGTTGAAGAAAAATAGGAAAGAGGTTGCAATAAATCGGAATATGGAGCCTTTTCCAACAATACTGCAACCTCTTTCCCTATAGTGGAATAATTATCTTGATGCTTATTAATGTTGAAGAAAAATAGGAAAGAGGTTGCAATAAATCGGAATATGGAGCCTTTTCCAACAATACTGCACCTTAAGCATATGCACTTGAATCTATTTGTAAGTGGAAAGGCTGGTTGAAGTCCAGACTTAGCAATAACGGTGAGGAGGAAAGTCTCTTTAATCGGTTGAAGGCGACATCACACTCCAATGTCCATAGAAATTTCACTTTAGGACTAGTTAATCCAGTTAAAGGAAAGGCTATCTGTGTGAAATTTGGACAGAAGCGACGGTAATGCCTGGCAGCCCCTAGAATGCTTAACACTGCCTTCCTGTCTTTAGGGATAGGGAATTCAAAGAGGGCCTTAACTTCAGCATTTAAAGGAGCTACTTCTCCTTGGCCAATACAAATTCCCAAATATTTAATCTTTGTTTTCCCAAATTCACATTTTGGACCAATTTATCTTGAAATCACATTTACCTAGAGCCTCAAACAAAGCTGTAAGTTGTCTTAGGTGTTGGTCCCAACTGTCGCTATACAGGACTATGTCGTCCAAGTAGGCTTCTACCCCATTCAAATCGCCTGTGAGTACATTCACAAGCGTTGGTATGTCGATGTGGCATTACAGAAGCCAAAGGCCACAACAATAATAGTCATACAAGCGCCTGGTATTGTGAACACCGAGATTTCTCGAGCTCGTGGCGAAAGAGGTGTTGCAACCCCTGAATGGGTTGCAGTGATTATTATGTATATATATAATTATTACCTTTTCATTTAATTTTATATTGCTTATATTTGCGATAATAGCTAAGTCGTAAATGTATTGTTTTATATTGTTATTTGACGTAGTTATGTTGTTAGGTAGGATGTTACATATTATGTGCTCAGTTTAAGTCATGATTGTCTAACTACTGTAATTATCGCTTGTTGCTTGTTATTCTGCCGGCTTCTGTTGCTGGGTAGTACTGTCCATGGAGCTATCATGTGATCGAGGGGGGGGGGTGTCCTCACCTCGCCTGAAGTATTCAGTCTGGTCTAGACTCTCTTCGTGGTTGGACAGATTGTCTGTCTCATTATTCTTGTTAGTTCTGTAGAACTCTGTTCACAGAACATTGTATAGACTTAGTGATTTCGACGTTGTACTGAGGTTGTGTGTCACATAGACACTCGAAACATCTCAGGTTCTGAGCTGTAGCTTCTCACCTAATTAGTACTGGTATCTGTGTATTATCACAGTCGGGGATTTTCTTATGCTGAACTTAGATTCAGTAGTATGGGAGTTTGGTGACTTTTGTGGAGGATCTGCTGATGGTCCCTACTTAGTGTCGTTATATTATCTCCTTGTTCCTGATTCTGTGTCGCAGTTGCTTGTTATTATTGCTATTGGGCTTAGCATTCTTTTTATTGTTCAAGCAGACTGTTCTGATTGCCAGTTGGTCAAGAAGTTAGTTTATGTGAGGACTTTGTCAGTCACTTGTTTAAGTCTAGTTGAGTCGTGAGACATAGCGAACTACTTGGAGCACTTACACACATACACAAACTTGTACATATTTGTAATATCTTATTAAATGTTAATGTACCAGACGGTACTTAAGAATTATAAATGTGATATGTGCTTTCAGCACAATAATATTGTAACTTGAGATAAGTGATATTATTTTGATTACTGTGATTAATTTAATTTAATTTAATTTGATAATATACCTCTAGACTTAATAAATTTATTAAATTTTAATTTCTCTGGTTAGTAGCCTACCAGTTGTAATCCTGAAGCACTATTGAAATCATACTGAATTCTAATGGATAATTGGACAAGGATACTGACTACTTGTTACGAAAACCCAGTAACAGGCTGGATGCTAGAAGGGCAGTCCTTTCTAGTATTCACTGGAGATCTCTAAGCTTTTAGAATCGCATTTTTTGTAACAAATGGGGGCCTGTCTGGGAGGCTCTTGATCCAAGGTGTTGGAGAAATTGTCCAGTTTGACATACTAGTAACTCTATGATCAAAACACTTTGAGTACTTTCCTAATCTGAAGATTTTGAGTTTTAGTCTTGTACAACATACCAGGTGGATGTATGTACTTGACTGAGTCTCTTTATCCAAGGAGATGGAAATACTGTTTATGAGTTCTAGCTCTAAGACAACCAACACTAAATTCCTATTAGGATTATAGTTTCCCATGATCACTCTCCTCGTAGTACACTTATTTTCGTGATGTATGCCAAAGTGAAACAGTTAATTGATACTCTGACTTTGCCTGAGTGGAGTACATTAAAACTTCAGACGTGTTGGCGAGTAGCCAAATATCTCGGTGTGACGTATAACAGGAATTACACCCGCAGAAACTGTCAGAGCGTATTAATAAAGATATATTGTTTCCTGCTCATACAGAGATGTCTGATTATGATTCAGATTCAGAAAGCCTAGTGTCACAATTAGGAAGTATGACTCTACTTGATGACGTAGAAGAAAGAGCAACTAAGGCAGAAGTGAGCCTAGTGTCTGAGCCTAGTGTAGCTCAGTTCTCGCTCATGCCTTCCCTCCTAACTGTTAGCTTGACGCAGCCACATACTATTACAGTGGATGCTACATCAATATCTACTTATCCTAGACCAGATCTAGATTCTCTAGAGACGCCTGGACGAAGTATCCGACCTAAGGACCGTCCAGACCACGTTAGATTCCCTACTCCTCCATTACCTACTGGTCCTATCTCTCAGGAACAGTTTGAGAGGTTAGAACGTCTCATTATGTTGCAGACTGCACAAATAGAGGCACAGAGGAAATTGAACGAAGATTTCCAGAGAGAAAATGTTCGTCTGGGAAGACAACAGACTGATAGATCACAGGACACATTTAATGTGCAGAAAGCTGCATCCATGGTTCCTAAGTTTTTTGAGAGTGACTTAGACACCTATTTTGATGTGTTTGAGAACCAGGCTCGTGCTATGAACTGGCCACGTAAGCACTGGGCTACCTTGTTGCACACAGCTTTGACAGGAAAAGCTCAAACTTGTACTGCTGCTTTACCATTTGCCAAGTACATTAGTTATGACACTGTCAAGCAAACTATTCTAGAGACATAACTTGTTACCTGTAAGTTATCAAAGCGCATTTCTTACATTACAACGACGACAAGATCAAACTTGTGTAGAGTTTGCTCGTGAGAAAAAAGTTGCATTTGAGAGGTGGTGTAGGTCTGCCAAGTGTTTAACAATTGTATGTCTGCTGACATACAAGTATATCTGATCGATCATACTACCTCGGATATTCTGGAAACTGCAGCATTAGCAGACAATTACGAGATTTCTCACAAACTTGTATGTACTAAAACACAGAGAAACAAGGTAACTAAAAATTGTCCTAGAAGTTGGCAACCTAAATCAGCTGCTCATTGCCGGCCTGATGTACCTGCTACTGTAACTTCTCGTACCTTTACCAGGAAAACTCACAATCCTGAATCTCTGTGACTAGACAGAAATCTGATATCGAGAAGAAGAAAGTTAAATGTACATATTGTAACAGAAAAGGACATGCTAGAGAGTATTGCTATAAGTTAGAAAGAGATACGAGAAGCAGTCGTGCGGCTGGTGCCCCCACACAAGTCGTATCTTCTTCCGAGCAACAAAGGCACCAAAATCCTAGTAATACCTCTGATCCTACGGTTTTAGATAATGTTACTCAGGATAGATGACTAGCATCAGAAAGTGTATCTGACGAAAAGATTCGTTCAGCGATGAGTCCCTACTTTTCGAGAGGTGAAATTGGATTTGACGAATCACATCTAACTGAGATAATTACTTTCAGAGACACTGGCAGTTATCTCACCTTATTGAGAAAAGATGTACTGCCCATAACTGATGATACCTATTGCAAGACAGATGTATTGTTAGAAGCCTATGGAGGGGCTGTTATAAAAGTACCTCTTCACAAGGTATACATTGAAACAAGCTATTGTACTGGTTATATTTCAGTGGGTATATCCAGTGGTGTATTTCCCATCAGGTCAGTGGACTTGTTGATAGGGAACGATATCCTTCATGCTGGTATATGTAAAGAACCACTTGTGATTGATAATAACACTGATGATAATTATGCCATTGAAGCTTGTAGAGAGAAACCTATTTTATTTCCTCTCAGCACAATTACTAGAGCTATGACAAAGATTCAACAACCATCCTTGTCTCCTGTTGAGTTAGTGGATGACAATGATTTGGGCTTGAATATGTTGTTTAGTGACGCTCTGCGCCCAGGATCATTAACTCCAACTCCCCCGTCATCAACCTAGTCATGACACAACTGACGTTAAATTTCTAACTCATGATGATTTAATCAAGGATCAGTTTGTTGATAAGTCACTGGAAAGACTGAGAGATATAACAGTTACTGAGAGTGAAGCAAAGGATCTCGATAATTGTTACTCTTATAGTAACGGTGTTCTGATGGAGAAAAATACATGTAAGTTGTCAGCTGATAGTGTTTCCACCACAGTCAAGCATCTCGTAGTGTTACCAGTTACATATCGTGAACAAGCCATTGATTTTGCTCACAAAAGTCCCATAGGAGGACATTTGGGTGTCAAGAAGACACTCGGTAAACTGGCAAAACATTTTACTTGGCCAAAGATGAAGGAAACAGTAGCTGATCATGTGCGACGTTGCCACGTGTGTCAAGTAACAGGCAAGCCAGCAGCGCACACTCCACCTACACCTCTCACTGAGCTTACTAGTAGCAAAGTTCAGTTCACCTGGACTAGAGATTGTTCAGATTCGTTCAAAAGGTTGAAGCGCTTGCTATCCTCTGCTCCAGTGTTGAGTCCTAATTTCAATCTTTCCATCTTTTTACATATAGATGCGAGTTGTTATGCAGTGGGTGCTGTGCTGCTCCAACAGTCAACATCCACTGATATTCTCCATCCTATATGTTACTATTCATCTAAGCTCAAACGACACCAGAAAAATTATGCTCTAGCTCTTGTGGTGTCCTTTGAACATTTTGACGAGCATTTGGGCACTTCCCCATTTAAAATTTACGTAATTTTAATGCCCAAATACCTTTTGTTACTTGCTATGTCAAATTCAGTAGAGTAACTTAATCCCTCCAGCCCATATTAACTATGTATACTCATGTCTAATTATTATATTCATATATTCACAGTAGTGATGTGTATGAGGAGGAGACATAAGCTGAGTGTTGAGTGAGTAGTGTTGTGTGGGCGATGTTACTGTGTGTGGCGCAACACTGTCCTGCCGCAGACCCCCCCCCTCACTACACACCTTAAGCTGTTTCATACTCAGATGTCCATACTGCATAGCATTCCACAACCACTACTTAAGAGTGGAATGCAGTCTCCTCTACTATGACCGAGCCTCATCGTGCCCTACTTGTATGCGCTATCCTGTCTCTTCACTGATGTACATAACCACGAGTATGCCGAGATACGATACTGTGTACTACCCTAGTCTAGGGGCATATCCTAGTGAAACTGACACTGTTGAATGATAGAAGTGCTTGGCACAAGAGTGACTCTGATTAATATTTATATTAAATTGTATTGATATGAGTAATCAGTAATAATGTGAAAGACATTAATGCAACTCCTAGTGCGACCGTTTGTCGTGTTGGGGGGGGGGGGTGTTGCAACCCCTGAATGGGTTGCAATGATTATTATGTATATATATAATTATTACCTTTTCATTTAATTTTATATTGCTTATATTTGCGATAATAGCTAAGTCGTAAATGTATTTGCTTTATATTGTTATTTGACGTAGTTATGTTGTTAGGTAGGATGTTACATATTATGTGCTCAGTTTAAGTCTTGATTGTCTAACTACTGTAATTTTCGCTTGTTGCTTGTTATTCTGCCGGCTTCTGTTGCTGGGTAGTACTGTCCACGGAGCTATCACGTGATCGAGGGGGGGGGGTGGCCTCACCTCGCCTGAAGTATTCAGTCTGGTCTAGACTCTCTTCGTGGTTGGACAGATTGTCTGTCTCGTTATTCTTGTTAGTTCTGTAGAACTCTGTTCACAGAACATTGTGTAGATTTAGTGATTTTCGACGTTGTACTGAGGTTGTGTGTCACATAGACACTCGAAACATCTCAGGTCCTGAGCTGTAGCTTCTCACCTAATTTGTACTGGTATCTGTGTATTATCACAGTTGGGGATTTTCTTATGCTGAACTTAGATTCAGTAGTATGGGAGTTTGGTGACTTTTGTGGAGGATCTGCTGATGGTCCCTACTTAGTGTCGTTATATTATCTCCTTGTTCCTGATTCTGTGTCCCAGTTGCTTGTTATATTGCTATTGGGCTAAGCATTCTTTTTATTGTTCAAGCAGACTGTTCTGATTGCCAGTTGGTCAAGAAGTTAGTTTATGTGAGGACTTTGTCAGTCACTTGATTATGTCTAGTCGAGTCGTGAGACATAGCGAACTACTTGGAGCACTTACACGCATACACAAACTTGTACATATTTGTAATATCTTATTAAATGTTGATGTACCGGACGGTACTTAAGAATTACAAATGTGATATGTGCTTTCAGCACAATAATATTGTACTTGAGAGAAGTGATATTATTTTGATTACTGTGATTAATTTAATTTAATTTAATTTGATAATATACCTCTAGACTTAATAAATTTATTAAATATTAATTTCTCTAGTTAGTAGCCTACCAGTTGTAATCCTGAAGCACTATTGAATCATACTGAATTCTAATGGATAATTGGACAAGGATACTGACTACTTGTTACGAAAACCCAGTAACAGGC
Source organism: Cherax quadricarinatus (assembly GCF_026875155.1). NCBI lineage: Eukaryota > Metazoa > Arthropoda > Malacostraca > Decapoda > Parastacidae > Cherax > Cherax quadricarinatus. Next base: position 30,953,415 of record NC_069403.1, read on the forward strand.
TGGATGCTAGAAAGGCAGTCCTTTCTAGTATTCACTGGAGATCTCTAAGCTTTTAGAATCGCGTTTTTTGTAACAAGAGGTACTTGATAGTACCCTCTCAATAAATCAAGTTTGCTAATGTACTTTGCCCCACAGACCTTATCTGTCAAATCATCTTTCCATGGAATCAGGAATCTGTCAGCTACTGCAACGGCATATAATTTTCTGATGTCGGTACACATGCAGCTTCTCTTCTCGCTATGTAACTATCATACAGCTTCTGTTCTCGCTATGCAACTATCATACAGATTCTGTTCTCGTTGTGTAACCATCATACAGCTTCTGTTCTCGCTGTGTAACTATCATACAGCTTCTGTTCTTGCTGTGTAACTATCATGCAGCTTCTGTTCTCGCTGTGTAACTATCATGCAGTTTCTGTTCTCGCTGTGTAACTATCATGCAGTTTCTGTTCTCGGTGTGTAACTATCATGCAGCTTCTGTTCTCGCTCTGTAACTATCATACTGCTTCTGTTCTCGATGTGTAACTATCATACAACTTCTGTTCTTGCTATGTAACTATCATACTCCTTCTGTTCTCGCTGTGTAACTATCATACAGCTCCTGTTCTCGAGATGTAACTATCATACAGCATCTGTTCTCTCTGTATAACTGTCACACAGCTTCTGTTCTAGCTGTGTAACTACCATACAGCTTCTGTTCTAGCTGTGCAACTATCATACAACTTCTGTTCTTGCTGTGTAACCATCATACAGCTTCTGTTCTCGCTGTGTAACTATCATACAGCTTCTGTTCTCGTTGTGTAACTATCATACACCTTCTGTTCTCGCTATGCAACTATCATACAGCTTCTGTTCTCGTTGTGTAACTATCATACAGCTTCTTTTCTCGCTGTGTAACTATCATACAGCTTCTGTTCTCGCTGTGTGACTATCATACAGCTTCTGTTCTCGCTGTATAACTATCATACAGCTTCTGTTCTCGCTGTGTAACTATCATACAGCTTCTGTTCTCGCTTTGTAACTATCATACAGCTTCTGCTCTCTCTGTGTAACTATCGTACAGCTTCTGTTCTCGCTCTGTAACTATCATACAGCTTCTGTTCTCGCTGTGTAACTATCATACAACTTCTGCTCTCGTTGTGTACTATCATACAGCTTCTGTTCTAGCTGTGTAACTATCATACAGCTTCTGTTCTCGATGTGTAACTATCATACAGCTTCTGTTCTTGCTGTGTAACTATCATACAGCTTCTGTTCTCACTATGTAACTATCATACAGCTTCTGTTCTTGCTGTGTAACTATCATACAGCTTCTGTTCTCACTATGTAACTATCATACAAAAAATGGCACAATACCGTGACTGGAACGATACACAAATAACCCGCACATAAAAGAGAGAAGCTTACGACGACGTTTCGGTCCGACTTGGACCATTTACAAAGTCACACTAACCAGAAGAGGAGCAGGACGGCTATATATAGGCAGGAAGAGGTGGTGTATGTATAATGTTCGCCAAGACCGTAGTCCTGGCACGGGTCTCAATCTTGCGATGACCCGTCTCTGGCTCCCGAGGGAGAAAGGTTTCTACAATGATGCGACATATGCTGTTCAAGCACTCTTCTGGTCAGTTCAACTGGTGCATCTCATAAGCGACAACACCGTATGTACTCCTAACTATGGACACTAGCGAGGAGGAGGATATGTCGTTATCACAGGTAACAGCTTGTCTGGTTCGTTGACTCCATGGTACACTAGTGTGGCCGCAGTCATCTCTGGTTCCTCTTCGGGAGGGAATATCAATCTTAGTTGCCTGCGGAGTGTCTCAGCCAGCGACAATGGAAACAGGGGAGGAAATAAACACCGCACCCCCCGAAAACCAAGAGGGATGGAACACTGTGGACAACAAGAAGAAGCGCCGTCCGTCCAAGGAGAAGGCAAACCAGCTCAACCGATCTGGAAAATTCAAGATGAAGTCTTACGGGGACCACAGAGCCCACTACGGCGTTGTTTCATACCTGGAATAACGACACAACCTGAAGTTCAAGATATGGTTCAACTTGAGGGGAGAACCAATGTTGACTCCTCTCAACAAGGAAATGTATCCCCCTTTAAAAAAGGGTCATAGGACAGATCGTCTTTCCCCCTGGAGGAACTGGACCTCGGCAAAAGATCCCCAAGGGGTATGATGCAAACCCCGTGATGATGCCCATCGAGGAGTAGAAAATCCCCCAGTGTGGTGCGTAAAGTGTCAAGGCAAAGGGGCAGGCAACGCCCCAACCACAGGCCCTCTTTCAGCATGTAGGACCACGCCACCCCCGTTGGACCTGGGTTTTGGGGCAGGTACGATGTGGATCTTCACGCAGAACCAGTTCGCGTTTCAAGTGTCCGTTATGGAGACCTGGGTGCACTTGCCAAAACAGAGAAATCTTGGGTTGCGCCAGCACCCCCCTACCGAGGAATGCACCCCAAGCAAAAAAATGCACCCACCCACCCCCCACAATGCCCGTTTTGCAGGCAAAAAACTCCAGCCGGGAATCCTATCCCCCCGGGGGCTCGCCAGAATTAAGGGCGGGAAAGACGCCAAAACTGGCAACGGTACGAGGATCATCATTTCAGCAAACGATGGGTGCGAAAACCCCTGATATGCAGACCCTTCAGCAGCAAACCAAGTCAATGCCCAGGAATTCCCCAACCCTTGAAGCCTCAACCAGGCGTCAGGTCAAAAAACCCCCGCCCCCTACCCAACGAAAAAAGAAACAAGAGCAAAGGGTACATCTGGTCAATGCATCAGCAGGCGGCCCCCAAACAGCCCCCACGGCCTGCACGACAACGAGGACTCCTTACCCGGCACAGGTGCTTTGCAGATAAAATTAAAGCCTCCCCAGCAGACCGGCCCCCCCAACCTGGTATACGCAAAAAACCACGGTGCATACAATAAAGAAATCCAACCCCTCAGCAGCCCCTACGACCACAACGCCCAGATAATACCCATGTTTCGAACCCAAACCCAAAGCAGACCCACCAGGGGGATCTCGTCATCATAAAGGTGTTCAGGGATCTTATTTGAAACCCAAATAGCCCCAGGAACAACAGAGCGAATTCCGGCAGATGGTCAGTACGCCCCTAGAGGTGTTACTGACCGGGGAGGAGAAGTGGATCCCATGAATTTGCGGTCTCGGCGGGCAGGACTCAGTTCCAGCTCGGAAACAACAGGATGGAATAACCTGGGTACCAAATCAAACCTCAAGGTCCTAAAATGGAACATTCGGGGCCCTTTGGGGGAAACGGCCCCTCTTGCCGAGGCAGTAATTCGGGATCGGGTTGACATCTTTGCTGCAAGAAATTTTGGGCTGTCCCACTATGTCCCCAAGACTCCCGGTTTTGCTGGGTTTTTTTGGCACATGGACCCGGGCGTTCACTGCAGAGGAAAGCTTTTTTGTATCCATTCAATACCTCAGGGTTTTTGCCAAAACCGGGGGACGTGGGGGGGATGCGGGGGTACAGGCCCATCCTTGTCAAAACCCTGGGGCGCCCATTCCCTCTAAACATTACAAGAACCCAAGAACACCCTCACTTTGCAGGCCCTGCACGCACGCAATGAGTGTATTATTGGGGGGGGGTTTTCAACCCATCCCCAATGCTGCACTTCACCAGCAACAATGCTGCTGGCAGCCATAAATGTCCTCCCCGATACCCAGAGGTAAATTTTGCTAAACAAATGGAGCCCCCCACTCCCTGTTGGGTGGCTCCCTCGCCCTTTTCCCTTCGGGAAAGGGGACAACTCCCAGGACCCACAGGGGAAACTCTCCTCCCTTGTCAGTGCCCACTTTGAGTGCACCACCCAACATCAACGGGCCTCCCAAAAATTATGCTGCCCCTAAATGGGACGTAAGAGGGCCCAAATGGAAATGTTCCAGGATTTCTTATGACGTTGGGCCCCAAAACTTCTATCTGAAGACTGTGATACGGGAACAGGAGCTAATCACTGTTTCATCCAGGCAGAGAGTGCGCAATTCCAAAAAAGTCCGCAGGACGCACTCGCAAAAGAACGGTGGGTTTTACAACGACGAGGTGCGGGGGCAGAACCCCCCGCATAAACCTTTTAGGAAGAATACAGGCGTTAAACCCCACGGCAGAGAACAGGAATCCCTTGAGAGCCCCTTGTCAGCTGCCCGCAGAGCTCTTCAGATAAAAACGAGAAAAGGGTGGAAATGGTGCTAAAATTTTGGGCATCACACCACCTTATCTGAGATAGGGGCAAACTCAAAATTGCAACTGGCAAAGCAAGCCCAGGCCCGCAGCACACCCGAACCATCCCCGGAAGCGGGGAAAAATAGTGGAGCTCTTTACTTCCAGGGGGGCCTCCACTCAGCTCCCCCAGGAATCCGGAAAAACGACGGGGTCTTCTGCCACAGCGCCCCTAACGATTCAAGCGCATGTGGTCGGAAAAATGTGACTGATGAAGACCCCACGGACTTGGAAAATCCGGTGCCATTAAGAACACAGGGACACTGCCCCGGGCATCGTGGGTTACATACTCCAGATTGCACGGGCGGGGGGGAGTGAAGGGAGGCCCAACTAACGCCATTAACAAGCGTGGGGGGGCCCGGACACTCCCGCAGTTGGGAAAAAAGCTACCATCGTACAATTCCAAAGCCCAAAGGGCTAGGCGTATGAGACCCATTTTCGCGACCCGCTGCTTGCCCCAAAACTGCTGAAGGTGGGGTTAAACCCCCCTTGGAACTTTGGGCCCTTCTATCACATATTTGGGTTCACCAAAGGAGGGGTACAGCAGAGTCATAACCCCTTACTAAGAATTGTGATAGCAACAAAAAACCCATATCGTCGTTACCCCGACCTTGAAAAGGCATTGAGCAGCCCGCCCCCCCGCAATTTAGCAAACAGTCGGAAAAGGGGAACCCGGCCTGGAAATCCTACCTTTGGGGTAGGGAGGCCTGTGTCAGCCAGGGGAATTTACTCTTCCTTTAAAAACCCCGGAAAAGGGGGTCGCCCAAAGGTTTTTGCTCATCCCACCCTGTTTTAAAAACCCCATGCAGGACTTGTGAGCCTTCCTTTCTAGTTTTGGTAAAAGCTCCTCATATGCTGATGATCTTGCACTCGTGGAATGGGAAAGGCAATTTGAAAGACGGCTTTGAAGCTTTGGCCCATTTCGCAGTCTGCAAGGGAATAGGCCTCAAGATTTGGCCGAGAAATCTCTTGCAAGATTTCAAGGGACCCGTCCTGTAAAAATTCGTATTCAGGTCAGAACTTGGTGGACAGGGCCCACCTGTATTGGGAATCACATTGAAAACTGCTTAGAAAACATGGCATAGAGAGGGGACGCAAAATGCAGTTTTTTCACAGATGGTTCTGTCGACCCCGACAGGGAAAAGAGAGCACTGGACTGTACCAAAATGGTCAACGCAAAGGGTGGCGACTCCCCCCACTGCGCAACTTAAAACTGAGCTGGTGGGGTTGAACAGGGAGTGTCACATGCCTACGACATCGACTCCGACCTGTCATCATGTTTGATTCCACCCTGAATCAATGCCCTCCCCATCCTCAACCAAGGACATGTTCCCCTACATCGATCCTGAGCATAAGGCAGTCTTAGAAGTTAGGGTACAATCGAAATTGAATGGAACCCACCATTGGCATGGGGGGAAAAGAGGCGGCAGATGATGCAGCCCTGGGAACAAAAGACTATCCCATGTTGGGTTACTTCCCAATCAGCCTACGACAGCCAAACCGGTGGCTGCCGGCCATGAAAAATTTTTGGGGGAGGTCTAGGGGATCCCCATCTCAACAGTGGGACCGGCAGCCTCAGGGAGAACCCCCTCCTATGAAGAAGCAGGTCCAGAGCGCAGTGTACCGCCATCCATCGGCTTCGTTTGGGCTTTCCCACAGCCAAGATGATGGTAGACAAGGCTAAGGAGGAGATGTGCCAGTACTGTCAGCACGTTGTCCAGCGGCCCTAAACACCTATCTTCTGGAAGTGCGAAGTTACTGAGACACTCCTCATGCAACTAGGAGTGATATTCCCTCCCGAAGAGGACCCAGAGATGACTACGGCCACACTAGTGTACCATGGAGTCAACGAACCAGACAAGCTGTTACCTGTGATAACGACATATCCTCCTCCTCGCTAGTGTCCACAGTTAGGAGTACATATGGTGTTGTCGCTTATGAGATGCACCAGTTGAACTGACCAGAAGAGTGCTTGAGCAGCATACGTCGCATCATTGTAGAAACCTTTCTCCCTCGGGAGCCAGAGACGGGTCATCGCAAGATTGAGACCCGTGCCCGGACTAGGGTCTTGGCGAACATGTAGAGTTTGTAGAGGGTCGTAGAGTTTGTAGAGGGTCAAGAAAAACTAATTCTAGGTGTAATATACCGACCTCCAGGCTTGGATCACGATAGAGGGAGACTTCTTTGGGACGAAATTGTTAGGGCTTCTAGACACCATAACATAGTCATAGTAGGGGACTTTAACTTTAGTCAAATTGACTGGAATTCTTTGACAGGTAATCTAGAGTCCAGTGACTTTATGGAAACAGTTCAGGACTGTTTTCTGAAGCAGAGCGTGACAGAGCCTACCATGGGTGATAATTTGCTAGACCTAGTCTTATCAAATAAGGAAACACTCGTTAATAATCTGGAGATCACTGAAGAGCTTGGCGCAAGTGATCACAAATCCATCACTTTTAGCATTAACTGGGAATGCAAGAATAATGATAATATAGTAAAAATCCCTGATTTCCGTTCTGCCGATTATAATGGACTTAGGGAACATCTGTCTAATCTTGATTGGGGTTATCTAGCTAATGATTTTATTAGCGATGATCATACTTATGATTATGAAAGGATCTGCTTTTATGATTTTTTTCTTAATAATATACATCATGCTCAGAGTATATACATTCCCCAGAGAGATATTAGGTCTAATAATAACGATCCCAAATGGGTTAACAGTAGGTTAAAGCATCTATTAGGGGAGAAAAGGGGAATTTATAGGCCCATCAGAAGAGGAGAGGTTGACCTTACTGACCAGTATGTTCAACTTAAAAGAGAAGTAAAAAGGCGATTAGAAAGGCTAAACGTGACTATGAAATTAGAGTTGCTAATGAATCAAAGACTAATCCAAAGGGGTTCTTTCAAGTGTATAGGACGAAGGTGAAGGAAAAAGTAGGACCTCTGAAATCTGGGAATGGACAGTTGACGGATAATGAACTGGAAATGTGTTCCTTATTTAATGACTATTTTTTGTCAGTTCTTACACAGGAAGATGTAAATGAGATTCCAGTAATTAACAATTATTTAGTTCCTGATGAATTTAAGTTAACTAATATTACTGTCACGAGGGACATGGTTAATAAACAGATAGACAAACTGAAACAAAATAAATCCCCGGGACCCGATGAGTTGTTTTCCAGGGTACTTAAGGAATGCAAGATGGAGCTCAGTCAGCCATTAACGAGTGTATTCAATGCGTCTATCCTTACCGATGTTGTGCCAGAGTTGTGGAAGATGGCTAATGTGGTTCCTATATTCAAATCAGGGGATAAGTCCACTCCTTCAAATTACCGTCCAATAAGCCTAACATCTATAGTGGGCAAGTTATTAGAATCAATTATAGCTGACATTATCAAAAGTCACCTTGAAGAGCATAACTTGATAAATGAATCTCAGCATGGATTCACGAGAGGTCGTTCCTGCCTGTCAAACTTACTGACGTTCTTCAATAGAACATTTGAGGCAGTTGACAGTGATAAGGAATATGATATTGTTTATTTGGATTTTGTAAAGTAAAAGGACACAAGTGCAACTAATGTGACATTTATTGTGGCAACGTTTCGCTCTCCAGGAGCTTTATCAAGCCATTACAAACAATACATGGACACAGAGGGTATATAAAGGCTCAGAGTGAGGTGTAATACTAGTGAGGTACCATTTCGATGTTCACTAGTGGTAGTAGTAGTAGTAGTAGTAGTAGTAGTACTGGTAGTGACAAAAGTAATACAATATGGTAGAGCAATTAATTCGTACATGAGTAAAAGGATATAAAAGCTATTACTTGGGTAACATAAAAATTTGGTTGGACAAATATAGAGTGGAATGAGGCAGCTTGTTTCAGTGTTCACTCTCTGTGCTTTGTGTAGTATAACAGGAGAGGGCTATGTGATGGCAGGGTTTTTCTGTTTTCAGGAGGATTCTTGCTAAGACTTCGGAGATGGTGAAGCTGCCGTTGTTTTGTTTAATTGTATTCGAAACAGCGATCAGTGCTGATTCGAGGCACTTGCGTCTGCGGAAATTAGTTTCTTTGATCACTAATTGGGCGTCTCTGAATTTCATGAGATGATTGGAAAAATTTCGGTGTTGTACACAGGCGATGTTCAAGTTATCGTTCCTAACATGCGTAAATGTGTTATTGCGGCGGGTGTCGAGGTTTATGGCCTGTTTCACCTATGTATTCTTGTCACACCTCCACAGGGTATAGAAAAATGTAAAACACCTGCATTGAATTGGTTCTGGTGCTTGGATTTTGTCTGGTTAAATCCTTTATTGAAGTGCTAGAAGAAGCGGATGGCGACTTGGTGTTAGCTTGTGAAAGTACTTTTGAGACGGTTCAGTGCAAACCTGGTGTTGGAAAAGAATTATAACTTTGCTGGGAGTGCGTGTTGATGCGTGGAGAATTTATGATTCTGAAAGAGCTCTTTTCTTTGCAGTCTTTGATGAAAAAAAGAAGGAAAAGGTAAATCTCAGTGAATGTTTTGGTGAATGTATGTCACACTCTCGTCAAAGAACTCACCTACTACAAATTCGTATGCTTTAGGGAAAAACCAATGATGATGCTCTTTTGGTCTTGGGTATCTTGACTGGAATAGAAGTGTGTGAGAATCATTTATTGGTGGGTTTCCGATAATATAAACTTGGAAATCTTAGGTTGTGTCTACTTTGTGAATGAGGTCGTCGAGGAAAGGTAGTCTTGTCACTGGATTCTTCTTCTAAGGTGTAAACTGGATCGACGGTTCAACTGCATTGAGCCTTGCCTGAAGATCCCGGACTTCAGAACGTTTTGGTGTTAATACGAGGACATCGTCCACGTATCGTAAACAAGTGACGTTGATCGGGATGATGGTTGGCGAACTAGCTGTTCGGACTCTAGGTGTTCCTTGTATATGTTGGTAGGACCGGCACTTATGGGGGGACCCATTCCCATGCCGTTAGGTTTGTTTGTTGTGCTGGTTATTGAAAGAAAAACAGTTGATATTATCGCGAGTTCATTCCACTCTATTTTTGTCCAACCTATTTTTATGTTACCCATAGTATTAGTTTTATTTACTTTTATATGTACGAATTAATTGCTCTACCATATTGTATCTTACTTTTGTCACTACCACTCTTCTACTACTACCATAGGAACTTCGAAATGGTACATCACCTAGTACTTTACACCTCACTCTGAGCCTTTTTATACCCTCTGTGTCCATGTATGTTTGTAATGGCTTGATATAAAGCTCTGGAGGAGCGATTCGTTGGCCACATGAATGTTCCAATTTAGTTGCACTTGTGACCCTTTTACTTTAAAATATTGTCGGTAAATTCTACCAACTTTATTACAATCTGTCGGACGCCTAAACATAATGGGACAATTTCATTGCAGACGTTATCTTGGACACCCTTCTTTCGTGCTCACTGTATCGCAACAGACACAACTTCCTACAAGATTGCCTGGAGAGAAGGTGATCCCTTAGTTACTCTCTGCCCCTTCACTCTCAACTCCAAGCACCCTTCTCTCAGCTACCCAAGCTTAACTTTTCTGATGGTGCGAAGACTTTCTAATTCGCTAAGGAAACTTTGAATAACTGCAAGGAATAATGAGGGCCAATCTTCAGATTGACCAACACACTGCTTGAGCATATTTCTCAGCACAGCCACCACAGTAACCTCCAACAGAAGATCAAACTAATCGCCAACTTCTCAGTACTCTGCACTAACAGTCGATGAAGGAAATGGGGGACGTGAATCCCTATAAACAACTTATCGTCACGCACCCTTAACCGGACTACGAAAAACAAGCACTGGCCGGTCTGGGACTCAAATTATTACCACCAACATTCGCAAACCTAACTATCAATCTGTCTAGTTCAAGGCACACCATAGACACAGTGACAGCAACTATCCAGAAGGGTTATTTTACAGGGCCTTCTCACTGCAGCCTTTATGTGAACTTTTCTAATCTTCCTAGACGATACATCATTGCCTTAAGAACCTCGCCAACGACCCCATCATTATCGTCACCACCGCCGACAAAGGAGGTGGAGTCGTTCTATCCTCAACACCAAATGACTACAACACTAAAATGATGGACCTTTTGAATGTTCAATCTACATACGAACATCAGCCTCACAGTGGGAGACGCTCACCAAAGATTTTCTATAAAAAACAAACCATGAACAATTACTCAATCGCACTAGAGAAGGGAAGAAGAAGTAACTTCTGTACTTGTTAACAAAGCAACCTTAAACATCTCACATGTATGGTGTTTACCCCAAGAACCCATAAAACAATATTCCACTAGACCAATCACGTCAGGAAATAGCAGTGCTACCACACTTAACTAGCCGGGAGTTCTTGCCACAAACATCTTTCCTGCCTCTGGGGACATAGCCCAGCTCATCTTAAAACACTCAGGTGACCTTCTCAACCGCATCCGTAACCTCTCCATCCGTAAACAGAAAACTTAGCAGTTTGGGATGAGACTCCCTCTTCACAAAGTACCTATATCAAAAAAGGCCTTTCGAGGTTCTACGACGTAAAGTCAATCAGGACCTTATCTTCCTCTTCCTCCCGAAGATTTTGTTGACTTAATTGTACTCTGTGTTTTCTTTCAACGTTTTTCTATCAATAACAGCTCTACCACAACCTACGGCATTTGGGAATGGGGGTCCCCATAAGTGCCGTCTAGCAAACTTATACATGGAAAACCTGATCCGAAACACTTCGCCAAAAACTTCATCCCTTCATGCGTCACTTGATTACGTTACGTGGACGATGTCTCGTAATAACTCCAAAACGTTTTGAATGTACGGGATCTTCATGCAAGGCTCAAACGCAGTTGAACGGCGACCCCAGTTTTCACTAAAAGAAGATGCCAATGAAAGCTACTTTCCTCGACGTCCATCATTCACCAAAGGTAGACAACAACTATGATTTCAAGTTTTCGTGAAACCCACAAGAAAAAATGATCTCCACCACTTCTATTCAGTCAAGTACCAAGACCAAAAGAGGCTTCATCATTGGGTTTTTCCTAAGAGCATACCGAATTTGTAGTCCTGAGTTCTTGACGAGGAAGGAGTATACATACATTTCAATAAACATTCATGGAGTTTTACATTTTCCTTCTTTTTTCATCAATAGACTGCAAAGAAGAAAAAGAGCTCTCTCTCCGATCATAAATTCTCCACGCATCAACACCACTCCCAGCAAAGTTCATAATTCTTCCCAACAGCCAGGTAGCACTGAACGTCTCAAAAGTACTTTTACAACTAACACGAGTCGCATCGCTTTAGCACTTCATTATGGATATAACCGGTCAAAAATCCAGCACCAGGAACATGTCAATGCCTTGTGGAGGCTGTGGACAAGTTTAACGTAGGTTGAAACATCCCAGAAACTCGACACCCGCCTCAATGAACACATTTTATGATTGTAGCGAACGAGTAACTGAACAACGGCCTGTGTACAACACCGAAAATTCCACCAATCATCTCATGAATTAGAGGAGCCAATTACGTGATCAAGAAGAAAGTAATTTCCGGCAGACGCAAGTGCCTCGATCAGCATGATCGCGGTTTCGATTACAATTAAACAACAACAAACGGCAGCTTTCACCATCCTCGATGTCTTAGAAGAATCCTCTGAAAATCAGTAAACCCTGCCCTTCACATAGTCCTCTCCGTTATACTACAGATATCAAAGCACAGAGATGTAACACTGAAACAAGCTGCTCATTCCACTCTATATTTGTCCAACTATTTTTATGTTACCCAAGTATAGCTTTTTATATCCTTTACTCATGTTACGAATTTATTGCTCTTACCCATATTGTATTACTTTTGTCCACCAACACTCACTACCATTACTACTACTACTACTACTACTACCACTAGTGAACATCGAAATGGTACCTCACTAGTATTCACCTCACTCTGAGCCTTTATATACCCTCTGTGTCCATGTATTGTTTGTAATGGCTTGATAAAGCTCCTCGAGAGCGAAAACGTTGCCACAATAAATGTACCATTAGTTGCACTTGTGTCCTTTTACTTTACATATTGTCGGTAATTCTACCAACTTTATTACTATTTGGATTTTAGTAAAGCCTTCGATAGAGTACCTCACAAGAGACTCTTAAGAAAAGTGGCAGCTCTTGTATCTACAATTGTTAGAAAACAGTGTACTTCACCTATGTCCTTTTAAAACTATATTTAATCCAACTTAAATCTATTTTCCTGGTTTTTACCTGGTTCGACACCCTCAGTATTTTTTAATGTCCCCTTGTTTATCCCAGTCATCCATTAACATTCAATGATATCCCCCCTCATTCACGCCTCTCCGAGAGTGGAGTTTTAAAGTTTTAAAGGCTTTAAGTCTTTTCATACAGGGGGTTTCCCTTACACGTAATCATTTAGTCATTTTTCTGTATGTTCTCTAATGAGTTATGCCCACCCTGTGTAAGGGGACCAAAACTGAGCAGCATAATCAAAATGAGCCTCACTAGTGATGTATGATCTGTAAAATAATTTTGGATTTTCTGTTACTTATATTTTTGAAAAAATCCAAGTATTCTGTTGGCCTTGTTGCGCACACTAAGGCACTGCTGTCTTGGTTTAGGTTTCTGCTACCTGACCCCCCATGTCTTTTTTTAAATTTCTGTATGCCCAGCTCTTTCACCTAGATTTTAGTTTCGAGGGTTTTTTCATTTTCAAGGGGGAAGTACCTTACACTTACCACATTAAACCATCTGCCCTTTTTTAGGGCCAAAACTTAATTTTTTTTAAAACGTCCTGGGTTCATTGATATCCTCCTCAGAGTGAATTTTACGGCCATCTTTGTATCATCAGCAAACTTATCATGTCACAGTAAACCCCTTTATCAAGGTCATTTTGTAAATTTGACAGGGGAGGGCCTAAAACTGATCCTTGTGGAACGCCACTAGTGACTAATCTCCTTAGATTTCACCCATTAATGGTAACTCTCTGCTTTCTATTGGTAAGCCATGCCTCAATCCATGCTAGAACTTTACCTCCTATACATGAGCTGCCACTTTTCTTAAGAGTCTCTTGTGAGGTACTCTGTCGAAGGCTTTACTAAAATCCAAATAAAACAATATCATATTCCTTATCACTGTCAACTGCCTCAAATGTTCTATTGAAGAACGTCAGTAAGTTTGTCAGACAGGAACGACCTCTCGTGAATCCATGCTGAGATTCATTTATCAAGTTATGCTCTTCAAGGTGACTTCTGATAATGTCAGCTATAATTGATTCTAATAACTTGCCCACTATAGATGTCAGGCTTATTGGACGGTAATTTGAAGGACTGGACTTATCCCCTGATTTGAATATAGGAACCACATTAGCCATCTTCCACAATTCTGGCACAACACTGGAAAGGATGGACGCATTGAATACACTCGTTAATGGCTGACTAAGCTCCATCTTGCATTCCTTAAGTACCCTTGAAAACAACTCATCGGGTCCCGGGGACTTATTTTGTTTCAGTTTGTCTATCTGTTTAATAACCATGTCCCTCGTGACAGTAATATTAGTTAACTTAAATTCATCAGGAACTAAATAATTGTTAATTACTGGAATCTCATTTACATCTTCCTGTGTAAAAACTGACAAAAAATAGTCATTAAATAAGGAACACATTTCCAGTTCATTATCCGTCAGCTGTCCTTTCCCAGATTTCAGAGGTCCTACTTTTTCCTTCACCTTCGTCCTATACACTTGAAAGAACCCCTTTGGATTAGCCCTGATCATTTAGCACTCTAATTTCATAGTCACGTTTGCCTTTCTAATCGCCTTTTTTACTTCTCTTTTAAGCTGAACTTTATTGGTCAGAAAGGTTAACCTCTCCTTTCTGATGCGCCTATAAATTCCCCTTTTCTCCCTAATAGATGCTTTAGCCTACTTTTTAACCCATTTGGGATCGTTATTATTAGACCTAATATCTCTCTGGGGACTGTATATTTATTTCTGGGCACTGTGTACATTATTAAGAAAACAATCATAAAAGCAGATCCCTTCTTATTCATAAGTATGATTATCGTCAATAAAATCATTAGCTGGGATAACCCCAATCAAGATTAGACAGATGTTCCCTAAGTCCATTATAATCGGCAGAACGAAAATCGGGATTTTACTGTATTATCATTATTCTTGCATTCCCAATTAATGCTAAAAGTGATGGTTTTTGTGTATCACTTGCGCCAGCTCTTCAGTGATCTCCAGATTATTCACGGTTTTTCCTTATTTGACAAGACTAGGTCTAGCAAATTTTACCCGGGTTTAGGCTCAGTTACACTCTGTTTCAAAAAAACAGTCCTGAACTGTTTCCATAAAGTCACTGGACTTAGATACCTGTCAAAGAATTCCAGTCAATTTGACTAAAGTTAAAGTCCCCTACTATGACTTGTTACTGTGTCCAGAAGCCCTAACAATTTCGTCCCAAAGAAGTCTCCCTCTATCGTAATCCAAGCCGGGGGGGTGGGTATATTACACCTAGAATTAGTTTTTCTTGACCTCCACGAACTCTACCCAAACAGACTCTGTTACTGCTCCATCTATTTTTATACCTGTTTTTTGCAACAATTAATATTTTCTCGAACATTCAATGCAACTCCTCCCCCCTTCCCATTACAAACTATCCACATTGAACAACTTAAATCCCTGAATATTACACTCAGCCGTCATATCCCGACTCTTTAAATCAAAACCACGTTTCAGTTAATGCAATGATATCAAAATTCCCAGCACATCTACCAAACGTAAACCCCATTAATTTTATTTCTTGCACTTCGATGTTAGCATAAAATACCATTATATCTTTTTTCTTCTGCAATTTTTTTCCCTTTCATCTTTGTTTTTTACACAATTTCTGAAATTATATTACCCAGAGTTACTCCATGACAGTTACTATTAGATTCTTCATATCAGAGCATAAGTCAATATATCCATACTCATTATTAATCATTTCTAAACCCATACCTCTAACTAATCCTAGTTTAAAGTCCTAACAACCCCCTCAACTGAGTTAGCAAGAAAACCCACACCTGCCCTGGATAAGTGAACCCCATCCCTGGCATACATGTCATTTCGGCCATAGAAGTTGTCCCAGTTGTCAATGAATGGGATTGCATTATCCTTACAGTGTTTATCCAGCCAACAATTAATACCAATTGCTCTGGACAACCATTCATTACCAACACCTCTTCTTGGCAAAATGCCACATATAACAGGGCTCCCCCCCCTTCTTCCTAATTATGTCTATAGCTGTCCTGAACTTTCTAACTAAATCCTCACTTCTACGCTTGCCTACATCATTGCCTCCAGCACTGAGGCAAATAATAAAATTGATCCCATTACCGTTCATGATCTTATCAAGCCGGCTAACAATGTCCTCCATCCCAGCCCCAGGAAAGCATACCCTTTGTCTCCTACTCCTGTCCTTCAAGCAGAATGCCTATCCATGTATCTAACCTGGCTATCCCCAACAACAACAATATTCTTACCTTCCTTGTTGTCGTTCGTCGTGACGATCCCAGTAGTCGACTCACATTCGTCGGGTAGCACCGAGAATGCGTTGGAGGTTTCCACAGGAGTTTCCACAGCAGTCTCTTTCTTCTTCATCGTTTCTGGCTTTCCATTCGTCTTCTTGATCGTCAACTTCGTCGTCCCCTGCTGTCCAGCCACTGACCACGATCTCTTCTTGACCTGAGGACTCGAAACAGGAGGACTACTACGAATCCTCTTGTTTTCCTCGGTCAATCGCCGTATCTCTATCTTCGCTGCCCTCAATTCTTCCTTAAGTTGCTGGTAAAGTTGCTCGATGGAGGGCATCTTGGTTCAGTCCACGGGAGCAAACAAGACACTTCTTCACAGAGTTAAGTACAGGTCACCTTGGTTAGGCCTCATTTAGATTATGCTGCACAGTTCTGGTCACCGTATTACAGAATGGATATAAATGCACTGGAAAACGTACAGAGGAGGAAGACAAAGTTGATCCCATGTATCAGAAATCTTCCCTATGAGGACAGACTGAGGGCCCTGAATCTGCACTCTCTCGAAAGGCGTAGAACTAAGGGGGATGTGGTCGAGGTGTATAAATGGAAAACAGAAATAAATAAAGGGGATGTAAATAGCGTGCTGAAAATTTCCGGCCAAGACAGGACTCACAGCAAGGGTTTCAAGATGGAAAAATTCAGATTCGAAAAGGATATAGGTAAGCACTGGTTTGGTAATAGAGTTGTGGATGATTGGAACAAACTCCCGAGTACAGTTATTGAGGCTCAAACGTTGTGTAGTTTTAAAAATAGGTTAGATAAATACATGAGTGGGTGTGGGTGGGTGTCAGTTGGACCTAACTAGCTTGTCCTACTAGGTCTAATGCCATGCTCTTTCCTTAAGTGGAAGTGACATGACTAGTTGGGTTATTGGCCTAATCCAGGGGGGGGGGGTGCATGGACCGGCTTCGCATGGGTCAGTAGGCCTGCTGCAGTGTTCCTTCTTTCTTATGTTCTTACGTTATGTGCATACTGCATCGAATTTTAATAAACATAAATATATAAATAAAACATTAGCTTTGCTTGCATGTGTTTAAGACAGGTTTTATAAAATGTATCAGTTAAAGAGAAAGTCACACATGTTGCATGTCACCTCTCCTGGCCGTAGGGAAGCAATGAAGTCAGGCGCAAAGACAGCCTCAGTACCCCTAACTTGTGAACATCATTGTCCTCTTCGCTCTCGGGCCGAGAGGAACTACTGCGCAGACGCTCCTCAGTTGCCTGTCAGTGGTGGTGTGAGGTGGTTTTTGCGCCTCTGTTAACGCCTCAGGAAAATTACTGCTGTCAACATGGTGGTTTGTCATAAACGCCGGATTAATACTATTGGTATTGAGCTTCTCCGGGGGACGATTTCGGCTAGTTCAGCGCAGGTTCTCTTACCTAAGATCATCAGAGAGACGTATGGAATTCAATATGGAGTGGCTTTAAATGGAGCGCATAGAATCTTCGTGAAACTGCTCACTGCAACGGTATATGAATCGTTAGTTAATCGTTTCTAGGACTTGAGTCTTGATGTTACACCTGCTGTACGTGTGAGAATGAGTGATGTATCCAGGCATTATACCTGGATAAAGCTACGTAACGTTCCCTTTGAGGCGGATGAAGCTGATATCAGAAAAGTATTCGAGAAATATGGGACAGTTCATTTTGCCCAGCATGGTATGTGGGTAGCAGGCGCCTACGCAGGTTTGCCAGAAGGCACTTTTAACCTTAAAATGACATTGAGACATCCCATACCATCTTACGTTTATCTTCAGGACTTCAGGACACAGGTCATGGTTTTGTATCCTGGACAAAGGCGTACGTGTCGCCTATGTGGTGAGTAGGACCACATAACTGCAGCATGTGAGAAGAAAAGACGCGTGCCTGAACCTGTGGTAGAAGACGCAGCCCCTGTCTTACGGGTAGCAGGTGAGGATCAATCACCTGAGGGAGGGCGTGGTCGTTTGTGGAGTGAGATGGTGGAGCAAGCTTTTAGGACTGGGGGTGAGAGTCCCCCTCAGTTCCCTTCCCCAGAATCTCCTCCAGTGTCTTCTGCAGGGATGGTACCACGGGAGGAAGTGTTGGAAATAGAGGAAGAATTGGAGGAAGTTTTGAAGACCTTATCACTGCCTGAGGAGGGAGTTACATCTGAGCAAGAAGTAGCTGGAGAGTTATCGCTTCCAGCTTGTCAACGATATGAGAATTTGGGGATTGGTGATGTGACGGAGACATCAGTGGGATTAATAAATCATTGTAAGGTGGAAGTTGAGGTTCACCGTGAGGCTTCCCCAGACCATGTTATGGGGGACATGATTGTAACAAGGAAACGGGCAGCTACGTCAGACTCTGATGATGTCCTGACGCCAGCGCAGAGGCCTGGGAAGCAGACTGGGGTGGTAGAAGAGGGAAGAGGTGGCGATGGGGAAGGACATGATAAGAGACATCGGAAGAAGGGATGGGGGAAAGAAGGTATTGTGAAGATAACATACAGAAAAGAAAGTGAAAAGAGTGAGAAGAGGTAGGGTTGGAAAATTTAAAAGGCCTTCGGTGTATGACAGAATAAAGAGAGAATGGCTGTGTATGTTTCTTAATAAATATAGAGTGGATGTTATGTTCCTCCAGGAACATAATTTCAAGGAGGGTAAGGTGCTATAGGTAGCAGGTTATCAAGTAATGACCCTGCCAACTACCCGTTTAAAAGGTGGTGTGGGTATTTTAATAAAGGAGACGAGCCCGTTTGTTTTGCAGAGAAGTGAGGGGGGAGAGGGGTGGTGTTGCGTGTGGATGGGTCGTGGATGGGTAAGCGTGTATCTTTTGTGAGTGTGTATGCGCCTGCGGAGAATAGCATGCAGGTAAGGAAGGATTTTGTGTGCGAGGATCTTGTCTATTTTTTGCGTGCACTTCCGGAAGTAGCAATAGTGGGGAGTGACTGGAACTGCGTTATTAGGGCGGCTGACGTAGAACCAAGAGGGGCAGTACATATGTCTGTAACTCTCAGGGATTTGATGAGGGACGTTAGGTTACGTGATGCATTTAGGGGGGGGGAAACAGAACATACTTTTGCTAGGAGGGGATATGCAGCGAGGTTAGATAGAGTGTATCTTTCTCAAGGGGATGTTGTGAAGTCTTTTAATACCGTTGAGGCGGCTATGTCAGATCATAGGGCTGTAGTGGTGGAAGTAGGGTGGGAGGAGCTGGCGGAAATATATAGGACTTATTGGAAATTGAACATTAGTGTGTTGAGTGATGAAGAAGGTTTGGAAGGCTTTTCTATTCTATGGAAAGAGCTTTACAAGGAAGCTCAGGAGGTGGATGACATTGTAACATGGTGGGATTATGTGGCTAAAGAAAGGATAAGAAAGTATTATGTGAGGGTAAACGTACAAACAATTTAAAATATGGGCTTGCGAATTATTTAGAGGATCGATTAAGAGGTTGTTATGGGCAGGGGATGGTTGGTGGGGTTTTTCCCATGGGCGAAATAGTTGACATAAAAGAGAGATTGCGAACGTTGCAAAATGATCGGCTTCAAGTGGTAAGGGTGCAAGCAGGATTGAAAGAAGTTTTGTGGAGGGACAAACCGTCAGTGTGTTGCGACATCAAAAGCAAAGGCAGGCACTGACGGCTATCCCGAGATTAGAGGTAAATGAGACGATGGGGATCTATAGAGTAGGGAAGGAGATAAGAAATACGAAGGGTATGAGTGCATATGCGGATATGTGATATGAAAAGTACTGGATAAGTGGGGGTGTGGATGATGGGGGAGTTAGGGTGTGTACATATGCAACGTGCAATTTAGGTAATTAGTGATAGGACGGCTTTGGGTGGGGTTATTACTGCAGAGGAAATAGAGATTGCTTTACAGGGCATGAGGAAGGGAAAACCCCCTGGAATTGATGGTCTACCAGTGGAATTTTATTTACAGCATTGGGCCCCTGATAGGAAATTTCATGGTTAGGTTATTTAATTGTATGAAGGAGAAGGGTAAGTTGGCAGATAAGCAGACTACAGCAGTTGTGGTGCTGGTCCGAAAGGTAAAATGGGGAGCCCCACCCTTCGGGGAGTATCCCCGGGAATTCGTTGTATGTGTGGACTTAA
>NC_069403.1:30973847-31003083 GCF_026875155.1 Cherax quadricarinatus
GCAAACCCAAAAAGCGAAAATTTTACGTAGTTGACAAAAGCTTGAACTAGCACATAATTTTAACCCTACCAAACCCAAAAGGGAAGCTAAGTCAAATAACAATATAAAGCAATACATTTACGATTTAGCTATTATCGCAAATACAAGCAATATAAAATTATATGAAAAGATAATAATTATATATATACATAATCATTGCAACCCATTCAGGGGTTGCAACACTGATAGTGACACTGCTACTGATAGTGACGCTGTGCTGAGAGTGGTTGCTGTTGATAGTGACCTTGCCACTGATAGTGACGCTACTGCTATAGTGATGCTGATACTGACACTTATGATACTACTGACAGTGACACTGCTACCGATATTGACGCTGCTGTTGATAGTGACGTTGCTGCTGACTATGATGCTGTTGTTGTTAGTGACGCTGCTAATGACAGTGACACTGCTGCTGATAGTGATGATGTTACTGACAGTTATGGTACTACTGATAGTGACGCTGCTGCTATAGTGATACTGTTACTGACACTTATGATACTACCGATAGTGATGCTGCTGCTATAGTGATGCTGTTACTGACACTTATGATACTACCGATAGTGACGCTCCTACTGATACTGACACTGCTGTTAGTGACGCTGGTACTGATAGTGACGCTGTTGCTGATAGTGATGTTGCTACTGATAGTGACGTTGCTGTTGATAGTGACGCTGATACTGATAGTGACGCTGCTACTGATAGTGACGCTGCTACTGATAGTGACGCTGCTGTTAGTGACGCTGCTGCTGATAGTGACGCTGATACTGATAGTGACGCTGATACTGATAGTGACGCTGATACTGATAGTGACGCTGATACTAATAGTGACGCTGATACTGATAGTGACGCTGTGCTGAGAGTAGCTGCTGTTGATAGTGACCTTGCCACTGATAGTGACGCTACTAATATAGTGATGCTGTTACTGACACTTATGATTCTACTGACAGTGACACTGCTACTGATAGTGATGCTGCTGCTAATAGTGACGTTGCTGCTGACTATGACGCTGTTGTTGTTAGTGACGCTGCTTATGACAGTGACGCTGCTGCTGATAGTGACGCTGTTACTGACAGTTATGGTACTACTGATAGTGACGCTGCTGCTATAGTGATACTGTTACTGACACTTATGATACTACCGATAGTGACGCTGCTACTGATAGTGACGCTGCTACTGACACTGACACTGCTGCTATAGTGATGCTGTTACTGACAGCTTTTCTACTACTGATAGTGATGGTGCTACTGATAGTTACGATATTGCTAATAGTGACGATGCTGCTATAGTGATGCTGTTAGTGACAGCTATTCTACTACTGATAGTGATGCTGCTACTGATAGTGACGCTGCTGCTATAGTGATGCTGTTACTGATAGTTAAGCTACTACTGATAGTGGCACTGCCACTGATAGTTACGCTACTGCTGATAGTGACGCTGCTACTGATGACGCTGCTACCGCTAATGATGCTGCTGCTATAGTGATGCTGTTAGTGACAGTTATGCTACTACTGATAATGATGCTGCTACTGATAGTGGCGCTGCTACTGACAGTGATGTAGAATTTTTTTACATAACTTCCTAAATGTAAAACCTATGAATGAATACTACAATAATTGTGAAATAATATGATGCTGTTTGGACCCTTCGAGAGATTTCGAGGGAGGGCGGTGAAGAGCAGCCTGTAGGGACGCCGGGGAGATGCCATATTGAATTTAATATGCGTGCACTGGATGTTACATTCGTCTAATAATCCGGCGTCATCGAGGCCATAATTGGGGTGTTTCGGTCTGAATTTGTAATAGGAACCCGTGTTAATGTAACCTGCTGAAGAATTGGGACAGGAAATTTATGGGACCTCAAGAATTGCATGTGGATAGCAGAAAATAAATGCTGACATCACTCACAGGAAAGTGCACCATAGTCTTTGCATTTAGATCACTAGCTGGCCAGTGTAGGGTCTAGGTGTTAGGCTGGTGTTGTGATGTGATCCATCTACAGTAATTAAATGGTAAGTGGTAATACCAAGTTCTTTTCTAAAAACACTATTGCATTATATGTAGTGTACTAATAGTTATATTTTTGTGTAACCAGCAAGCAAGCCTAATAATGTACAGTCCACACAACTTCAATGTACCAGAGTAGCTAGTTTTAATATGATAATTATTAATTTAATGTCAAGTCTAACTTTTTGTGAGAGTGGTGAAGTGGGCAGTTGAAGGAGTCGCAGTTCAGTGACCTACTGTGACTTAAGTCCCACTTACCTCATGCAAATTACATGCAGGTAATAATTCAGGTGATATCCTGTAAACCTCCTGCAGGTAATTTGCTCATATAATAATAATAATAATAATAATAATAATAATAATAATAATAATAATAATAATAATAATAATAATAATGTTTCACAAATAAGCCTTAGGTTCAAAAGAACTCGGATATGTAATCATGGATAATTTAATTAAATTTAATGGTTTGACTGAAAGTAATGGATTGCTGGGTTCACATATAATTGGCATTACTTAACTAATTAATGGTGTTTGTGTAATGGATTACAGTTGCCACAATTAATTGGAGTTGCTAAGCCCAGTGAGGCTAGGATCGTAATTGCTATAATTGTTAATTTGCTGAGCCCAGTTAGGGCTAGGAATGATAACTGTCTTCTTTTTATAATAATAATAATAATAATAATAATAATAATAATAATAATAATAATAATAATAATAATAATAATTATTATTATTATTTTGCTAAGCCAGGAAATATTTGGCTAGGATATTTGTTGCATATATTAGTAATTATAACTAATTTTGCTAAACCGGGAAACATTTGGCTAACAATAATAATTATAATTGAATTGCTAAGCCAGGAAATATTTGACTAGGATATTTGGAGCATATTGTAATAATTATACCAGTGTCTCACTGTATAACTGGTATAACCAGTGGCCATTAATTAATTTGGTCTAATTCATTACAGAGCAATGGATGAGGTTAATGTAATTTATGCAGATGATAAATCCATTTGAATTAAGGCTATAAAAGCCTCATTAAATGCAAAAAAGGTCATGTGACTAAAGCTTATAATAAATATCTGGAATTCTAGGCAGAAGAAATTTTGAATAAGGTTAATTTAGAATAATATTTGGAATCGTTAGAGAACAGAGAATATGAAGGAGATCTGCTGGTGAATTATGCAGATGATAATGAAAAGGAATTATTAATTAATCAATATTATGAACTGGAAGAGAAAATACTATCATGTAAAGTGAGGTATTAAATAAATTAAAATGTGTAAATACTGCAGTTGAGCAATCTAGTAATGTAAATCCCAGATCTTTGCCAGAACTCCCAGAGTTATGTCTACCATTAAGTCCGCTGTACATGTGAGGAATGACCTAGCAGATGTCACAAAATTATTTTATCTCAAAGAACAGGTCAGAAGCGATGCTTATGCCCTGATTCAAGAATTTCAAAATATTGACTCTAGTTACCTGGAAGCAGTTGACTTGTTAGAGGCGACCTATGGTAATAGGGAGCAAAGTAGGTTAGACCTAGTAAATATTGTAATTAATTTATGAGCTCCAGAACACAATTGCCATAATTTGCAAAAGTTTAGAGCCAAATTAGAAAGTCTTTGAGTAATAGGATTGATTTGGGTGAATTAGACTGGATATTAAGTGTTGTTTTACAGAATAAATTGGGCTGGAAAACTATAGAGTAGCTATCTACTAAATACCAACTCCTGCCCAAAACATCTTACTATTAGGAGATTTCAACTTGAGACACCTAAATTGGAGGCGTATAGCGAACAATGTTTTAGCAGAGATGTTACAAAAAACGCGATATCTATTAAGCAAAGACATCTCTTATGTGAATACTAGATAGGTCTGCTCCTCTAGCATTATGCCTGTTACTGGGTTTTTGTAACAAGTAGTCAGTATCCTGGTCCAATTATCCGTTAAAGTTTGTCATAAGTTTAATAACGTTTTAGGATTGCAACTGGAAGGTTACTAACTAATCGAATTAATATTAAGATATGTTTATTAACAAAGTTAAAGTTGTCTAGGTGGACAAGTAAATACTTTATATAATATAGGATATAAGTGCCTACACTTCTCTCATATTGCAAAAGTAAGTTATGCTGTATAATAATACTGAAGGCACATTTTATATCTGTATGGCTCTTAAGTAGTTCTGGTACATTGTCAGCAATTACAAACGTAATATTAATGTATACAAGTGAGTGTGTGTGCATGTGTGTATGTATGTGTTTCAAGTAGTCGCTTATGTCTCAAGACTCGACTCGACTCAACCAGTGACTTACTAAACAACCTCAAATAATCTACCTTCCTGACCAACCTGGCAATCAGAACAGCTTGCTTGAACTGTCTTTGATACGGTTACAGTATCAAAGACAGATCACAACATAATAGAGGTACAGACATGGATGCACAGGGTTCCTGACCAGCAAAATGTGATCAGCCATGAAGGTCTCTTCACAAAACTCATTTTTAATGACAAAAACATATAATGGGATCAAGTCAACCATGTCCTAAACGAAACAAACTGGGAAGATATCCTAAACAACACGGACCGAATATTTACCTAGAAAAAATGAACCCTGTGGTTCTTGAGATTTGCTGAAGACACATTCCATTAAGAAAAAGAAAGAGAAGATGTAAACTGGAAAGAGAGAGACGATCCCTATACAGACGAAGGCGAAGAGTCATGGAGCTGCTGAGAGGAGACAATGTATCTGTAATATGAAGGGAGGCACTGGTCAATGAAATTGTAAATATCGACCATAAGCTGAAGGAATCTTACAGGAGACAAGAATCACAGGAAGAACTAAATGCCAAAAAGGAAATTAAAAAAAAAAAGAATACTTCTTCTCTTATGCCAAATCTAAGGGAAAAACAACATCCAGTATTGGGCCAATGCTTAGGCGGGATGGGACATACACAGATGATAGCCAAGAAATGAGTGAGATATTAAAGTCCCAATACGACTCAGCGTTCAGCGAGCCACTGCCCAGACTAAGGGTCGACAATCTAAATGATTTTTTTATGAACGAAACCCAAAATTTGGTCATCTCAAAAATCTCGGATATTATCCTTACTCCATAAGACTTGGAAGAGACAATAAATGACATGCCCATGCACTCTGCCCCAGGCCCAGGCTCATGGAACTCCGTGTTCATCAAGAAGCCCCTATTGCGTGTCTTCAGCATTCTATGGATAAGAAGCATGGACACAGGGGTCATCCCACACACACTAAAAACAACAGACATAGCCCCACTCCAAAAAGTGGCAGTAAAGCAGTTGCAAAGAACTACAGACCGATAACAATAACATCCCATATAAAAATCTTTGAGAGGGTTCTAAGAAGCAAGATCGCAAACCACCTAGATACCCATTAGCTACACAACCCAGGGCAACACGGGTTTAGAGCAGGTCACTCCTGCCTGTCCCAGCTACTGGACCTCTATGACAAGGTCCTCGATGCTGTTGAGGATAACCAAATACAGATGTAGTATACACAGACTTTGCAAAAAGTTTTCGGCAAGTGTAACCATGGAGTAATAGCACACAAAATGCGTGATAAAGGAATAACCGAAAAAGTTGGTAAATGGATCTATAACTTCCTCACAAATAGAACACAAAGAGTAATAGTAAACAGAGTGAAATCCCAGGCAGCCACGGTGAAAAGCTCTGTTCCACAAGGAACGGTACTCGCTCCCATTCTATTCCTCATTATCATTTCGGACATAGACAGAGATGTAAGCCATAGCTTCGTATCTTCCTTTGCAGATGACACCCGGATTGCCATGACAGTGACCTCAATCGAAGACACCGCAAGACTCCAAGTGGACAACCAAATCTTCAAATGGGCCACTCAAAACAATATGAAGTTCAACGAGGAAAAATTTCAACTACTCAAATATGGAAAACTTGAGAAAATTAAAAATGTATCAGGGTATACGACAAACTCTAACCACACAGTAGAATGAAAAAGAAATGCGAAGGACTGTAGACAGCCTGTACTGTCTGCACAGACAGCCCATGCTGTCTGCCAGCTTAGTTCATATTTCGCGCCACTCAGGTGCTGCCATCTATAGGCCTTGCCACTTCAGTATGCCCAGACTTGCCTCGCTCTCACTCACACAGCGGCCTGGCTTCAACACACAAGTACTCTCATCTCTCTCTCGCGGCAGGGCCCTGCCCGGGCCATGGGCACAAACACACAAGCCTGTGTAACCCACCACTACTTAACAATAAACAAGAAGCCTCCGAAGAAGTATATCATTTAACTACCCGCTCTACAGCTACCAAAAAAGCCCTTTATATTGGTACCAGCGGTGTCGCAGCGTTGTGTTTACCCTGGAGAGAGGAAGGAGAGGTATGAAGTACCTTCATTTCATCACCCTACATAAGAAGCTCCGTCTCTCAACGAGTTATCCTGATGTCGTGTCTGCACGTTTGAGCATCCAAAACACAGGTACAAGCAGGATCCAGCCGAAATTAATCGAAATTCTACGAGAATTGTAAGTGGCGCCCCCAGTGACCCCCCCTGTTCTAAAGTCAGTGTTCAGCGCCCACTTTTTATGTTGCTGTTGTTGTTCAGCTCAGCACAGCTGTTTCAGCGAGCCAGAGGTGATTTTTTGTGGTATTTCTGCGTCCAGTGTGCGTTTCGCCGTGTTTTGGTTTGAGAGGGGGAAGTTGCCAGATCCTCCCTCGCCGTACACTCACCCACGCTCCTCGCCACCACACTACCATACACCACCACGCCATCTCTCCCTCTGCTGTGTTTTTCTGCTGTTTTCGTGTGAATTCTTTGCCAGTGCTGTGTATCCGAGTGCCCGAGGCCCAAACTCAAAGCTGCGTGGATCAGCATCCCACGTAGATCACGACACCACTGGATCGACCACCACGTTGGTTGTGGCCGATGTCTGTAGACCTACAAAGCCACGTGTATTTTACCAGATGTCCCAGGCCTCATGCTGTGGTCTGTTTGCCCGCATCACTCGACGCCACCCACGATGCGCCCCGACTTCATGACGTCACGATGTCTGCTGAACGTCACCTCACGATGTCGCTGACGTACCTCGAGATGTCTGCTGACTCAACCTCACGATTTTCTGCACCTCGAGGATGTCGCCTGACGTCACCTCCCCGATGTCTGCTGACGTCACCTCACGAGTCTGCCTGACGTCACCTTCCGAGATGCTGACGTCACACGATGTCTGCTGACGCCCACGATTCTGCTGACGTCACCTCACGATGTCTGCCTGACTCACCTCGAGATGTCTGTTGACGTCACTGCTGCTGACGTCACCTTTTGCGACATCACGCCTGACATCACATGATGTCCACATCGAGTGTTCTAGTAATTATTTCAGTTTTTGTCGAGAAGTTTGAGAGAAAATATATGTCGTGTGTTAATTAATTCCTCTCAGTCAGTGTTCTCACATTTTAGTATGTCTTAGTCATTTTATGCGCAAAAAGCATCATTTGCTAGTTTTAAACCATGTTGTACGTTATGTACAGCGGTGTGTTTTTAAAGTTCCGTGTGTCCAGTGAGGTCTGGGTCAGACCCTTGATTGTACCACTAAGTCACCCGTGACCAGGGGTTTGACAGCTGATTTCTCAGCCCTGACGTATGAGCCCCCTTGTACAGAAAGCTTTTTTGCTCGTTCGCTCGTGATGTTCTGAGAATCGTACCTGCTTTCGATTCCCATCGAGATTTGTTTCACTTCACCTCCAGACCTTCAGAGTGCAGTTATATGTAGAGAAACAAGTCTGGGGGCCTTAGACTAACCTCTGCTATAACTCCAACTGTCGAGAGATGATACTCGTCAAGCCGCAGCCAGGCCCGTCGGCAGGCGCTGTGTCAGCCTCGTGTCACAAGCTTCAGTGAGCAGCCTGCACAAAGATGTCGTCATTGACTGCTACTCTCTCACTGCAGTCTGGTGTATGATGTTACGACTCCCAGATGTTTCGCCCAGTCGTCTCCCGCCACGACTCGCTCCACAACTCGCTCCACG
This sequence comes from Cherax quadricarinatus, assembly GCF_026875155.1. Classification (NCBI taxonomy): domain Eukaryota; kingdom Metazoa; phylum Arthropoda; class Malacostraca; order Decapoda; family Parastacidae; genus Cherax; species Cherax quadricarinatus. The sequence continues at coordinate 30,981,930 of NC_069403.1, forward strand.
TCCCCCGGGAGTGATAGCCCAGCGACAGTACCAGTCGAGAAGTGTCCTCCTGAGTCGCTTGTCAGAAGTCCTGCCCAGTGGCCGATTTTGTCGACGCCCCCACTCGAGGGCACCAGCATGTCGTGCCCCAGGTTGAGTGAAAACCTGCAGCGATCCTACGATGTCTGCTTCACCGTTCCAGAGGAAACCCTACCCTGTTACGTCACAGCTCAGCCGCAGCGATGTCTCCCGTGTTGCAGTAAACCCGTCCCCGACGCAGGAAGGCTTTCAGTGATGCCCTTCGACGCTCACTGCCTATTGACCACGATGTTTAGCACACCCCACGTTTTTTTCTTCCCTCCCTGTAGAGTTTTTTTTTTCATGTCCATATTATATATTTTTTTTTTTGTGTTCTGTGCCCTGTTCCTACGAGAGAGAGACCGAGTTCTTTTACTACCATATTGTCGCGTCGGGGCGACGCGCGATAGTGGGCCGAGCGTAGTAGACAGCCTGTTTCTGTCTGCACAGGAAAAGCCCATGCTGTCTGCCACTTAGTTCATATTTCGCGCCACTCAGGTGCTGCCATCTATAGGCCTTGCCACTTCAGTATGCCCAGACTTGCCTCGCTCTCACTCACACAGCGGCCTGGCTTCAACACACAAGTACTCTCATCTCTCTCTCGCGGGCATGGCCCTGCCCGGGCCATGGGCACAAACACACAAGCCTGTGTAACCCACCACTACTTAACAATAAACTAAGAAGCCTCCGAAGAAGTATATCATTTAACTACCCGCTCTACAGCTACCAAACAAGCCCTTTATAGGACCTGTGAGTGATAATGTCAGAGGATCTTGCCCTCAAAGACCACAACTATGTATCTACCTCATCTGCTAGGAAAATGATAGGATGGATAATGAGAACCTTCAATACTAGGGACGCCAAGCCCATGATGATCCTCTTCAAATCGCTTGTTCTCTCTAGGCTGGAATACTGCTGTACACTAACGACCCAGTTCAAGGCTGGAGACATTGCAGACCTCGAAAACGTACAAAGTACTTTCACAGCACACATAAGTACGATAAGGCACCTAAATTACTGAGAACGGTTGAAGGTCCTTAAGATAAGATAAGATCTCGTTCGGATTTTTAACACCGGAGGTTTAGCCACCCAGGATAACCCAAGATAGTCAGTGTGTCATCGAGGACTGTCTAACTTATTTCCATTAGGGTCCTTAATCTTGTCCCCCAGGATGCGACCCACACCAGTCGACTAACACCCAGGTACCTATTTGCTGCTAGGTGAACAGGACAACAGGTGTAAGGAAACGTGTCGAAATGTTTCCACCCGCCGGAAATCGAACCCGGGCCCTCCGTGTGTGAAGCGGGAGCTTTAGCCACCAGGCCACCGGGCCTGTATTCCCTGCAATGCAGGCGAGAGAGATGAGAGATACATGATAATATACACTTGGAAGGTCCTGGAAGGATTGGTACCAAACCTGCACACGAAAATCACTCCCTATGAAAGCAGAAGATTCGACAGATGTAACGTTTCCCCGATGGAAAGCAGGGGCACTACGAGTACACTGAGAGACAACACAATAAGTGTCAGGGGTCCAAGACTGTTCAACTGCCTCCCAGCATGCATAAGGGGGATTACCAATAGACCCCTGGCTGTCTTCAAGAAGCCACTGGACAGGCATCTAAAGTCAGTACCTGACCAACCGGGTTGTGGTTCATTCGTCAGTTTGTGTGCGGCCAGCAGTAACAGCCTGGTTGATCAGATCCTGATTCACCATGAGGCCTGTTCTCAGACCGAGCCGCGGGGGCGTTGACCACCGGAACCCGCTCTAGGTAAACTCCAGGAAAGCTTATTTTTCTCTGGAGGAAATAAAATTAGATCTACAAGAATTAATTGTTCACTTACAGACAAGCCAACCAAATAATTCTAAGAATATAACATATGATGACTATAATGTATCTGTCAGGTCTCACAAATGGAAAAAATATTCTAATGCTAATAATATCAAGGATTGTTATGCCAACATGAATAATTGCTCTCAGTACCACAAGGGAAGGCATCACATAGTAATGTGTAAAGGTTTGTATATTGATAATAGTGTTGATAATAATAATGATGATAATGATAATAATGTTCATGACCCTGACACAAGTTACTAATGTAAAAATTGCAGCTAATGTTAATGATGATGGCATAGCTGAAGCAGCCTCACCTCTGGTGAATGTAAAAAATTCAGAATAAAAAGCGTAAATAAAAAAAACTGTAACTGCATTACAGGACCAAGGATCACAAAGCACTTTCATAAAACGTAGCTGCTGTATTGGTATGAAAGTGCAAAAGGGGGATCCTACAAATCTAAAATTATCTGGTTTTCTGTCAGATAAAAGGGCCCAGTTTCACGATACTGTATGTAAATGTCGGCCTGGGCATTGAGAGAAAACGTATCAACGCAGTTATAGTAGATAGACTCCTACAGAAAATCTCTACAATAGTGCTTAGTGAAGCTACTGAAAGGCTTTCACAAAATGGTGTAGAATTAGGAACTTCTTGTGTAAATGGTTACTCAGTGGGGCCAATAAATCTTTTAATAAGGAGTTATTATTATGCTTCATTTGTACAGGGTATGGTAAGGAAAAGCAGCAGGAGGCCACGTAATATATAGTAAGCTTCCTCGCTCTAATAATTAATAACTAAATGTAGCAGTAAATATTTGTTATTGTTATAATCTAATAATTGTGTTACTAAATGGATAGAGACGAAACTAAATTGTTGTTAAGGGGGAAATTTATAAAAGGTTCAATAATAGACAAATTAGGGCTATATTTAGATGATGTAATTATGTGTAGAGATAGGTTACAAATGAATTGTGCGAATATGTAATGTGTCCTATCTTTACAACAAAGCCCAGTCCCTGATCATTTTAATTTTAAAGGTGTGTCAAAATTGTAAAGCAACGTGGAATACAAAAATAATTTTAATTAAGTCTTTTATCAACGACCTTCCCCCGGCCGTACACTGGTTGTTATAATCGTCTAAAAATCTGGTGTCATCGAGTCCATAATAGAGTGTTTCGGCCCGGATTCATAAAAGAAACCCGTGTTAATGTCCTCTGCTGAAGAATTGGGACAGAAAATTTAAGGGACCTCAAGAATTGCACGTGGATGGCGGAAAATAAATGCGGACATCACTCAGGGAACTACACCATAGTCTTTGCATTTAGATCACTAGCTGGCCAGTGTAAAGTCTAGGCGTTAGGCAGGTGTTGTGGTGTGATCTATCTAGAGTAATTAAGTGGTAAGTGGTAATACAAAGCTCTTTTCTAATAACACTATTGTTATATTTTCGTGTACCCAGCAATCAAGCCTAATAACATACAGTCCACACATCTTCAATGTACCTGAGTAGCTAGCTTTAACGTTATAAATGTTAATTTAATGTCAGGTCTAGGTTTTTGTGAGAGTGGTAAAGTGGGTAGTCGAAGGAGTTGCAATTCAGTGATCTACTGTGACTTAAGTCCCACTTACCTTATTCAAATTATTTGCAGGTAATAATTCAGATGATGTCCTATAAGCCTCCTGCAGGGATTTACTCACACAACAACAATAATAATAATAATAATAATAATAATAATAATAATAATGATAAAAATAATAACTTTCACAAGTGATGCTACTGCTAATACTGATGCTGCTGTTAGTGATGCTGCTGCTGTTAGAGATACTCCTACTGATAGCGACACTGCTACTGATAGTGATGCTGCTCTTGTTATTGATGCTGCTGTTGATAGTGACACTGCTACAATTAATGAAAGTGATGCTCCTATTGATAGTGCATTGCTACTGATAGTGATGCTGTTGCTGATAGTGGCACTGCTGCTGATACTGACCCTGCTACTGATAGTTGCACTTCTGCTGATAGTTTCGCTGCTGCTGATAGTGATGCTGCTACTTATAGTGGCTCTTCTGTTGTTAGTGACACTGTTACTGATAGTGGCTATGCTGCTGATAGTGACACTGTTGTTAGTGATACAGTTGCTGATAGTGACGCTGCTGTGATAGTGACGCTGTTGTTATTGACGCTGATACTGATAGTGACACTGCTACTGGAAGTGATGCTGCTGTTAATCATGCCATTGTTGATAGTGACATTGCTGCTGATAGTGATGCTGCTGTAGTTAGTGACGCTGCTGCTGATAGTGACGCTGGTTACTGATAGTGATACTGCTGCTGCTGTTAGTGTTGCTGCTGTTGTTAGTGACGCTGCTACTGATAGTGATGCTGGTTACTGATAGTGACACTTCTGCTGATAGTGACGCTGCTGCTGATAGTGACGCTAGTGCTAAATAGCAAAAAGGCACAACACCGTGAGTGGAATAATACATATATAACCCGCACGTAGGAGAGAGGAGCTAAGGACGACGTTTCGGTCCGACTTGGACCATTTACTTCAATCTTTAATTTTAATCCCTTTGAAATGGATTAATCAAGTCCTATAAATATGTAAGATTTACATCAAGGACATTTCATTTCTTTGATTAGAAGTATAGCAGTCACATGCAATATTATAATTTACATAAACATTACAGAAGACAAAACCAACTCGTTAATATGGACAACTATTTACAGACCAGATTTAAATAATCATATGTTGAAGAGAAACTGTTAAGTTAATCATAATAATAACCCAGACTAGTTATCTTTTAAGAGAGATTCAATATTGTCTCGTGCAAGAGACTAAGTGTGAATTCTCAAGTTTCAAAGCACTAAGAAGTCTCTTTGTAACCTAGAGCGCTAGGGAGTTGTGTTCGCAGGTGAGGGCCTGAACCTACTGCCTCGCCACAGAGACGGTCTACACCATGTGAGGTCGGTCAGGTGACCTAAATAAGCCGGCAGCAAAACTAGAGTCCGACAATTAACCTTTTCCTTCAGAACAGTTGCACAATTATGTTTATATATATATATATATATATATTTTATTAAAACATTTCAGTACATGGAATAATAATTAACACAGAAAACAAACCATCAAAGGTATATAAAAAATACATAGATAGGTAGGACATATACACACGCACATCATCCACACATATACATATATATACATATACATACACACACACACACATATATATATATATATATATATATATATATATATATAATATATATATATATATATATTATAATATATATATATATATATATATATATATATGCAAAACAACCACTCTGAAAGAATAAGAAATTCCAAGCGCTTTCGTGACTACTCACATTATCAAGGAACTATGTTCCTTGATAATGTGAGTAGTCACGAAAGCGCTTGGAATTTCTTATTCTTTCAGAGTGGTTGTTTTGCATATTCTGAAATCACCTGTTTACTGTGATCTTATTGCATATATATATATATATATATATATTATATATATATATATATATTGTGTGTGTGTGTGTGTGTGTGTGTGGTGTGTATTATATATACATACACACTTATACATTCATATATACATATACACACATATACATTCACACATACATATACATACATACACAAACACATATATATTATTTAAACAGTACATGAAATAATAAATAACACATAAAACGATACGATAACTGATATCTATATATAATACATAGATAGGTCGGGGAAAACTTATCTAACTTTGACAATACGAATAAGAACAAACTAATACTCAGGAGCCCAGTAAATTTAAAACTAAACTCACCTGCAATAACAACATTATACATACACAGTGAACAACAACCATAATATAGGAAACACAGTTTCCAACTAAGCGGACTTGACACGACAATGATAATACAATACAAAATTATCCTTCAAACTCCATACAGTAAACCACCACTTAATACTAAACAAACAACCACTTTAAATTAAAAACAAATAGTATTTTACCAAACATTTTAACCCCAAAAAAAACTACTTATTTACACCAAACAAAGTTAAAAAATTTATTCTAAACCCAAAACCCGACCAACCCCAAAATTTACTCTAAACAAAACATTTGTTATAATTTAAAAAGCCCACACAAAACTTATTAAAATAACAAAAACAACTATTAAAACCTATTTTACCCCTTACATTTCTCTACCCAAACAAAACCCTTTACTTATTACCTCACAACAAACCAACCTTACTTATTACCTCACACCAAACACAACCTTATTTTATTACCTCACACCAAACACAACCTTACTTATTACCTCCACCAAACAAAACCTTATTTATTACCCACCAAACACAACCTTACTTATTATCCACAACAAACAAAACCCTTTTACTTATTACTCTCACAACAAACCCGCACCAAAACACTACGAGAGACCAGCCTTTAACTTTTTAACGCGTAAAACCCATAAACCCGGGAAACCGGGAAACTAGGGGGGATAGGAAAACACCCCCCAAACACCCCCAAACAACAGCTTTTCCTACATTGGGTCATACATGACTGCTATAATACCGGTACCCCTTTTAAATTTGTTCCAGCTGCCGGCACCCAAGATGTATGAATAAAACTATACTAACCCCCCCAATGCCCTTTCCCACACCCACCGGGAACCCCCCCCCCCCCCCCCCACCAAAATAAGAACACGTTTAAGGGAGACAACCCCCCCCCCCAAAAAAACCCCCCACCAAAAGTCCCCCGAGCAACGGGGCACGGTTTCAACCCCCGCAAAAAAAATCGCATGAAAAAAGTTTTTCATCCACGCGGCTCGGAAACAAACGCAAACCGTCGTGAAACACAAAAAGGGACCCAGGGCAAAATGTTATAAAAATTTATATCCCTTTTCCGGCTACAGCGCAACGGAAAGATCCCCAAACGAAACCAAATATGGGGGCAATTAAAAAACGGAAACTACAAGACCGGTGCCACCATTTCCCCTGTCCCCAAAACAAAAGAAATTTAACGTGCCTTTTGAAACAAAAACCCCAACTTTCACGTAATGGTTGTTTAAACATTTGCAATTTTGATAGGCAAATAAACCCCTGCCAAAAAAAGGAAAAAAAAAATTTTTTAAAAAAGGGAAAAAAAAAAAAAAAAAACCCCCAAAAAAAAAAAAAAAAGGGGGGTAAAAAAAGAAAAAAAAACCCAAAAAGGGAGGGAAAAAAAAAAAGAAAAAAAAATTTTAAAAAAAAAAAAAAAGGGGAATTTAACCCATGTAATCTCACAACCCACACCCAGTTTACGCTATAAACCACCACTTAGAACAGTACACCCCTTTCAGTACTACTACCCATAATTAACCCGCTTTTTTTCAAAGTTCACGCACCACCCACACTCCCACGGAGTTTGGACCTGTTGCCACGGCCCAAAAGTAAACCCAGACTTATCCATTACATATCATACCCGTTGCCCGCTAAAAGCGTCAAATACACACGGCAAAAAACCCCGGGCATCTGTAAAAAGACTTTTGTTCTCAACATCCCCAACAATAGGAGGGGCCCTACCGCACTCCCCCATTACATGATGCGCCACACCCACTGCCAGTGCCCTATACAAGGGTTCCTGAAAAATACAAAAAAAATTTTGCGATAACGGGCACCCCGGCGAATCCCATGATGAAGGATACAGTCGTCCTAATTTCCTTTCCCTGGACCGTAAACCGCGTCAGATACAATGACATAACCCACAAATAATATTCGTGCAAAACCCCTGCCCCTTATGATTTTAAACACTAGATGATCAACGTTATCAAACGCAGCCTTCCAACAAAGGGCCCAAAAATTTTCCCCCCCCACCCATTTCAAATTGGGGGCGCGAACGAAATCCCCAAAGTCCCATTTGGCTTAAATACAGCGATCGCCCGAATACCACCTGACCGGGTGAAAAACCTCTCTAGGGGGGTTTTAAGGCGATTGCACAAAAATTTTGCATGTAATTTTAAACAGTGTTTTAAAAGGTAATCGCCCTTAATCAGTATATCATACATTCGTATTTTTTTGGAAAAAGAACCACAATACCTTTTCGCTGAACCTACTAAACAACCCCGATTTTCATACTATTAAAACCAACAAAAACTACTTTAAATCGCCCCGAAATTCTAAATAAAATTCACATGCAACCCGTCTACCCCGGGGGGGATTTTTTCCTTTTTTTTATGTCCTGCAAATTGTCCTATTTCATCACACTAACCCCCATACATATAGCTGTTCATCCCCTATTAATTACAACACCCCGACTGGCACATCCAGGCACATTAAAAAAAAATCTCGACACCATTAAAGATCACGGGGAAACGTCACTAAAGACATACGAGGGTTCCTTACGTCGTACCCCACGGAAAGACCAAACCCCCCCCACGAAAACCCTTATACGAACCCCGACACCTGATTTTGTTCACTAAACATACGCAGAGGCTCTCCCAAAGGGGCTTTACAATTCCCCGCAATTCGCGCCCCGGAAATAACGATTTTTAAATCCGATATTTCTGCTTTTTTGGGCGCAGGGGGGTTTCCGGATATTCTCACGGGCTCGAAAACGCACTAATTGATGCGAAGTAATTTAAAAATTCCCCTAACGTAAAACGCCTCTTTACTCTTGCCCCCAAAAAAAGGGTTTAAAAAGGGGTTTTCCCCCCTTTCACCCACCACTCTAAATACTACGACAAACCCTTTCCCCCTTATTCCATAATTGAACCACACCGACAAATAAATCAAAAATTTCTCTCCGTTTAAAAACAACATTTTAATTTCTAAATTTAGGAACACTTTTTGGGGAAACCCCCCAGGCGAGCGTACCAATACCGCACGATGATCATAAAATTTCATCACATGTTGGCACTCTGTATTCAACAGCACGCGCTACTAGATCCTATCGAGTCGACCGCGTAACCCTGTCGACAAAGTAAAACCCCCCCACCAACTACTCACCCCCCCAAACCCCGCAAAACCCAAAAATCACCCAAAATTGAGAATAAAACCCCCTAAACCCCCGGGGTTCCACGTCCCCGAGTGTGAACGCAAATTTCCCGTCACCTCCCACACGGGAAAAACGGTAGCGCCGGAAGTGATACACAAGCTCCCCCCTAAAAAAAAATTTTTTCGTACCGCATCCCTCGCCGCTCCATAAACCTAATGAATCCGACCTCATCGACCCCCCCCCTCAACCGCACTATGCGAAGTCAACCCCCCTTCCCAAGATTAGCCTAAAAGGACTGTTCTCTCGATTAACACCCACACAACCTTTAACCGCGGACTATTCACCCATACACAAAAAACTCTATTCTCAAATTTACCCACATCCCGATAATTTGCTCTTTTGGGGAAAAAACAACATCAGGCTTAAAATACAAAACACTGCTCAAAAACATCTTTCCTTGATCGCCCGTAAAACCCTTGAATTTAAGTTAACACTGGAATGTTGCTGGGTTTCGTCACACTTCCCGAATCATTTAGACATTTTGCGACCCAAAACCCTCTTGCCACAAAAATTGCCAAGCGGGGGGCTCGCCACCCTGGCAGTCTCAAAGCCCTTAGCCGCAATCGCGGCCCACACTTTTTCCCCGGGCGTTTCCTGGTGTCAGTTCATCATCACTACTTGAATTCCCCGCCCCTTTAAGGGGGCTCCCCCGAAACGGTGCGGCGGCCGCGGGCATGAGGCGGACTCCACGCTAGTAAATTTTCACAGTGGGTCCGTCTGAGTAGCAATCGTTTACGGTGGGCTACCAATGCATTTTTTGGACGCCCTGGGGTGGGTGTGGGGCGACACTCCCCCACCGCAACAACAATTCCGGAAATGATACGGAGGTCTATCAAACCCCACGGGTGGGAAAATCATCAGTTATGTCGCTGCGACACCGTCATCATAACGCTCGCCCTACAGGGGAAAGTTCACACGGTGAATCAGGGGTATGACGTACATCGAGGGGCTTGAGGGGTTGGTGTCGACGGACGCCCTCCCTACCATGGGCCGGGGCTTTTGGGAGGGGCGTCCCGACGACACACGCTGCTCACCCTGTTTTCGGGGAAACCCCACATCACATGGGGCCCAGTGTCCATACCTCACATAAACCCACACCTTCTTTTCCCGGTAAACAATAAACCTAGTAAAGGTAGACATCGAGGGGAACAAAAGACGGGAAGGCAATTTTGATGGACATTTTTACTGAAAACGACCGTCAGGTTTACCTTCAAATGGGCCATGGCTCCATACACCTGCATAAGTTTGGTGAATCATCCCAAATTTGGTGAAAACCTTACGGATTGCATGCTCATCAGCTTCGAAAGGGACGTTTCGAATCTTGACCCATGTGTAAGTGCGGGACACATCCGAAGACACACTGCCACAGTTGAGTTCACCTGACAACGTAGATCTTGATAACGTTGAACAACATCCTCATACACTGTAGTAGTCGTAAACTTGACGAAAACCCGGGAAGCCCCATTTACTGAAACACCATAGATGTCATCGTTGGAGATCTCATATGTGTCTTGCAGGATTTGGAGTAGGAGGACGTCAACATTATGATCCAACAAAGATCCCTGCAAAATCTCCACACATACAGTGTTAACTTCCCTCCATCTTGTGGGGTAATGTTGATTTTCGCCACCAGAGGGCGAGGCGCAGAGCACACAACCACTCAACTCGGTACCTGTGAGACAACTGAGTAGCGTCTGCGCAAAGGTCCACTCGGCCCGAAAGCGAAGAGGACATTGAACCTACTGCCTCGCAACAGAGACGGTATACACCATATGAGGTCGGTCAGGTGACCTAAATAAGCCGGCAGCAAAACTAGAGTCCGACAATTAACCTTTTGCTTCAGAACAGTTGCACAATTATTGGTAAACATAGATTTCAGCAATAACCAAACATATACACTTTAAGACTAATATTTACAGTAATAATTGAGAGTGAATATCTCATTCATGTGATGTCAGATAATAACATACAGTTGAACTACTTTATTTTAGCTAATGATAAAGCAGTTCGCAATACAATATTACATGAAATATTGTAGCCTGGCTGTTTCTCAATTACATAATGGTACCCATGGGTATAATATGCAACACTTCCCCCCCTCAACCGAAGGTCGCCAAAGAATTTCATTTTAAAAGTAGACTGGCTGGAGATGAATTAATTGCTGCACTGATACAAAATTCTCATCTCAGCTCAACGCTCCAAATGCAGACATTGGTGACAATAATGACTTCAAACCCATACTGTTAAATAAAAAGAATATTAATAATACCATTTATCAAGGCCGAGACAGGGCATCTGCGATAAGGTTTGTTTCTCTTTTATGTGAGAGATACAGATGGAATAAAGCTGGATCCTCAATGCCCATCTAAGGATCTGGGTATTCAAACCATACCATGGGTGGGGTTTATTTGCAATCATGTCATTACGATTTCATGAGTCAGATCTGGGCATTCTTTGACTTCGTGCTATTGATAAAGGTTAATGGATTGTGGTCTGAGTAAACTATTATTTTGTGAAGGGAGGGGCCCAAATACACATCAAAATTTTCTAGGGATACAACCAAAGCTAATGCCTCTTTCCCTATAGTGGAATAATTATCTTGATGCTTATTAATGTTGAAGAAAAATAGGAAAGAGGTTGCAATAAATCGGAATATGGAGCCTTTTCCAACAATACTGCAACCTCTTTCCCTATAGTGGAATAATTATCTTGATGCTTATTAATGTTGAAGAAAAAATAGGAAAGAGGTTGCAATAAATCGGAATATGGAGCCTTTTCCAACAATACTGCACCTTAAGCATATGCACTTGAATCTATTTGTAAGTGGAAAGGCTGGTTGAAGTCCAGACTTAGCAATAACGGTGAGGAGGAAAGTCTCTTTAATCGGTTGAAGGCGACATCACACTCCAATGTCCATAGAAAATTTCACTTTAGGACTAGTTAATCCAGTTAAAGGAAAGGCTATCTGTGTGAAATTTGGACAGAAGCGACGGTAATGCCTGGCAGCCCCTAGAATGCTTAACACTGCCTTCCTGTCTTTAGGGATAGGGAATTCAAAGAGGGCCTTAACTTCAGCATTTAAAGGAGCTACTTCTCCTTGGCCAATACAAATTCCCAAATATTTAATCTTTGTTTTCCCAAATTCACATTTGGACCAATTTATCTTGAAATCACATTTACCTAGAGCCTCAAACAAAGCTGTAAGTTGTCTTAGGTGTTGGTCCCAACTGTCGCTATACAGGACTATGTCGTCCAAGTAGGCTTCTACCCCATTCAAATCGCCTGTGAGTACATTCACAAGGCGTTGGTATGTCGATGTGGCATTACAGAAGCCAAAGGCCACAACATAATAGTCATACAAGCCGCCTGGTATTGTGAACACCGAGATTTCTCGAGCTCGTGGCGAAAGAGGTGTTGCAACCCCTGAATGGGTTGCAGTGATTATTATGTATATATATAATTATTACCTTTTCATTTAATTTTATATTGCTTATATTTGCGATAATAGCTAAGTCGTAAATGTATTGTTTTATATTGTTATTTGACGTAGTTATGTTGTTAGGTAGGATGTTACATATTATGTGCTCAGTTTAAGTCATGATTGTCTAACTACTGTAATTATCGCTTGTTGCTTGTTATTCTGCCGGCTTCTGTTGCTGGGTAGTACTGTCCATGGAGCTATCATGTGATCGAGGGGGGGGGTGTCCTCACCTCGCCTGAAGTATTCAGTCTGGTCTAGACTCTCTTCGTGGTTGGACAGATTGTCTGTCTCATTATTCTTGTTAGTTCTGTAGAACTCTGTTCACAGAACATTGTATAGACTTAGTGATTTTCGACGTTGTACTGAGGTTGTGTGTCACATAGACACTCGAAACATCTCAGGTTCTGAGCTGTAGCTTCTCACCTAATTAGTACTGGTATCTGTGTATTATCACAGTCGGGGATTTTCTTATGCTGAACTTAGATTCAGTAGTATGGGAGTTTGGTGACTTTTGTGGAGGATCTGCTGATGGTCCCTACTTAGTGTCGTTATATTATCTCCTTGTTCCTGATTCTGTGTCGCAGTTGCTTGTTATATTGCTATTGGGCTTAGCATTCTTTTTATTGTTCAAGCAGACTGTTCTGATTGCCAGTTGGTCAAGAAGTTAGTTTATGTGAGGACTTTGTCAGTCACTTGTTTAAGTCTAGTTGAGTCGTGAGACATAGCGAACTACTTGGAGCACTTACACACATACACAAACTTGTACATATTTGTAATATCTTATTAAATGTTAATGTACCAGACGGTACTTAAGAATTATAAATGTGATATGTGCTTTCAGCACAATAATATTGTACTTGAGATAAGTGATATTATTTTGATTACTGTGATTAATTTAATTTAATTTAATTTGATAATATACCTCTAGACTTAATAAATTTATTAAATTTTAATTTCTCTGGTTAGTAGCCTACCAGTTGTAATCCTGAAGCACTATTGAATCATACTGAATTCTAATGGATAATTGGACAAGGATACTGACTACTTGTTACGAAAACCCAGTAACAGGCTGGATGCTAGAAGGGCAGTCCTTTCTAGTATTCACTGGAGATCTCTAAGCTTTTAGAATCGCATTTTTTGTAACAAATGGGGGCCTGTCTGGGAGGCTCTTAATCCAAGGTGTTGGAGAAATTGTCCAGTTTGACATACTAGTAACTCTATGATCAAACACTTTGAGTACTTTCCTAATCTGAAGATTTTGAGTTTAGTCTTGTACAACATACCAGGTGGATGTATGTACTTGACTGAGTCTCTTTATCCAAGGAGATGGAAATACTGTTTATGAGTTCTAGCTCTAAGACAACCAACACTAAAATTCCTATTAGGATTATAGTTTCCCATGATCACTCTCTCGTAGTACACTTATTTTCGTGATGTATGCCAAAGTGAAACAGTTAATTGATACTCTGACTTTGCCTGAGTGGAGTACATTAAAACTTCAGACGTGTTGGCGAGTAGCCAAATATCTCGGTGTGACGTATAACAGGAATTACACCGCAGAAACTGTCAGAGCGTTAATTAAAGATATATTGTTTTTCCTGCCATACAGAGATGTCTGATTAGATTCAGATTCAGAAAGCCTAGTGTCACAATTAGGAAGTATGACTCTACTTGATGACGTAGAAGAAAGAGCAACTAAGGCAGAAGTGAGCCTAGTGTCTGAGCCTAGTGTAGCTCAGTTCTCGCTCATCCTCCCTCCTAACTGTTACTTGACGCAGCCACTTACTTTTTACAGTGGATGCTACATCAATATCTACTTATCCTAGACCCAGATCTAGATTCTCTAGAGACGCCTGACGAAGTATCCGACCTAAGGCCCGTCCAGACCACGTTAGATTCCTACCCCTTTCCATTACCTACTGGTCCTATCTCTAAAGAACATTTTTGAGGGGTTTAAAGAACGTCTCTTTAAATGTTGCAGACTGCACAAATAGAGGCACAGAGGAAATTGAACGAAGATTTCCAGAGAGAAAATGTTCGTCCTGGGAAGACAACAGACTGATAGATCACGGGACACATTTATAATGTGCAGAAAGCTGCAACCATGGTTCCTAAGTTTTTTGAGAGTGACTTAGACACCTATTTTGATGTTTTTGAGAACCAGGCTCGTGCTATGAACTGGCCACGTAAGCACTGGGCTACCTTTGTTGCACACAGCTTTGACAGGAAAAGCTCAAACTTGTACTGCTGTTTTAAACCTTTTTGCCAAGTACATTAGTTATGACACTGTCAAGCAACTATTCTAGAGACATAACTTGTTACCTGTAAGTTATCAAAGCGCATTTCTTACATTACAACGACGAAAAGATCAAACTTGTGTAGATTTTTGCTCGTGAGAAAAAAAGTTGCATTTGAGAGGTGGTGTAGGTCTGCCAAGTGTTTAACAATTGTATGTCTGCTAAACTTTACAATATATCTGATCGATCATACTACTCGGATATTCTGGAAACTGCGCATTAGCAGACAATTACGAGATTTCTCACAAACTTGTATGTACTAAAACACAGAGAAACAAGGTAACTAAAAATTGTCTAGAAGTTGGCAACCTAAATCAGCTGCTCATTCCCGGCCGGGTTACCGGGCTACTGTAACTTCTCGTCCCTTTTAAACCAGGAAAACTCACAACCCTGAACCCTCTGTGACTAGACAGAAATCTGATATCGAGAAGAAGAAAGTTAAATGTACATATTGTAACAGAAAAGGACATGCTAGAGAGTATTGCTATAAGTTAAAAGAGATACGAGAAGCAGCCCGGT
This sequence comes from Cherax quadricarinatus, assembly GCF_026875155.1. Classification (NCBI taxonomy): domain Eukaryota; kingdom Metazoa; phylum Arthropoda; class Malacostraca; order Decapoda; family Parastacidae; genus Cherax; species Cherax quadricarinatus. The sequence continues at coordinate 30,997,162 of NC_069403.1, forward strand.
GCGGCTGGTGCCCCCACACAAGTCGTATCTTCTTCCGAGCAACAAAGGCACCAAAATCCTAGTAATACCTCTGATCCTACGGTTTTAGATAATGTTACTCAGGATAGAGACTAGCATCAGAAAGTGTATCTGACGAAAGATTCGTTCAGCGATGAGTCCCTACTTTTCGAGAGGTGAAATTGGATTTGACGAATCACATCTAACTGAGATAATTACTTTCAGAGACACTGGCAGTTATCTCACCTTATTGAGAAAAGATGTACTGCCCATAACTGATGATACCTATTGCAAGACAGATGTATTGTTAGAACCCTATGGAGGGGCTGTTAAAAAAGTACCTCTTCACAAGGTATACATTGAAACAAGCTATTGTACTGGTTATATTTCAGTGGTATATCCAGTGGTGTATTTCCCATCAGGTCAGTGGACTTGTTGATAGGGAACGATATCCTTCATGCTGGTATTGTAAAGAACCACTTGTGATTGATAAAACACTGATGATAATTATGCCATTGAAGCTTGTAGAGAGAAACCTATTTTATTTCCTCTCAGCACAATTACTAGAGCTATGGACAAAGATTCAACAACCCATCCTTGTCTCCTGTTGAGTTAGTGGATGACAATGATTTGGGCTTGAATAGGGTTGTTTAGTGACGCTCTGCGCCCGGGATCAAAAAACTCCAACTCCCGTCATCAACCTAGTCATGACACAACTGACGTTAAATTTTCTAACTCATGATGATTTAATACAAGGATCAGTTTGTTGATAAGTCACTGGAAAGACTGAGAGATATAACATTACTGAGAGTAAAAGCAAAGGATCTCGATAATTGTTACTCTTATAGTAACGGGTTTCTGATGGAGAAAAATACATGTAAGTTGTCAGCTGATAGTGTTCCACCACAGTCAAGCATTCGTAGTGTTACCAGTTACATATCGTGAAAAGCCATTGATTTTGCTCACAAAAGTCCCATAGGAGGACATTTGGGTGTCAAGAAGACACTCGGTAAACTGGCAAAACATTTTACTTGGCCAAAGATGAAGGAAACAGTAGCTGATCATGTGCGACGTTGCCACGTGTGTCAAGTAACAGGCAAGCCCAGAGCGCACACTCCACCTAAAAACCTCTCACTGAGGGTTATAGTAGCAAAGTTCAGTTCACCCGGACTAGAGATTGTTCAGATTCGTTCAAAAGGTTGAAGCGCTTGCTATCCTCTGCTCCAGTGTTGAGTCCTAATTTCAATCTTTCCATCTTTTTTACATATAGATGCGAGTTGTTATGCATGGGGGGCTGTGCTGCTCCAACAGTCAAAATCCCTGATATTCTCATCCTATATGTTACTATTCATCTAAGCTCAACGACACCAAAAAATTTTGCTCTAGCTCTTGTGGTGTCCTTTGAACATTTTTGACGAGCATTTGGGCACTTCCCCATTTAAAATTTTTCGTAATTTTAATGCCCAAATACCTTTTGTTACTTGCTATGTCAAATTCAGTAGAGTAACTTAATCCCTCCAGCCCATATTAAAATATGTATACTCATGTCTAATTATTATATTCATATATTCACAGTAGTGATGTGTAGAGGGGGAGACATAAGCTGAGTTTGAGTGGTAGTGTTGTGTGGGCGATGTTACTTGTGTGGCGCAACACTGTCCTGCCGCAGACCCCCCCCCTCACTACAACCTTAAGCTGTTTCATACTCAGATGTCCATACTGCATAGCATTCCCCCAACCACTACTTAAGAGTGGAATGCAGTCTCCTCTACTATGACCGAGCCTCATCGTGCCCTACTTGTATGCGCTATCCTGTCTCTTCACTGATGTACATAACCACGAGTATGCCGAGATACGATACTGTGTACTACCTAGTCAGGGGGCATATCCTAGTGAAACTGACACTGTTGAAAAGATAGAAGTGCTTGGCACAAGATGACTCTGATTTAATATTTATATTAAATTGTATTGATATGAGTAATCAGTAATAATGTGAAAGACATTAATGCAACTCCTAGTGCGACCGTTTGTCGTGTTGGGGGGGGGGTGTTGCAACCCCTGAATGGGTTGCAATGATTATTATGTATATATATAATTATTACCTTTTCATTTAATTTTTAATTTTCTATATTTGCGATAAAAGCTAAGTCGTAAATGTATTTGCTTTATATTGTTATTTGACGTAGTTATGTTGTTAGGTAGGATGTTACATATTATGTGCTCAGTTTAAGTCTTGATTGTCTAACTACTGTAATTTTCGCTTGTTGCTTGTTATTCTGCCGGCTTCTGTTGCTGGGTAGTACTGTCCCGGAGCTATCACGTGATCGAGGGGGGGGGGTGGCCTCACCTCGCCTGAAGTATTCAGTCTGGTCTAGACTCTCTTCGTGGTTGGACAGATTGTCTGTCTCGTTATTCTTGTTAGTTCTGTAGAACTCTTTTTCACAGAACATTGTGTAGATTAGTGATTTTCGACGTTGTACTGAGGTTGTGTGTCACATTTGCACTCGAAACATCTCAGGTCCTGAGCTGTAGCTTCTCACCTAATTTGTACTGGTATCTGTGTATTATCACAGTTGGGGATTTTCTTATGCTGAACTTAGATTCAGTAGTATGGGAGTTTGGTGACTTTTGTGGAGGATCTGCTGATGGTCCCTACTTAGTGTCGTTATATTATCTCCTTGTTCCTGATTCTGTGTCCCAGTTGCTTGTTATATTGCTATTGGGCTAAGCATTCTTTTTTTTTGTTCAAGCAGACTGTTCTGATTGCCAGTTTGGTCAAGAAGTTAGTTTATGTGAGGACTTTGTCAGTCACTTGATTATGTCTAGTCGAGTCGTGAGGGCATAGCGAACTACTTGGAGCAATTTCACGCATACACAAACTTGTACATATTTGTAATATCTTATTAAATGTTGATGTACCGGGCGGGAATTTTAAAAATTACAAATGTGATATGTGCTTTCAGCACAATAATATTGTACTTGAGAGAATGATATTATTTTGATTACTGTGATTAATTTAATTTTAATTTAATTTGTAATATACCTCTAGACTTAATAAATTTATTAAATATTAATTTCTCTAGTTAGTAGCCTACCAGTTGTAATCCTGAAGCACTATTGAATCATACTGAATTCTAATGGATAATTGGACAAGGATACTGACTACTTGTTACGAAAACCCAGTAACAGGCTGGATGCTAAAAAGGGCAGTCCTTTTCTAGTATTCACTGGGATCTCTAAGCTTTTTGAATCGCGTTTTTTGTAACAAGAGGTACTTGATAGTACCCTCTCAATAAATCAAGTTTGCTAATGTACTTTGCCCCACAGACCTTATCTGTTTAAATCATCTTTTTCCCTGGAATCAGGAATCTGTCAGCTAATGCAACGGCATATAATTTTCTGATGTCGGTACACATGCAGCTTCTCTTCTCGCTATGTAACTATCCATACAGCTTCTGTTCTCGCTATGCAACTATCATACAGATTCTGTTCTCGTTGTGTAACCATCATTTCAGCTTCTGTTCTCGCTGTGTAACTATCATACAGCTTCTGTTCTTGCTGTGTAACTATCATGCAGCTTCTGTTCTCGTGTGTAACTATCATGCAGTTTGTTCTCGCTGTGTAACTATCATGCAGTTTCTGTTCTCGGTGTGTAACTATCATGCAGCTTCTGTTCTCGCTTTTGTAACTATTTATACTGCTTCTGTTCTCGATGTGTAAAATATCATACAAAATTCTGTTCTTGCTATGTAATATCATTTCTCCTTTTTGTTCTCGCTGTGTAACTATCATACAGCTCCTGTCTCGAGATGTAACTATCATACAGCATCTGTTCTCTCTGTATAACTGTCACACAGCTTCTGTTCTAGCTGTGTAACTACCATACAGCTTCTGTTCTAGCTGTGCAACTATCATACAATTCTGTTCTTGCTGTGTAACCATCATACAGCTTCTGTTCTCCCCTGTGTAACTATCATACAGCTTTGTTCTCGTTGTGTAACTATCATACACCTTCTGTTCTCGCTATGCAACTATCATACAGCTTCTGTTCTCGTTGTGTAACTATCATACAGCTTCTTTTCTCGCTGTGTAAACTATCATACAGCTTCTGTTCTCGCTGTGTGACTATCATACAGCTTCTGTTCTCGCTGTATAACTATCATACAGCTTCTGTTCTCGCTGTGTAACTATCATACAGCTTTGTTTCTCGCTTGGGAACTATCATACAGCTTCTGCTCTCTCTGTGTAACTATCGTACAGCTTCTGTTCTCGCTCTGTTAACTATCATACAGCTTCTGTTCTCGCTGTGTAACTATCATACAACTTCTGCTCTCGTTTTTGTACTATCATACAGCTTCTGTTCTAGCTGTGTAACTAAACATACAGCTTCTGTTCTCGATGTGTAACTATCATACAGCTTCTGTTCTTGCTGTGTAACTATCATACAGCTTCTGTTCTTTACTATGTAACTATCATACAGCTTCTGTTCTTGCTGTGTAACTATCATACAGCTTCTGTTCTCACTATGTAACTATCATACAAAAAATGGCACAATACCGTGACTGGAACGATACACAAATAACCCGCACATAAAAGAGAGAAGCTTACGACGACGTTTCGGGCCGACTTGGACCATTTACAAAGTCACACTAACCAGAAGAGGAGCAGGGACGGCTATATATAGGCAGGAAGAGGTGGTTTGTATGTATAATGTTCCCCAAGCCCGGGTAGTCCTGGCACGGGTTCAATCTTGCGATGACCCCGTCTTGGCTCCCAAAGGGAGAAAGGTTTCTACAAATGATGCGACATATGCGTTCAAGCACTCTTCTGGTCAGTTCAACTGGTGCACCCTCAAAAGCGACAACACCGTATGTACTCCTAACTATGGACACTAGCGAGGAGGAGGATATGTCGTTATCACAGGTAACAGCTTGTCTGGTTCGTTGCCCTCCATGGTACACTAGTGTGGCCGCAGTATCTCTGGTTCCCTCTTCGGGAGGGAAAAATCAATTTAGTTGCCTGCGGAGTGTCTCAGCAGCGACAATGGAAACAGGGGGGAAATAAACAACCCCACCCCCCGAAAACCCAAAAGGGATGGAACACTGTGGAAAAACAAGAAGAAGCGCCGTCCGTCCAAGGAGAAGGCAAACAGCTCAAAACCGATCTGGAAAATTCAAGATGAAGTCTTACGGGACCACAGAGCCCACTACGGCGTTGTTTCATACCCGGAATAACGACAAAAACCTGAAGTTCAAGATATGGTTCAACTTGAGGGGAACAATGTTACATCTCTCAACAAGGAAATATACCACCTTGAAGAGAGTCTAGAGACAGATCGCTCTTTCACCCTGGGGGAACTGGACTCTCGGAGAAGATCACCAAGGGTGTAGTGATGCGATACCCGCGATGATGCCCATCGAGGCAGTAGCAGCTCACCCCCAGTGTGGTGTCAGCTCAACGTTTTCAGGCAAAGACGGCCAGGCAACGCACCAACCCGGACAGGTCTCATTCAGCATGTGGACCACTGCCATCCCCCAGCTGGACCTCGGTTCTTGGGGCAGGTACGATGTCAGGATCTTCACAGGGAGAACCAGTTCGCTGTTTCAAGTGTCGCGTTATGGAGGGCCTGGGTGCACTCTGTCCGAACAGAGTAATCTGTGGTGTCTGCAAACCAGCACCACCCTAAACCCAGGAATGCATCACCAAGCTGAAAAATGCATCGCCACCCACTCCACAATGCCCGAATTGCAGGCAGAAACTCCATGCCTGGAATCCTCGATGCCCCGAGAGGCTCGCCAGAATTCAAGGAGTCTGGAAGACGCCAAAAACTCGGCAACAGGCTACGACGGATCATCACTTTCAGCAAACGTGGGTGCAGAGAACCCTGCCATACTGCAGATCTCTCAGCAGCTAACCCAAGCAATG
>NC_069403.1:31003583-31052497 GCF_026875155.1 Cherax quadricarinatus
AGACTCAAGATTTTTTTCCCCACTATAGGACAAAAACCTTGTCAATAAAATCCCAAGCTCAGATACCCCACCAAATGACTACCTCACCGGCAACTACCCGAACACACTGTTCCTAGCTCCGACTAACCCATACGAAGTCTCCCTTATTATCAACGCACTAAAAAACAAGGCAGGAGATTTAAATACCTTACCACCCTTTATATACAAAAAAGTGTCACAAGTGCTATCACCAATCATTGCAACACTCTTTAACAATTCCATTGAATCCTCCACCTTCCCTACAGAGTAAAGTCCGAGGCAGCTACGGTGAAAAGCTCTGTTCCACAAGGCACAGTACTAGCTCCCATCTTGTTCCTCATCCTCATATCCGACATACACAAGGATGTCAGCCACAGCACCGTGTCTTCCTTTGCAGATGACACCCGAATCTGCATGACAGTGTCTTCCATTGCAGACACTGCAAGGCTCCAGGCGGACATCAACCAAATCTTTCAGTGGGCTGCAGAAAACAATATGAAGTTCAACGATGAGAAATTTCAATTACTCAGATATGGTAAACATGAGGAAATTAAATCTTCATCAGAGTACAAAACAAATTCTGGCCACGAAATAGAGCGAAACACCAACGTCAAAGACCTGGGAAGTGATTATGTCGGAGGATCTCACCTTCAAGGACCATAACATTGTATCAATCGCATCTGCTAGAAAAATGACAGGATGGATAATGAGAAACCTTCAAAAAACTAGGGAGGCCAAGCCATGATGACACTCTTCAGGTCACTTGTTCTATCTAGGCTGGAATATTGCTGCACTCTAACAGCACCTTTCAAGGCAGGTGAAATTGCCGACCTAGAAAATGTACAGAGAACTTTCACGGCGCGCATAACGGAGATAAAAACACCTCAATTACTGGGAGCGCTTGAGGTTTCTAACCTGTATTCCCTGGAAACGCAGGAGGGAGAGATACATGATTATATACACCTGGAAATCCTAGAGGGACTAGTACCGAACTTGCACACGAAAATCACTCATACGAAAGCAAAAAGACTTGGCAGACGATGCACCATCCCCCCAATGAAAAGCAGGGGTTGTCACTAGCACGTTAAGAGACCATACAATAAGTGTCAGGGGCCCGAGACTGTTCAACTGCCTCCCAGCACACATAAGGGGGATTACCAACAGACCCCTGGCAGTCTTCAAGCTGGCACTGGACAAGCACCTAAAGTCAGTTCCTGATCAGCCGGGCTGTGGCTCGTACGTTGGTTTGCGTGCAGCAGCAGCAACAGCCTGGTTGATCAGGCGCTGATCCACCAGGAGGCCTGGTCACAGACCGGGCCGCGGGGGCGTTGACCCCCGAAACTCTCTCCAGGTAAACTCCAGGTAAACAGTACTCAAAATAGCAAGGGTCACCCCGATCCACAAAGGAGGAGACCAAACAGAGTTGAATAACTATAGGCCAATATCCAACTTACACCCTCTCTCAAAAATCTTCGAAAAATTAATTCTAAACGAATCTACTCCTACCTTATCAGTTCCTGATCAGCCGGGCTGTGGCTCGTACGTTGGTTTGCGTGCAGCCAGCAGCAACAGCCTGGTTGATCAGGCGCTGATCCACCAGGAGGCCTGGTCACAGACCGGGCCGCGGGGGCGTTGACCCCCGAAACTCTCTCAGGTAAACTCCAGGTAAAAAACCCCTGCAATTTTGGATTCAGGCCTAATAAATAATACTAATGATGCAATTATACAAATGCGTAGAACATTATACACTGCAATAGAGAAAACAGACAGTCCCCCACTGGGGATCTTCATTGACTTAACGTAAAGCTTTGATACTGTTGACCAGACTTGCTCCACGTAAAATGGTCAACCACTTTGTATAAAGAGGGCACTCCCTAACTACCTCAAGTCAAACTCAGCAACAGAAGCCTATATGTGTACGCAAATGGGGCAATATACTGACACAACCAATTACTGTTGGTGTCCCCACAGGGAAGTGTCTTGGCCCTCTTATCTTTCTCCTTATACATAATTGATCTACCAAATGCTTCGCAATTTACTCAAACCCACTCTATTTGCAGTGACACTACCATAGTCTTCTCTCTCCAGCCAGTCACGCTAGCCAATACTGTAAATACCGAATTACAGAAAAGATCTACCTGGATGAGGACCTAACAAACTTACACTTACATTGACAATAACTACTTCTTTCAGTTCTGGTAACGAGCTTCCAGATGTCCCCTCTTAACATAATGTTAAACAGATCCTATCTCAAAGCTAAACAGAAGGAAAATTCTTAGAAATTCCACCTTGATATTAGACTCAAATTTCAGACACATATACAACAAATTTCTAAGAAATTTCCACAATGACTGTAGGCATTACTATCGAAGATACGGTAATTTGCTCCAAGTCATGCCCTCCTGGCCTATATCACTCTTCTTATTTACCCCTTACACCTCACTATGGAATTGGTGCATGGGGCTCAACAACAAATAACTCCAATCTAGACCGCTAATTACCCAACAAAGACTGCAGTTAGAAATAATAACAAAATTCTCACTACAGGCAGCAACACTCCACCAATTTTCTCAATACACTAAACCTATCTCACCATACAAACATCAATACTTATACTGCACCTATTAACATAAAACCAATACTTAGAACATTTAACTCTGATATTAACCCTCCCTCAAACATCTCTTACAATAACACAAGCACAGGATCACTCTTTGATGTTCACTTGTGTTCCATCTCACACTATGCAAAAAAACTCAATGCAAATATAAGGCCATAAAATCTGTGGAATTCTTACCTGTAAATATAAAAGAAACACTTACCTGTTTATAAATTTCAATGTTCTTCTTCAAAGTTCACTTACTCACCCCAAAACCAAATATAAATACTGAATAACTGAAACCTTATAAATGTGTATTCTTAATTGTTTCTCACAATTATATCACATAAATGTTAAACCTAAAAACCCAATCTTACTTTATTATTTTTAAATACATACCTATCAGAATACTCATACGACTTGAATGTACAACAACGCATGCAACCATTTGGACCTGTCTGTGTAATACTCATTTGTGCTTTAAGTTATCTGTTTTCAATAATGTTTTATCACTTGATTTCATCATTGCTTAGTCGAATCTTAAGTTAATTTTGCCAGCCCCGTATGCTAGCATTTGTTAGTTTATAAGTGGCTTTGGGCAAGCTGCTCTTATCTGTATTTTTTGACTAGGGAGGCCTTGCCCATGAATGAACTCACCCTTCAGGTCACTAGTTCTATCTAGGCTGGATATTGCTGCACACTAACAGCACTTTTCATAGGCAGGTGAAATTGCCGACCTAGAAAAGGTAAGAAGACTTTCCCGGCGCGCATAACGGAGATTAAAACCTCAATTATTGGAGCGCTTGAGGTTCCTAAACCTGTATTCCTGGAAACGCAAGGAGGGAGAGGATACATGGTTAATATTAACTTGGAAATCTTAGAGGGACTAGTACCGAACTTGCAACGAAAATCACTCACTACGAAAGCAAAAGGACTTGGAGACGGATGCACATCCCCCAATGATAAATCAAGGGGTTTGTCACTAGCACGTTTAGAGACCTACAATAAATGTGTCCAGGGGACGAGACACTGTTCAAATGCCTCCCGCACACATAAGGGGGATTACAAACAGAACCCAGGCCAGTCTTCAAGCTGGCACTGACATGCACCTTAATAAGTCAGTTCCGGATCAGTCGGGCTGTTGGCTCGGTCGTTGGTTGCGTGCAGCCAGCACAGCAACAGCCTGGTTGATCAGGGTCTGATCCACCAGGAGGCCTCGGTACCCCCACAAGAAACCCCCCCGGGGGCCGCGGGGGCGTTGACCACCGGAACTCTTCCTGGTAAAACTAAGGTATGTCGTGCTAAAATTGTTAATAAAATAAAACATAAATAAATAAATAAATAATTTAAATATAACACGCCTTGACCCACAGACAATCTGCATTGGTGTTGCCTTCGACTTGCCGCCCTATTCTCGCCGATACAAGGTGTATTTTGTCGGCAGTGATCGAGCAGACCGATTCGGGTACCGATGGTTCTTGTGTGCCTAAATCCGAGGGAAAGATTGCATGACATGAGGAGGTTAATAACTTTATCAGAGGGATCCTCACAAAGACTGGAATGCCCAGCAGTAACGGGAGCCCCCAACTACGCAGATCTGATGCAGACAGAAGCGTCCAGATGGTATCACCCTTCAAGCCTGGCAGAGGAGGAAGCAGGTGGTGTGGGGGGACTATACATGTGCATCTACCTTGGCTGATACCTATCTCCAATACACAGGGATGAAGGAGGGGCAGCTGCCAGCTTCTGGGAGTTTCCCCAAAAATGTCTAGAAATATGAGAAACTAGCCCTTCATTATTTAGTTTTGTTCCATAGGATCAGACCCTTGGCTTCATGGGGAAATGAAGGATGCATCTTATTTTCCTTTAAGGTGCTGGGAAAAGAATATAAGGGTAACTAGGGGATCCACAGGGCAGCTAGTTTTCTGTTCTGCGCTCAGTGCGGCTGTTCAACGGGTAATGCCTGCGGCATTTTGGGCACACGCCCCTGCTCTGAGGAGCTGGATGGGATTTTCGCCCTATAATCAGTGATACCTCTCGTAACAACACTGTACCGTATATGCCACCATTTATATTAAATCAATGTATCTCTTAAAATCTCTGTGCCATATTATGTAATAAAATATTCCTATGATAAATAAAAAAATAGTTTAATAAGATGGGGTTTACCTGGAGTTTACTGGAGAGAGTTTCGGGTCAACGGCCCCCCGCGTCCCGGTCTGTGACAGGCATCCTGGTGGATCAGCGCCTGAACAACCAGGCTGTTGCTTGCTGGCTGCACCGCAAACCAAGTACGGAGCTCAACAGCCCGGCTGATCAGGAAACTGATTTAGGGTAGGGGAAGTCGGAATTTCATAAACGGCTTCAGGAAGAAGAATCCAAATATTCCTCCTTGAAGCCTTTTTATTCAACTTCTCCGAGACTATGGGTCCCACAATTTACACCAGAGGTGGACCCCAATAAAAAAAAAAAATAATATATTATAATTGATTATAACTTGGCATCATTTAAGAGTATGGTGGAGATATCATAGAGTGCCACCAGCAATCGGGAGCCTTCTGGAGAAAGTACTCGGCAGTACTCACCCTCCCGATGGTCGGTTGCCAGGTGAAATTCACTCATTCTTACGTATATATCGCTTATGTATCAACTTTACGTGTTATTTCTTACATTTATCTATCAGAATTGATACTAATATGATATAATAAACACTATAAATAACAAACAAACATGGTTATATACTCTAGGACTTGATAAAATAGGCCATATTAATGGCGAGTCCACCAGCCAATTTTCGATATGAATGAGTTTACTCCTCGTTCTCCTTGTTGTATGTTTGGGCTGTGAGTGATAGAGAAAACACGGTTTTTGAAGAGGAATAAACTTCATGAACATCAGTTTACTTAGAAAACCACTGAAACAAACTCGATTTTCGCTCGTAAAATTTTTTTTTTTTTGGAGCCGGCGGGCGGCCGGCGTTCCAGGCTATATCTCGGAGGTAACTTTTTCACTTTATTCGCTAAATTACACCATTATTAATGATTGTATTGAAAATGATTTTCCACTGTACAATATTAAAACAAAGTGTGTCTGTGACTATTTGGCTGCTTCTTTTTTGAATATATCAAATATTTTTTATTTTGCGGGAGGTTAAAAGGCAGATATTTTGGTGAATGCCAAAAAGTCTAAGAAATTATTTTTTTTTCCCATGATAATAAGGATATGATAGAAGAAACATGTGATCCGCAAAAAGTCGTGTCAGATGTGTTCAACGGTTTGGATTGTCGGTTGCTGCCACTCGAAGTTGCATTTTGTCATCACTTGCTGACATATATGATAAAGTCATGAATATTTTTGTTTCTCTGTTGTTCTGTTGGTCAATCATACTGAAAACTGTTCACATTCTTCTACTATGAACCTCTAAATGTTCACCAACAAATAAAAAAAAATTGGTTCGATAAATAAAAAGAGTAGGAGGCCGAAATTTGGTTTAGATGTTTCTGTTCATGAATCTAGAGTGGACTGTTAAGATAAAGAGATGAGATTAGATTTCGTTCGGATTTTTATCACCCTGAGGGTTATCACCCTGGATAACCCAGAAAGTCAGTGCATCGAGGACTGTTAACTTATTTCCCATTGGGGTCCTTAATCTTGTCCCCCAGGATGCGACCACACCAGTCGTACTAACACCAGGTACCTATTTGTGCTAGGTGAACTGGACAACAGGTGTAAGGAAAGTGTCGAATGTTTCTCACACGCTCGGGACCGACCCGGCACTCCGTGTGTGGAGCGGGAGCTTAGCCACCAGGCCAACCGGGCCAGGAGCATTAATTTTAAAGAGGGTAGGGTATTGAGGTGGCAGGGTTTCAGGTGGGTAACCCTGCCATCTGCGACCGTTGAAAGGAGGGGGTGGGTATTCTAAATTTTTTTTTTGATATTTTATTGAAAATAAACTTCATTACAACATTGGATCCTGTAAAACATTGGTGAAAAAAACAATTATAACATACAATGTTGCACAATTACCGACATACAAGTTTACCTATAACCCATTAATGTGAAGACAAAAGCTAAACAGTACGCACTAGGGATTCTTATAACTGATTCATTTCGTTATAGAGAATCACCGACTCCAAAATACAAGACATTAATATTCTCACATCCCTAACCATATTACAACTTTGCCTTTGAACTGACACTTACTAAACATGTACCTTTATGGCTAGGTACACGAAAAAGGTACAGGGTATGTAGGTTAACCAGTAACTGGCCCTGCTCTTCATAAGGTCAATAAACGTGCTAGAACAATTTAATAAGTACATACATAATGCTGTGCAATCTGTTAAACCCAGTTAAAAGAACATATAACGTTAGTGACTTGCACGGCTTTCCCACTTCCCTAAACAAATTACAACACTCTTACCTAATATTTTTTTCTTATATATTTTATTAAAACATCTTCAGTACATGAATAATTATTTAACCAAGAAAAACAGTCAACAGGTTTTATATATATAAAATACATTGATAGGTAGGACTATACCATGCACATCCATCCATACATAATACAAATATATACATAACTACACAAAATATATATTTATTTACTTATATATTTATTTATATATAGATATATATATTGATATATATCTATTTTATATATAATATATATATTATATATATGTATACACACACACTTATACTTTCATATATACATATTACACACATATACATTCACACATTATCATATACATACATACACAAAACACACATATATTTTATTTAAAACAGTACATGAAATAATAAATAACATAAAACGATTAAGATAACTGATATCTATATATAATAAATGATTAGGTCGGGGGAAAAACTTATCTAAACTTTGACAATACGAATAAGAACAAACTAATACTAAGGAGCCCAATAAATTAAAACTAAAGCTCATCTACAATAATGACATTTATAACATATATGTGAACACAACCATAATATAGATAAGAACATTATACATAGAGATGTGAACAACAAACCATAATATAGGAAAACAGTTTCCACATCATATACATATACAGTGAACAACAACATTATTATAGGAAACAGTTTCCATCTAAAGTGGACTTGACACGACAATGATAATACAATACAAAATTTATCCTCTAATTCATACAAAGTAAAATAAACTATGTCCACTGTCAAGGTGACTAGAACAAATCAATCACATTAATTAATAACTTAGGTATTGATTTTGTAGATACTTGATCTCCCCGTTAAGACAGTTACAACAATAAAATAATAACGCTTCTTATTTACACATTCATATACATATAAGTTCATAAATTTATTCCCAAACTTTACCGTGACGGTAACACCATAATGGACTACAATACTATATAGCAATAAGTACATTTGTATGATGGAGATTTAAAGTCACGGTTCTGGACACCTGAAAACTGTACTTTACGAGTCCAAGGATATAAATTTCTATTAAACTCCTATTTTACCTTCCTTACACTTTCTCGTACCTCCAAACACAACCTTACCTTATTTCTCTCACACCCAAACCCACGCACTCAAACACATACGAGAGACCAGTCATTTGACGTTTTTACGTCGTACAATTCCATAAAATCCGGAACACGGAAACTACGGAGGTATATGGAAAACTTACGCTCGTCCCAACGATTCCCAAACAACAGCTTGTTCCTACACCTTGGTTGATACTATGGCTGCTATAATACCGTGTTGTACCCTCTCAATTGTTCCCAGCTGTTCGGAAGCACCCACAGATGTATGAATAAAATCTGATACTAACACCCCCAATGCCCTTTCGACATCATCCGGGACCCCCCCCCCCCCCCCACGTCTAAACTAAGGACACGTAAGGGAGACAAACCCCCCCCCCACCCACCCACCTAATAAGTCTACCGAGCCAACAGCGCACGGCTTCTAACCGCTCGCAAAAATAAATCGCATGAAAAACAGTTTCTTCTATCCCACAATCGCTACAGGACGGAATATCGCGTAACCGTCGTGTACACAAAACGGACCCGGACGGCAAGATGTTATGAAAAAATTTATATACCGTTTCACGAACTACGGGTCGCAACGGAAGATCCACCAGACGGTTCCAAATATCAGCCCAAGTGTACAACGGAAACTGACTACAGACCGGTGCCACGTCAGCTTCCATAGTCGCCCGAACTAAGATACGCAATTTACACGTGCGCAGATTCGAAACAACTGTAAGCACGCGCAACATATCTACGCATATATGGCGATCATGCCCCTTAACACACTCGCACAGGTATTGATACGTCTCGCTAACTGGATTACCTGCCACTCGCAGGTATTGCACATATGTATGCTTGACAAAAAGGGCAAGCATTGATGCATGAAAATCTAATAATCCCAAACCCCCTTTGCGAACACTTAAACTAAGCACACTGCGTCGTAACCAGCAACAACGACTTCCCCAGATAAACCGAAACACACGCACCAATAAACGTGTCTCATCTCTTGGGCACAACAAAGATACACGCACAACATGCCACACTTTAGCATATAGGATGGAGTTAGTAACTATCACCCGTTGGTGGAGAGTTAACCCATGTAATCTCAGCATACACCACACGCCGGATTACGCTATCAACCACCATCTTAGAATTGAGTACACGTCCTTCAGTACTACTAGCCGCATGAATTAACCCGCATATTTTCAAAGATTCACGCACCACCCACGGACTCTCCACGGAGATTGGACCTCGTTGCCACGGCCCTAAAAGTAATAGTCCAGACTTATCCTTATTACATATCATACCCGTTGCCTCGCTAAAAGTGGTCACAATACGATCTACGGCAGACAAACTACCGGCATCTGTAAGCATGAGCGTTGTATCATCAACATAGCCAACAATATGGATGGGCCTACCGCACTGCCCATTACATGGATGCTGCTCACACCCAGCTGCCAGTGCCCTATACAATGGTTCCTGATAAAATAGCAAATAAAATTTGCGATAACGGCACCCCTGGCGAATCCCATGATGTAAGGATACAGTCGTACCTAATTTCCCATTCACCTGGACGCGTAAACTCGCGTCAGTATACAATGACATAACCCACTTAATAATCATTCGTGCAAAACCCAGCTGCTCCATTATGATTTTCAACACTAGATGATCAACGTTATCAAACGCAGCCTTCCAATCTAACGCCAAAATTCCTCCCCCCTACCCATTTCACTTTGGTGGTCGCGAACGAAATCACCAAGTACCTTTTGGCTTAAATACAGCGATCGTCCCGGAATACCAGCCTGACCTGGATGTAAAACCTTCTCTAGGATGGGTTTAAGGCGATTGCACAAAATTTTTGCATATAATTTATAATCAGTGTTTAACAGGGTAATCGCCCTGTAATCATGTATATCAGTACATTCGTTTTTTTTCGGAACAAGAACCACAATACCTTCTCGCTGAGACCTACTTAAACAACCCCGATTTTTCATACTATTTAATAACCTAACAAGAAACTCACTTAACTCGCCCCAGAATTCTAAATAAAATTCACATGGCAACCCGTCTGACCCCAGCGATTTCCTTTTTCATGTCCTGCAAAGTTGTCCGTATTTCATCAGCACTAACAGGCCCCATAGCATATAGCTGTTCATCCTCTATTAATTTACTAGTCACCCACGACTGGACGACATCCATGGCAACAGTACGATCTCGACTACCACTAAATGTATCACGGTAAACTATGTCAGCATAAAGACTCATACGATCGGTATCCATTATCGTCGTACCCGACGGGAAGGACTCAACCCCGTCCCGCACCATAAAACCCATTATATTGAACGCCCGACGACGCTGATTTTGTTCACGTAGAACATACGCAGATGGTCGGTCTCCCCAAAGGACTTCATCAATTCCCGCCGCAATTCGCGTCCCCTGAAATAACTGATTTTGTAAATCCGATATTTCCGCTTTTAGGGCGGCGATGGTGGTTACCGGATATTCTGCACGTGGCTCGTAACACGCACGTAATTGATGCCGTAAGTAATTTAACTTCCCATAACGTAATTGTATCGCCTCTTTACTCATTGCCCGAAAAAAGGATTTAATACAGGGTTTACCCCTTACATCCCACCACTCTAGAATATCTACGACACCCATCCCATTATTCCATAATTGAGACCACATCCGACGAAATAAATCATGAATTTCATCTCCGTTTAAAAGACTAACATTTAATTTCCAAAATCGAGGAACGACTTGTGGCAAACCAGCCCAGGCGAGACGTACCAATACCGCACGATGATCAGTAAAATGTTCATCACATGTCTGGACACTGTATGTCAATAGCACGCGCTACATAGATCCTATCGAGTCGAGCCGCGTAACCCTGTCGGACAAAAGTAAAATCCACCCCACCAACTACATCACCTCCCACGTCGCGCAACGCAACCCCTTGCAAAATATCACCCAAAAGTTGAGAATAAAACCCACTACCCCGCGGTTCCACGTCCCGACGTCGTGTAACGCAATTCCAGTCACCTCCCACGACGGTTACCGCGGGTAGCGACCGGAAGTGATACACAAGCGTCTCCTGAAAAAACTGATTTTTCGTACTCGCATCCCTCGCTGCAGGTCCATAAACGCTAATGAATCCGACTCTCATCGTACCCCACCACCCGTCAACGCGCACTAAGCGACAGTCAGACCCAACTTCCCAATGATGTAGCCGAAAAGGACTGTTCTCTCGTATTAACACTGCCACACCCCCCTTTTAACCGCGGACTATTCACTCCATACACAACATAACCTCGTATTCTCAATTACCCACATCCCGATAATTGTGCTCTTGGAGAAACACATCAGGCTTAAAATGACATAAACACTGCTCAAAATCATCTTTCCTGTGAGTCGCCCGTAAACCATTGACATTTATAGTTAAACACTGGAATGTTGCTGGCTTTCGTCACACACATTCACTCGTAATACATTGAGACATTGAGCGACATCACCGTCTGTGCCACAAACATCGCCAAGCGGGAGGCCCCGCCACCCTGGCATTGTCGTCAAAGCCATTAGCCGCAATCGCGGCCCACGACTTTTTCCCAGGTCGTTGTCCTGGTGTCAGTTCATCATCACTACTTGAATTCCCTGCCGCCCCGCTTACGGGAGCTCCCGTCGACAACGGTGCGGGGGCCGCGGTCATGTGTGCATGGACGTCCACGCTAGTAATTATCACAGTGGGTCCGTCTGGAGTAGCAATCGTTGACGGTGGGCTACCAATGCTATTATCGGACGCCACTGGGTGGATGGTGGCGGTGGACACTCCTCCCCCGCACCATACAATTCCGGGGGAAAAATGTACGGGGGTCTAGCTCTACCTCACGGGTGGAAAACATCATTTGATGTCGCTGCGACACCTCACAGTAACGCTGTCTCCTACAGGGCAATGTTCCACAGGGTTTAAATTGGTGGTGAAAAGGTACATCGGGGGAAAGGGGTGTTGGGTGTTGGTGTGGGACGGAAACGCCCCGCCTCCCAAAGGATCGGGGGTTTTGTGTAGGAGGTTGAGACACACGTGTCACCCTGTTGACGGGAAAACCGGACACCCACATTGATACGCCATGTGTCCATACGATCACAAAACAGACACGTTTTTCCTTTCCCCCGGGTAATACCCAAATACTGGTAGGGTAGACTTCGGGGAAAAAAAAGAGGATGGAAAATTTGAGGGGCCCTTTTTTTTATTTTGGAAAACGCCCCCGGTCAGGTTTACCTTCAAATGGGCCATGGCTCATCCCCTTGCATAAGTTGGTAAATATCCCAAATTTGGGGGAAAACCTTGGATTGCTTGCTATAGCTTCGAAAGGGGCGTTTCGAATCTTGGCCCATGGTAAGGCGGGGCACATCCCCAAGAGACCTGCCCAAATTGAGTTCACCTGACAACGTTTGGGTTTTTGATAAAGTTGGAAAAAACACCTATTTAAATGTAGTTGTCGTAAAATTGGCAAAACCCGGGGGGGCACCATTTAATGAAACACCCTAGTTTTCATCGTTTTTTTCCCCGGAGTTTACCCGGAGAGAGTTCCGGGGGTCAACGCCCCGGGGCCCCCGGTCTGGAGACCAGGCCTCCTGGTGGATCAGAGCCTGATAACCAGGCTGTTGCTGCGGGCTCCCACCCCAAACCAACATACGGCCACAGCCCGGCTGATCCGGAACTGACTTTAGGTGCTTGTCCGTTGGAGATCTTATATGTGTCTTGCAGGATTTGGAGGAGGAGGACGTCAACATTATGACCAACAAAGATCCCTGCAAAATCCCCACACTTTACAGTGTTAACTCGTCGGAGGTTCCCCCCATCTTGTGGGGTATGTTGATTTTCGCCACCAGAAGGCAAGGCACAGAGCACACAACCACTCAACTCGGTACCTGAAAAGGGTAACTGAGTAGCGTCTGTGCAAGGGTCAACTCGGCCCGAAAGCGAAGAGGGACAATGTCTTTAACTAAAAATTTGATTCATTCGCTCCCTGAACGGTAGAGTGCGGTTGTGGCTCTGCACCCCTCTGCTGTTTGTACGCGGGGCTCCCTTGTCAGTTACCTGGCTGCAGTGGTGTGAAGGGGGTGCTGTCACGCCTCTGCTAACAATATAGGTGCACTGTGATTGTTTCAAGATGGCGGTTTAGTCTGAGACCCCGGATAAATACTGTAGGCATTGTGCTACTTAAAGGAAACAATAACGCCTAGTTCTGCGCAAGTCTTATTGCCAAAGATCATCGGGGAGATATATATCATACAAGATAGTGACTTGTATGGTTGTGCATTAAATGGAGGCCAAAGAATTTTCGTCAAATGCTATCAGCAAGGTTTATGAATCTTTAGTCACCAGGTTTCAGGATATAAGTCTAAGCGTCACACCAGCTGTCAGTGTAAGAATGATAGATGTTTCACGGCATTTTACGTGGATCAAGCTATGCAAGTCCCTTTGAGGCGGACGAGGTGGATATCAGGAAAGTTTTTGAGATGTATGGGACGGTGCATTATGCTAACATGGTACGTGGGCGGCAGGCGCTTATGCTGGTTGCCAGAGGGTTCTTTCAACCTCAAAATGACTTTGAGGTACCAAATACCGTCTGTGTATCTACAACAATACAGGAAGCAGGTAATGGTTATGTACCCAGGGCAAGACGTACGTGCCGCCTATGTGGTGAGTTGATCACATACGGCGACTGTGACAAGCAAAGATGTGTGCCTGGACCTGTGGTGGACGTCGCAGCCCCTGCTTCAAAGGTGGCAGGTGAGGAACAAACATCGGACGGAGGGCGTGGTGTCTTGTGGAGCGAGATAGTGGATCGGGCACACAGGATGGTGGTGAGTTGGAGTCCCCCCCCAGCTGCCTGATCAGGTGTCGTCTCCTGTGGATAAAGGAGCAGCAGCAATTGCAGGAGAAGGTTCTGAGATTGAGGGGGGAATTGGTCGAGGTTTTGAAGACTTTGTCACCGCCCCCGAGAGGGATGCTACATTGAACGTGGTGTCATCGGAGAGTCGTCGCTTCCAGAAAGTCGGAGACCGTGATATTTTGGGATGTGATGGGGGTTTTGGAGTCGTCCGTTGAATCATTATGAAGATTTTATGTTCAATAAAGCTAGAGATAAGGCCTGTGTTTCTATCACAACCCCCAAATATAAGCATCTACTCATCCAAAATAAAAAAACGGACCCAACAGGGCAATATCCGTGATCACCACTACATTCAAACCGCTTATCAAACACAAAATTAATGTTGACGGTTATCATTCAAAATATAATATGACCAAACCAATTTGAGAGTCTAAGATCAAAATGAATTTTTTATGAGAGAGCCACAGGGAATTTGGGTTACCCCAAAACCTATCCGATGTTATCCTGACGCCAAATGACTTCGAACAGGCGATAAATGACATGCCAATGCACTCTTTCCCCAGGGGGCCCGACTCATGAAGCTCCGTGTTCATCAAGAACTGCAAGAAGCCCCTATCACGAGCTTTTACCCTCTATGGAGAGGGGCATGGACACGGGGGTCGTCCCACAGCTCTAAAAACAACAGACATAGCCCCACTCCACAAAAGGGGGCAGTAAAGCAATAGCAAAGAATACAGACCGATAGCACTAAAAATCCCATATCATAAAATCTTTGAAAGGGTCTAAGAAGCAAGATTGCCCCCATCTAGAAACCCATCAATTACACAACCCAGGGCAACAATGGGTTTAGAGCAGGTCGCTCCTGTCTGTCTCAACTATTGGATCACTACGACAAGGTCCTAGATGCACTAGAAGACAAAAAGAATGCAGATGTAATATATACAGACTTTGCAAAAGCCTTCGACAAGTGTGACCATGGCGTAATAGCGCACAAAATGTGTGCTAAGGAATAACAGGAAAAAGTAGGTCGATGGATCTATAATTTTCTCACTAACAGAACACAGAGAGAGTAGTAGTCAACAGAGTAAATTCCGATGTGGCTACGGTGAAAAGCTCTGTTCCACAAGGCACCAGTACTCGCTCCATCTTGTTTCTCATCCTCATATCTGACATAGGACAAGGATGTCAGCCTCAGCACCGTGTCTTCCTTTGCAGATTCAAATTCAAACTCAAATTCAAAGTTTATTCTCTATAAGGATTACAATGTTGAATTTACAGAATTTGGTTATTGTGTGGTTTTACATGTAGTTAAATAATAATTACAGAGTGTACCCTAGAACGCCTAGCATGGCTAGGCATTTCGGCCAGACTTAGTTTATTTCTTTATTTTAAAATATTACAAATTATGAGGTAAGTTGGTATTATGGCTAAGTGACTAAATACTAGTTTGTGAGTTTAGCAATGTGAATGCTTTTGTTTTGGCACAGTACATAGTTTCAGTATTGGAGTATCATAGGATTCATTATTTTAAGATTGAGATTAATATTTCTGTTTATGGTCAAATGGGTGAGTGAGTATAAGTGTGAACCACCAGGTGGTATTCGTGTAGTTAGTTGATGGGTGTATCAGGGAGATAAGATGTTTTCTAATGGTAGTTTTGAAGGTCATGAATGTGTCTGCAGTTCTAGAGTTCTCAGGTAGGGAGTTCCAGATTTTGGGGCCTTGGACATACATTGAATTTTTGTAAAGGTTTAGTCGGACACAGGGAATGTCGTAGAGATGCTTGTGTCTGGGTGTTATGCCTGTGGGTTCTGTCACAACTATCAAGAAAGCGTTTAGGTCAAGGTTGATATTGGAGTTAAGGTCCTGGAGATGTAGATTGCACATTAGTAAGTGTGGATGTACTGAACTGGGAGTAAGTTTAGATCTATGAAGAGTGGGGGGTGTGTGTTGCCAGAGATGGGATTTAGTGATTATTCTTACTGCAGCTTTTTGTGGGTTATTATTGGCTTTAGGTGTGTTGCTGCAAGTTGATTCCCAAGCACAAATAGCATAGGTGAGGTATGGATAAATAAGTGATGTGGTATAGAGTGAGAAGGGCATTTTGCGGCACATAGTATCGTATCTTGGAGAGGATCCCAACGTTTTGGATACTTTTTTGGTTATGTGTTGGATATGGGTGCTGAAATTCGGCTGTTGTCGATGACACCCGAATCTGCATGACAGTGTCTTCCATTGCAGACACTGCAAGGCTCAGGCGGACATCAACCAAATCTTTCAATGGGCTGCAGAAAACAATATGAAGTTCAACAATGAGAAATTTCAATTACTCCGATATGGTAGACACGAGGAAATCAAAACTTTATCGGAGTGCAAAACAAATTCTGGCCACAAAATAGAGCGAAAAAACAAACGCCAAAGACCTGGGAGTGATCATGTCAGAGGATCTCACCTTCAAGAACCATAACATTATATCAATTGCAGCTGCTAGAGAAAATGACAGGATGGATAATGAGAACCTTCAAAACTAGGGATGCCAAGCCCATGATGACACTCTTCAGGTTGCTTATTCTATCTAGGCTGGAATATTGCTTCATACTAACAGCACCTTTCAAGGCAGGTGAAGTTGCTGAACCTAGAAAATGTACAGAGAACCTTCACAGCACGCATAACAGAGATAAAACACCTTAATTACTGGGAGCGCTTAAAGTTCCTGAACCTGTATTCCCTGGAACGTAGGTGGGAGAGATACATGATTATAACACCTGGAAAATCCTAGAGGGACTAGTACCGAACTTGCACACGAAAATCACTCACAACGAAAGCAAAAGACTTGGCAGACGATGCAACATCCCCAATGAAAAACAGGGGGTGTCACTAGCACGTTAAAAGACATTACAATAAGTGTCAGGGGCCAGAGACTGTTCAACTGCCTCCAGCATTCATAAGGGGTATTACCATTAGACCTCTGGCAGTCTTCAAGCTGGCACTGGACAAGCACCTAAAGTCGGCACCTGACCAGCCAGGCTGTGGCTCGTACGTTGGATTGCGTGCAGCCAGCAATAACAGCCTGGTTGATAAGGCTCTGATGCAACAGGAGGCCTGGTCACAGACCAGCCGCGGGGGCGTTGACCCCCGGAACTCTCTCCAGGTAAACTCAGGTAAACCTACCATACAAATAGAAGGGTATATATAAACCCTATAAATAACATATATTCTCGTACGGAGTTCATTATGTGCCCCTTTAATTATACGTTTAAAAACATATGACAAGGATAAAGTTATCGCCAGATGCAATTATATAAAGCATATCCTCCACATATACATATGAATATAACCTCCTATACAAAAAGGTTTTTATAACGATAAAAGAAAAAAAAACAGATAAATCACATACAACTTTTAACACTGTGGTTTTACAAAAGTATTAAGGTCTGCATACCCCGGAGCCTTTATACATTGGTTCACCTTTCTTCTGCAGGTACTACCAAAATATTGCATGTAACACACAGGTATCCCTAGGCAACATACCTCTACACAGATTTACATACATACAAAAGAGTATCAAATATGTCAATCATAATACCACATCCTCACGTTTTGTAGGCCACCGACCTACTAAACCAACCTAAACCAAATAGAACCAGACTACCTTCATAACCCAGGACTAGTGACACACCATAATCAAAACTGTGACAATTATAGGTTTGCAAGCAATGCAATGAGCAGGCCATAAGTGTAGAGCTATACAAAGTCATGTACATTCATGTCACACCTCCACAAGAACGTTACATTTAATTACCCTGATACCTAGAACAATCCTCTAGAAAAACGAGGAATCTTCCGGCACCAACCAAGGACAGATGCACACAGACAAAAGAATTATGCCTTACCATCCCCTGACATACACCACAATAAACCATACACTCAAACATCCTGCACACAACCTTCCGACGGCTCCTACTAAAAACAGTACCCACATCAAAACACCATGCAAACCAGTCAACCTTCCTCATTCAGGCATCCATCACTCCAATAGGACACACCACTGAAGAGACCAACCCTTGCCTCCTCACCCGACACCAAGCGGAGTAAACACGCAACAGTAAGTCCACGATATCCCTCTGGAAAACATGTTACCCACCATCCCCCATATAATTGTTTGTTCCTACACGCTGTCTATAAAAAACACGCTGCCAAGCTTTTATCCTAATGTTTCCATCCACCTCCTCATCCCCCAAGAGACATACAAGTAATCAACTATTACCTATCTGATAGCCCTCCCCACCTCGTTGGGCATCCCTCCATATCTAACATTAATGCCCTAAGGGGGATATCTGACCTCCCCAATAAAAGAAAAACCCTCTTCATCCACAATCTTACCACCTCCAAGTAACAAAAATATACTACATGGAAAAGCAGTTTCAACTCCCACAAAAACCGCATGATGCTTCTCTCACAAAAACCCATTTGTCTTAGCACCTCTTTCGATGCCAAAGTCCCCATAAGAAATCTATATACTAATTTCCTCACTCTTGCCTGTATTCTTAGTTTACTAAATTCCACCCATATCACTCGCCAATTATATGTGGGATACACGGCCATTCCCTGAGTGATTCCTGACGACGACTCACTCCCACCAGCTGTTTTACCTTGAGTTTTTTTAACATTGCAAACCTTTATCATAAACCTCAACATATCTTCACATTTCATTAATTCCCTGCCACTCTACCATTTGCGGACTATCCTCCATCACCTCCCCCACTCGAAGAACCCCTTTCCCCCCCTGCCCGAATATACCTCTGCTTAACATATAGCACCTTCACCCTAGATCCTAATGCCATCAATCCAATCCTCCCTGTCTTACCGCAGTCATTATCACATCTTTGCCCAACCACGCCCTCCCAAAACCCCACACATACCTTAATACTCTCCTTTGTAATTCCATAATATCCTGACTTCTTAAGGGATAATATTTCGGCCACTTCCACACCTTACTATAAATCAGCGTATTTACCACCACAACCCTTTGATGCAAGGTTACATCCCCGGCCCAGAAATCCTATTGCCTACTCAAAGCTTTGTCCATTACATTTCTGAATTAACCCTCCTGCTTCATGTGCATCTGCCAAATACAAAATCCCACACAATCTTGAGCCTTTCTACAGTTATCCAACCAAACTTCTCCCCCAAGCTCCCGCCTACCCAAGTACCTACCCAGCAACCGTGGATTTCTGCTTATTAACTCTCATCCCAGTAGCATTCCTAAAATTCTCAAGTACCCTTCCTACCTTACTTAAATCTTCTATCTCATTAAGTAAAACAGTTGTATCATCTACATAACCCACAATATTCCCACAAAAGCCTCCACTCTCCCTCATCCCTCCCATCCCACCATTAACAAGCACATAGAAAGGATTCTGCATACATGCAAAAAAGTATTTGGGAGAGTGGACACCCCTGCCTCAAACCCCTCCCCATGCTTACAGGACTACCCAACCTACCATTTACCTGTACTCTCATCGATGCATCAGCTACAATGTCCTCACCCATCCCACCACCCTCCCTCCAAAAACCCATTCTTACCATACTCTCAATCAAAAAATTCCTATCCACGTAATCATAAGTGTTTCTCCAATCCAGACCTAGAATACCACCCCCACTACTACCCTCGAGGAAATCCCTAATACGTCCATGACCTACCCGTATACTCCTCCCCGGAATTCCAAACTTCCCCCATGTATCACCGACCCCATGACCTTCTTCAGTCTATTGCCTAAAATTTTCGGAAAAAACCTTGTAATATGCACACATTAGAGA
The DNA here is from genome assembly GCF_026875155.1 of Cherax quadricarinatus. Taxonomy (NCBI): domain Eukaryota; kingdom Metazoa; phylum Arthropoda; class Malacostraca; order Decapoda; family Parastacidae; genus Cherax; species Cherax quadricarinatus. Next base: position 31,023,428 of record NC_069403.1, read on the forward strand.
TATAGCTCAATAAGCACTCAAACTCTTCCCCCTCCCTCTGCTTTGGCACCAAAACTATAAACCCGTACTTTGCGATTTGCCCAACTTCCCACTAGTTAACATATGATTCAATACCCCAAGAAAGCATTGCCTAATACAATGTGCTCTATCAAAATCATTTAGTATACCGTCTATCCGGTGTTTTTCCAGTACTCATCCCTAAAATTGCTACATTCCACCTCAACCTCACTTATACCACCCTCCAACTCCACTCTGTCCTGCTCACTTAAAACACTATAGAACCCCCTCCAAGAATTCCCTCCAGGAAGCCCCCCCCCCTACTCCATTTCTCCCTAAACCAACTATCAACGTAGAGACTCATACTTTCCATGTTGGATAGGAACCCGACCCATGGGTAACCTCCCACTCCAGGGCTTGTCTCCAATTGTAATATGGTGGTTACCATCTGACGTTCTCTAAATTAACGTAAAACAAACCCGGATGGCTTATCACCCCAAAATACATCGTCTAACCCCGCCCTAACCCTGATTGCATCAAACCTATCATTGTGTTAATTCAGCTATTCTATTCCAAAGACTATCCATGTCATCTCTCTACCACCTCCCCCATCATAACAGTCTTGCATTTGTCCCTCCAGATAATTTTGCAACCATAACGCCACCTCGCCTCTTCCATCCCCTAACCTTAAAAAAATTCGCTATCTCAGGCTTAGCCTGCATTTCCCACGAATCTAACAGATCTATCGTCTTATCCCTAGCCTCCTAAAAAATGCAACCACCAATCAATGAAAAAAAGGCCCTCCCCCTCCTCCTTAAGAAGCCTTACATTTAATTTCCAGTTACCCAGAATAAATAGCACTACTCCATCCCACATCAGATCCACAATCACCACTATAGTGATCAGAAAACCCCACATCGAAGGCTCTCACCCTCACCACATCTATTACCCTGCTTAACATAGATTCTGTTCCAACCGCGCCTCATATCCTACAGACGAACGTATGTTCCACTAGGTATCCCCCCCTCCCCACCCCATCAACAACCCCAACATCCCACATTACATCCCTCAGAACACTCAACACGCAACCTGCCCTCTCGGTTCAACATCGCCACTCCGTAACACAATTCCAATCACCTCCTGTGACTGTTATAGCAGGCAAACCTCTCAAGTGATACAGCAATACTTCCTGACAAAATCTACTTTTACCCTGGTATTGCTAGTTGCTGGCATGTAAACACCTACGAAACTATCCCGGCTCTCACCCCAGACACCATCCAGACTACCCTCCCACCCCCCTCTGCCCAACCCATGGCACGCAAGGGGCTGATCCCCTTTTCCGCCACTGCTACCCACCTTCAATTGCAAACCACTGCTAACATACATCCCATATCCATTCAACCTCAACTCACATCCAGCCTTGTGGTTATGCTCTTGCAAAAAACAAATGTCGACATCAAACCTCCCTAAAAACCACACCAACCAAACTTTCTTGACTCTGTCTTAAGGCCATTAACATTAAATGTGACACATCTGAAATTTATAGAAGAGGTGTCATGTAAAAACGACATCCACCGCTGAATTCACACTCATGCGTTGTTCCTGGTAATTCTTGACGATTCTTGTGTAGAAGCTGGTTCGTACAAATTTCATGAAGATTCTTGTCAAACCATTCAGAGCGATTGCCATACAATTCCTCATTGGGGATACCATATGCATCTCCTTATGATGCCACTTAATGTGCCACTTAATGCCACTTAATGTGCCATGAACCAGCTCATGCAGAGAGTATTTATCCTCCATCTGTACGTTCCGCCATTTTGGTATCCAAGTACTCAACTCACACCAGGTGGCAAAATGTGGTAGTCTCGAAAAGCGTCCTCTCACCCCTCAGGTTGAGAGATGAATCGCTAACACTCAAGTACCATTTTACTGATGGGTGAACAGGGACAGGTGACAGTTTTTTTTTTTTTATATTTTATTTAAAACTCAGGTACAAAATATATGGTCCTTGTATTTACAAGCGTGTCAGCGTGCCTCGTTGTGCTCAGGGTTTTCTCGTGTTTTCACGGTCGCTCTTACGTGCTAGAACTTTAATTTGTGCCATAAATCCTATACGATACATCCCTCTAGCGCCTGGAACAATCTTGGGCGGAAAACATTATATACTGAGTCAAAAAGGAGAATTAGTGTGCACTACCTAGCAGAGTTTACTGCCAGAGGGGAATCATAGGCCTGTGTCCCGGTGTGAAAAAAATAATAATTGAACTTTTCGTGTCGGAGGAAAGAAAGTCTCCTTGATAACATTGAGTATACATAGTGTATAGTGTATACTACAGTGGCTCCCTGGGTATATTGATGAAAAGGCTTAAAGTGTCTTTTGAAACAGGTGAATTTGTAAATAAAAGTGATAAGCCTATAGAGGCAGGTGCAGAAGTCGCCAGAATCTTACCACAGTGGTCAGCTGTTTTAATAATCTTCCTGGCCTGCTAGTGTACTCGCAATAATTTAGGGATACCAGTGAATAGCGGGAATACAGTGCTGTAGTAGCAAATAACAGTATTATAAGGGTACTTAGTGGAGTGGAGAGACTTTCATTAGTTTCTTTTTTCTTGAAATACCAGACTTTATACTGTGAATTTCATATAACCTGTTTTTACCAGCGGTCGAAATATACAAAACGAGAAGCAATTATTACTACAGAAAAAGCGTCCTTCCTCCAAAATTTCCCCCAGTCAACTATAGTGATAATATAGCATTTTTTTGTGGTGGAGACGGAAAAAAAAAAAGAAAAGCTAGATACAGCGATTGATGAACAAGGGTTGAGACTCGACCGTTCGTCATTGTAGGAGTTGCCCGCAGTCACCGGTTTCTTCAACACACAAGTTATACTTTTGTATCAATCAAATCACATATTACTCGGGTAGATAATTTCCAGTAGATCCTTCATGTTTTAGCTCAAATCACCGACCAGTATGTTTTAATTTAAATGATCCATGATCAGATCAGATCGGCTGGTCCGAAAACCCCTTTACTGGTCCGAACCCTTGGACTGGTTTCAAACGGTTTCGTTGGACATTAAAGGGAGACTGTAAACGGATGGGGTTGTAGGTGCCCTTATAAACACAAACATTAAATATAAATCAGGAACGTGCACGGTAAACTGTCCAATATACAAAAACAGTTAGAAACAGAAATACAAATAGCTAGAGCTCTTTTTAAGGGGGTTTTAATAGAATATTTAAAAAGGTTTCTAGTGAATTGCAGTAAATCAACCATTCAAATCATTAGAAGCTCTCTGTGGTAGCAAAAAAAAGGGCTTCCCCCATGGGTAAATGTCATTTTTTGGGAAAATTTGGGGTCACGCCCCCTTTTGCAGATATCAAAAACTGTCAAGCGTGTTAAAAAAAGGGAAGTGTTTTTGGGTTTTGCCCCAAAGAGATAAATCTGTGGACTAAAATCACAGGGTTTAAAAGAGGACAACTCAAAGCTGCTTTCATAAAAAATCTGGAAGCTTTCTAAACAGATGGGAACAAAAAAGTCGGGGCTAAAGGGTTTACTCCCCTTGATAGGCCTGTATCAGAAATGTAAGGCTGGAATGAAGTCCTGGTAGTAGTAAATGTGGGGCTGATAGTGCTGTCCTGGGGACAGTAAGGGGAAAGTGGGGTGCTGTCTGGGAGACGAAATGGTGAAGCTGGAGATGTTCCGGGGAGACGTAAGGTAAAAGCGGGAAAGGTGCTTTCCCGGGAGCCAGTCAGGGTGAAGTGGAATGCGGGTCCTGGGAGACGTAAGGGTAAAGCTGGATTTTGTCCAGGTAGTGGGAATTATAGCAGGAAAGAATACATAAAAAATGCCCCTAAATGGGGACAGGACCCCATAGAGGGAAACAAGTTAGTAAAAAGATAAGATAAAACAATATTGCAAATAGAAATACCGCAGGAAATAGAAAACAAGAGGACTCCATAGAAATGTGAGGATTATTACCAAAAAAATGGGGGGGAGGCTCCATTGTTGGTGCTAGGGAGGATAGAAGTAAGGGGGAAAACATGCCCCAACAGGGAATAGGTCCAGAAACCCAAGGAAAACGGAAACCCAAGCCTGTGCACATCTATGCACTTGGTATCTGCTGGATGGGAAATCTGGAAAAAACGAGGGACGTGCAACTTCCACCCTAGAAAATGCCATGCCCTATGACAACGGAAAATGCAAACTCCCTTCCTGTAAGCTTTTTCACCTGAACTGTGTACCTCTTCAGTACGGGGAAGACTGTCCTATAATTTTAAATTTCCGGGCATACCATCTAAGGGGGAAAAAAAAAAAGATACAAAACATCCGGGCCATGGGAAAACCGGGGGTCCCACACCCCCATCAAGGGGGAGGTTTTTTAGTCCCCAGGAAGGAAAAAAATGGAGGAATGGCAAAAATCGTACACCAAAATCCAGTTTTCCCTGGAGGGGAAAACCACGTCGATGGCCTCCACTAAAACCCAAACGATACAGATACTAATGCGGAAAAAAAAAAATCCCCCCCCAGAACCCAAAAATCCCACCAGTCCGAAACATTCTTCTTTGCAAAAAACGGGGTTTAAAAAACCACAAAAAACAAAAAAATTTCCTTCCTCCGTGGGACTGCTTGCAGGGGGGGAAGACAATGTTCGGGTTTCACTGAGCCCCACAAAAAGGATCACTAGGACAACAAAAAATATGGACCCCAGGTTCAACCTATACGATGTGACAGAGTGAAAAAGGCAAAAGGGGGGGGGGGGTTGGCCTGACTTTGCAGATTTTACTTGTTTGACAGAAGTTTAAATGCCTAAAATGATGTGTGGAAGTTTTGCAGTAAAGGTCGGAACCAAAACCTAGTCATTGTGGTAGTCTAATGCCCCCGGATTGAAAAACACCCAGCAATTCCCCGGAACAGTTTTTTTAAAAAAATTAAACACTTTTGGGGGAAAATTTTTCCCCAAAGCTCCTGCGCCAAACACTTGGGTCCCGGGGGATTTCCCAATTTTTTAAAGGCACCTTTAAAATGGAGGGAATATAGCAAATATATTTGTTGGGCCCGTAATAAAACAGGAGGCAGCTCTGATGAAAATCCACACTCACACGAGCTTTTAAATCTTGCCCACAAAAATTCAATTTAAAACCAGCAAATAATGAGCCCCCCTTTACTAGACTGGGGAGAATACACTAGACCTCATTTTCCCCCCACTAACAAATGAGATTCTGGATAAGAAAATGTCACCATATCAAAAAAACAATATACTCAAATCACAACCCTTTAATTGGGTTCAGGGAACATGTATGCGTGGAGCCCCAGACCGGACTTAATGAGATAGTACGGGGAGCTTCACCAAAAATTCAAACTTCAATACCAAAAAACATAAAGTGGGCCCAAGAAAACCAATCCTCTGATATAAGCTGGGAAGTTATACAAGCCCAGCCCAACTTTGCCTAGAAAGGGGGTTAACTCTGAAACATAGAAAGGTTTTCCCTTAAAGAGAAAAAGGAGGGAAGTAAAATAGACAGACAGGCGCCCCTTTAAGGGAAGGAAAGAAAACACGGTTTTAATCAATATATCTAAAAATGGGGGGGGGAACCTGGTAAAGAGAAATTTAAGCCGGAACTTGCTAAAAGAACAAGGGTCAGGAAAATCGCGGGAAGAACAAAACCCCCAAAAATAAACGAAAAAACCAAAAGTATTTTTCCCAGCAAAACAAAATCGGAAAAAACCCCCAATTGGGCCCCCATTAACGTGGGCCTACCGTTACAGCAAGAAATGGGGTGAGCCCCCAATTCCCAAATTCATTTTTTGGCCGTAAAGCAGAGTCGAAGTAAAATGAATTTTTTTTTGGGAGGAAAAAATTTGTTCCAAGTACCCGTGTTTTTGACGCCAAATGCTTCAAAAAGGGCGAAAAATGCACCCATCCCTCCCCCCCCCCCCCCCCCTTTTCATCAAAAATGAAAACCCCCCCCCCCTTTTTGGGGGGCTCCCCCCCACAACCCCCCCCCCCTCCCACCCCCAAAATCCCCCCCACCCCCCCAAAAAAAACAAACCAAAACAAACCCCCCCAAAAAACCCCCCCCCACCCCCCGCGCCAAACAAACCCCCAAGCCCCAAATCACCAAAAAAACGTAAAATTTTCCTTTTAAAACCCCCACCCACTTCCCCCCCCCCAAAAAAACCCAACAACCTACTAAAGAACACGAGTAGTCGTCAACAGAGTAAACCCGAGGCAGCTCGGTGAAAAAAGCCTGTTCCACAAGGACAATTCGCTCCATCTTGCTCTATCTCTTTCCCGACAAGAAAAGGATGCCCCACAGCACCGTGTTTTCCTTTTGCGATGCACCCGAATCTGAATGAAGTGTCTTCCATTGCAGACACGCAAGGTCCAGGTGGACAAAACCCCAAATCTTTCGTGGGCTGCAAAAAAACAATATAAAGTTAAAACGATGAGAAATTTCAATTACTCAGATATGGTAAACATGAGGAAATTAAAATCTTCATCAGAGTACAAAAAATTCGGGCCCACAAAAATAGAGCGAAACCCCAAACGTCAAAGCCCTGGGGGTGTCAGTCGGAGGATCTCACCTTAAAGGCCCATAACTTGTTCAATTGCATTTTCTAGAAAAATGAAGGATGGATAATGAGAACCTTCAAAACTAGGGAGGCCAAGCCCATGATGACACTCTTAGTCACTTGTTCTATCTAGGCGGGAATTTTGCTGCACACTAACGGCACCTTTCAAGGCAGGTGAAATTGCCGCCCCAGAGAATGTACAGAGAACTTTCACGGCGGCAAAAACGGGAAAAAAACCTAAATTATGGGAGACTTGAGGTTCCAAAACCTGTATTCCGGAAGCGGAGGGGAGTACATGATTATATAACCTGAAAAACCTAGAGGGCTAGTCCCGAATTTGCACTCGAAAATCACTCATACGAAAGCAAAAAAACTTGGGAGAGATGCACCATCCCCCAATGAAAAAGGGGGTGTCACTGCACGTTAAAAGACCATCAATAAGTGTAGGGGCCCGAGACTGTTCAACTGCCTCCGCACAATAGGGGGATTACCAACAGACCCCGGCAGTCTTTAAACTGGCATGGACAAGATAAGGTCAGTTTTCCCGATCAGCCCGGGGTGTGGCTCGTCGTTGGTTTGCGTGCAGCCGCAGAACGCCTGGTTGATCGGCTTGATCCAGGAGGCCTGGTCCGACCGGGGCCGCGGGGGGGGTGACCCCCGGAACTTCTCCCGGTAAACTTCAGGTAAAAAATTAATATGTAACAAGATAAAGGGAGTGAGAAAAAATCAAAATGTGACTTCACAAACTATGAAAGAAAAACATATATAAAACATCAGAAGACTTTCACTCAAAAACGAACAGTTTCCGTACTGTGTTCAAATTAAAAGAGGTCATTAAAAAAAAGATAGATCCTAATCGAGAATTCGTGCCTGTATGAGGGAAGTGCAGTCTGCTTTTCCCCCTCTACTGTTTCCCCGACGAGCTACTCGAAAACAAAATGTCGTAGGTGTGCCGGAGAGTGAATACTGTGGGGATTGAGCTCATTATGGGGCTTTTCGTACGTCAGTGAGATGTTATTGCCAAAATTATAAGTGGACATACGGTCAGAGACGGGATTTGATGGAGTGACTAAAAGGTGTTTTTAGAATATTCATGAAAGTGCTAACGCCAAATGTACGAGGCCTTGGTGGATTTATTACCAAGATGTCAGCATAATGTAGGTAGGTAAGAACAAGGCAAAGTTTGGGAACTTTTTCCGAAACGTTTCCCTAACAGTAGGCTTCTTCAGTCGAATACAGAAAGTAGGCGGAACAGTAGAGAAGACGATGTAAAAGTCCTCACCCTTAAAGTCGTAGAATTTGAGGTTGTAGTCCCTCGGCCCGGAGAAATTCAGTTTCCCGACTTGGATGGACTGATTAAATCGTCTTTCTATGTTCCTGCCCAAATTTTTGTATTCGACTGAGAAGCCTACTGTGTAGGCGAAACGTTTCGGAATAAAGTTGCCCAATGTTGCCCATGTGTCTTTCCCCACCAACCTGTCGGTTTGTATACCATTTTGATGTTCAGCATTAATGAACCCCGGGAGTGAAGGTCAAGTTGATGGATGTATAAGAATTTTCGTGGGTCAAGCTCTGCAACGTGCTTTTGAGGCTGATGAAGCAGATATCAGAAGTGTTTTTGAAAGGTATGGGACTGTACATCTAGCCCAACCCGGAAAAGGGTAAAAAAAAGCTTACACAGGATTTCCTGAGGGTACTAGGGTACTTTCAAACTCAAGATGCGGTGAGATATCCCATACCCTTGTATGTATATCTCGATGAGTTTAAAAACCCGGTAAAGGGGGCATTATGCCGAGTAGGGTGTGTGTCGACTGTGTTTGATTTTGACCATTTTGGGCAGATTGTGGCAAGCAGAATATGGGTCCTGGGCAGGCAAGGGCCGGGGCCCTGGCATGAGAAAACGAGGAGGAAAAAAACGGAGGCAAGGAGGAGGGCATGGTGCATGAGGGGTGAAGAGGTGGTGGCTCCTCCTGTGGAATCGGGGAAGGGGACATGGTGTTTTGAATCACCCCGCCATTGACAGTCAGTTGTCGGTTTGGGGGGTGCAAGTGGGGGCAGAAGTGAAAGCTATCGAGGGGATTTGGCGCGGTGTTTTTTCGGCTATGCACAGTCTACAGAGGTGGAGAGCGCAGTGAGAGGAACCTGGGATTGGGGTGGAAGGAGGTGTGTGGGGAGATGAGAGGACCAGGGGCACCCCGTGATGGACAGTTAGTGCCATGGAAGGACTGGGGCGAATTAAGGGTGGTGAAGTGGAAGTCATAGTGGGACTCCCGGACACTTGGAGACGGAGGGAGCGACGGGGGAAAAGGGGAGCGGCGTCAGATTCAGACAGTTTTGATGCCCTGCAAAGGCCGGGGAAAAGGCTGGGGGTTTGGTGTCGAGTGATAAGAGAGGGGGCCACAACAGAAGAGAGATGGTTGGAAGGAGGGTGGAGAGTGGCAAAAGGGAATGCCAGGGAAAGGTCAGAATGGGAAGAGTTTGAAATGGGGGGGAAAGGGAAAATTAAACCGGCCACAGGAGTGTAAAAATAAATATTAAAGGTCTGTTGATTGTGTAAAACTGAGTGCTTCGGATTTTTTGAAAGATGCAGGGTTGATGTGGTTTTTTGCAGGAACCAATTTTAAATTGGTCGGAATTAGTGGAGCTGGGTCCAGGCTTATGTGTTTCCTCTGAGCATTTAAAAAGGAAGTGGGTGTTTGATCGGGGGGGTGAGCCCTTTTGTATTGCACAGGAAAGAAAGGGGGGGGGGGGGAGGGTTTACGTGTGGGAAAGGATGGTGGAGGAGAGAGGGGCGTTTGTTGTGTGTATGCCCCACCGAAAGTACGTGAAAGTAAAGATGGATTTTGTTTACCGGACCCGGAGTTACCTGGAGAGAGTTTCGGGGGTCAACGCCCCCCCGGCCCCCGGGCTGTGACCAGGCCCCCTGGTGGGTCAGGCCTGATCAACCAGGCTGTTGCTGCTGGGGGCACGCAAACCAAGACGAGCCCCGCCCGGTGTCAGGAATGATTTAGGTGTTGTCCTGGCCAGCTTGAAGGGCTGCCCGGGGTCGTTGGTAATCCCCTTTGTGTGCGGGAGGCAGTTTTAACAGTCTCGGGCCCCTGACACTTTTGTATGGTCTTTAAGTGCTAGTGACACCCGCTTTTCTTTGGGGGGGGGTCATCGTCTGCCAAGTCTTTTGTTTTGTTTTTGAGGATTTTCGTGTGCAAGTCCGGTACTAGCCCCCTTGGATTTTCCGGTGTATATAATTGTATTCCCCCCTGGCTTTTAGGGAATACAGGTTTAGAAACCTCAAGCGCTCCCCCTAATTGAGGTGTTTTTTTTCCCTTATGGCGCCGTGAAAGTTTTGTAAAATTTTTTAGGTCGGCAATTTCACCTCCTTGAAAGGGGCGTTAGAGTGCAGCAATATTCCCGCCTAGATGCAAGTGACTGAAAAAGGGGTCATCATGGGCTTGGCCTCCCCAGTTTTGAAGGTTTCCCTTACCCTCCCGTCATTTTTCTAGCGATGGATTTATACAATGTTTGGGTTTTAAGGTGAGTCCCCCAAAGTAATCACTCCCCGGTCTTTGACGTTGGTGTTTGCTCTTTTCGTGGCCAGAATTTTTTTTTGACTGGATGAAGATTTAAATTTTTGTTTACCATATCTGAGTAATTAATTTTCATCGTTGGGGGCTTATATTGTTTTCTGCAGCCCCCTGAAAGATTTGGTTTTGTCCGCCTGGAGCCCTTTCAGTGTTGCAATGGAAGACACTGTATGCAGATTCGGGTGCATTGCAAAGGAAGAACGGTTTTGTGGCTGACATCCTTGTCTATGTCGGTATGGGATGGGAACAAGTGGGAGTAGTATGGCCTTGTGGAACAGGCTTTTCACCCTGCTGCTCGGACTTTACTTGTTGAGACCCCTCTCTGTGTTTGTAGTGGGAAAAATTTTAGATCCCTCGACCGACTTTTTTGTTATTTCCTTTAGCGCGCATTTTGTGCGTATTACGCCTTGGTCACACTTGTGAAGGCTTTTGCAAAGCTGTATTTTTTACATCTGCTTCTTTTTGTCTTCTAGGCTTTAGGACCTTGTCGTAGTGATCCAGTAGCTGAGACAGACAGGAGCGACCTGTTCTAAACCCATGTTGCCCTGGGTTGTGTAACTGATGGGTTTCTAGATGGGTGGTGATCTTGCTTCTTAGGACCCTTTCAAAGATTTTTATGATATGGGATGTTAGTGCTATTGGTCTGTAGTTCTTTGCTGTTGCTTTACTGCCCCCTTTGTGGAGTGGGGCTATGTCTGTTGTTTTTAGTAACTGAGGGACGACCCCCTAGTGCTGGAGGAACTTGTGTACTTCCTTCACACGTTGCTGTCTGTGGTGATTGTGGGGGGAATTGGAATTGTGTAGTTAAGAGGGCAGACGTGGAACCCAGAGGAGCGGGATATTTTTCCTCAGTCTTACGGGGCCTATTTAGAGATCTTCAGTTATGTGATGCTTTTGGGGGAGGTCTGTGGGAGGTGGAACATACTTTTATAAGGCGGGGATACATGGCTCGTTTGGACAGGATATATTTATCTCAGAGGGTTTTAGTAGAGTCTTTTAAAACTATTGAGATGGTTTCTTCCGATCATAGGGTGGTAATAGTGGAGGTGGGGTGGGAAGCTTTGGTTCGTAGGCAGAGAAGCTATTGGAAACTGAATACAATGGTTTTGGGGGATGGGGAGGGAGTGGAAGGTTTTGAAGTATTTTGGGAACAGCTCTGTGCGGAGTTTACCTGGAGGGAAGGACTGAGGAGGATGTGGTAGGATGGTGGGATAGTGTGGCTAAGGCAAGAAGACGTCAATTTTATGTGAGGGAGGGCAAACTCAGGCCCGGTGGCCTGGTGGCTAAAGCTTCACACACGGAGGGCCCGGGTTCGATTCCCGGCGGGTGGAAACATTTCGACACGTTTCCTTACACCTGTTGTCCTGTTCACCTAGTAGCAAATAGGTACCTGGGTGTTAGTCAACTGGTGTGGGTCGCATCCTGGGGGACAAGATTAAGGACCCCAATGGAAATAAGTTAGACAGTAAAGTAAAAGGACACAAGTGCAACTAATGTGACATTTATTGTGGCAACGTTTCGCTCTCCAGGAGCTTTATCAAGCCATTACAAACAATACATGGACACAGAGGGTATATAAAGGCTCTGAGTGAGGTGCAATACTAGTGAGGTACCATTTCGATGTTCACTAGTGGTAGTGGTGGTAGTAGTAGTAGTAGTAGTAGTATTTGTAGTAGTAGTAGAAACCCAAAATTTAATTTACAATATGGAAGAGCAAATAATTGTACATGAGTAAAAGGATATAAAAGCTATTACTTGGGTAACTTAAAAATAGGTTGGACAAATATAGACTGGAAAGAGGCAGGTTTTTTTCGGTGTTCACACTCTGTGCTTTGTGTAGTATAACAGGAGAGACTATGTGATGGCAGGGTTTACTGTTTTCAGGAGGATTCTTGCTAAGGGACTTCGGAGATGGTGAAGCTGCCGTTGTTTTGTTTAATTGTATTCGAAACAGCGATCGTGCTGATTCAAGGCACTTGGTGTGCGGAATTTGTTTCTTTGATCACTAATTGGGCGTCTCTGAATTTCGTGAGATGTTTGGTGGAATTTCGGTGTTGTACACAGGCGTTGTTTAAGTTGTCGTTCCTACATGCGTAAATGTGTTCATTGAGGCGGGTGTCGAGGTTTCTTGCTGTTTCACCTACGTAAATCTTGTCACAGCCTCCACAGGGTATAGTGTAAACTCCTGCATTGACTGGTTCATGGTGCTTGGGTTTTGTTCCTGGTTAGATCCTTTATTGAAGTGGTTTAGAAGCGATGGCGACTCTGGTGTTAGCTTGTGAAAGTGCTTTTGAGACGTTTAGTGCAACCTGGCTGTTGGGAAGAATTATAACTTTGGGTTGGGAGCGGTTGTTGATGCGTGGAGAATTGTGATCTGAAGAGCTTTTTTTCTTGCGTCTTTGATGAAAAAAGAAGGAAATTGTAACTCAGTGAATGTTTGGTGAATGAAAGTACATTCCTCGTCAAAAAAACTCAGGACTACAAATTCGGTATGCTTTAGGAAAAACCGATGATGATGCCTCTTTTGGTCTTGGTATCTTGACTGGAATGAAGTTTTGTGAGATCATTTTTATTGGTGGGTTTCGATAAATTTGAAATCTTAGGTTGTTGTCTACTTTGTGAATGAGGACGTCGAGGAAAGGTAGCTTGTCATTGGACTCTTCTTCTGGGAGTAACTGAATCGCTGGTTCAACTGCGTTGAGCCTTGCCTGAAGATCCCGTACATCAAAACGTTTTGGAGTTTTACGAGGACATCGTCCACCTAACAAAACCCAAAGTGACGCTTAAAGGGATGATGTTGGCGAAGTGTTCGGACTCTAGGTGTTCCATGTATAATTTGGGCTAGGACGGCTTATTGGGGACCCCATTCCTTTGCCGTAGGTTTGTTTGTAGAGCTTGTTATTGAAAGAAAAACAGTTGAAGTTAACACAGAGTTCAATAAGTCAACAAAATCTCCGGGAGGTAAAGGAAGATTAAGGTCCTGGTTGACTTTACGTCGTAGAACCTCGGGCTTTTTTGGTAGGTACTTTTGTGAAGAGGGAATTTCACATCCAAATGCTTGTTTCTTGTTACGGATGGAGAGGTTCCCGGATTGCGGTTGAGAAGGTCGCCTGAGTGTTTAAGATGAGCGGGGCTGTGGTCCCCAGAAGGCGGGGGAAAGAGTTTGGCAAGAACCCCGGCTAGTTTGTGTGGAGCACTGCCTATCCTGACGTGATTGGTCTGAGAGGAATATTGTGTTTATGGGTCTTGGGTAAACCATACATGTGTGCTGGTTTAGGGTTGCTTGGTAACAAGTACAGAAGTTTCTTCCCTTCTCTAGTGCGTTTGGATTTGTCTGGTTTTTTTATAGAAAGTCTTTGGGTGAGCGTTCCCACTGATGAGTGCTGATGGGTTCGTAATGTAGATTGATCATTCAAAAGGTCCATCATTTTAGTGTTGTAGTCATGGTGTTGAGTGACTACTCCACTCCTTAGTCGGCGGTGAGGGACGATAATGTTGGGGTCGTTGGCGAGGTCCTTAAGGGCAGTGATGTATCTTCTAGGAAGATTAGAAGAAGAAGGTTCACATAAAACTGCAGTGAGAAGGCCCTGTATTAACCCTTCTGGAAGTTGCTGTCACTGTGTCTATGGTTCCTGGTAACAAGATTGAGTTGATTAGTTAGGTTTGCGTATGTTGGTGGTAAATTTGAGTCCCAGACTCAGTGCTTGTTTCTCGTAGTCGGTTAAGGTGCGTGACGATAAGTTGTTTATCAGGGATTCGGTCCCATTTTCCTTCCATCGATGTTAGTGCAGAGGTACTGAAGTTTACGATCGAGTTTGATCTTCTGTTGGAGGTTAGCTGTGGTGACTGTGCTGAGAATATGTCAGCAGTGTGTTGGTCAATCTGAAAATTGGCCTCATATTCCTTGCAGTTTCAAAGGTTTCCTTAGCGATGTCAGAAAGTTCTTCGGCACATTCAGTTAAGTAAGCTTGGGTAGCTGGAGAGAAGGGGTGCTTGGAGTTGGAGAGTTGTGCAGGAGTAGACTTAGGGATCACCTTCTCTGCCAGGCAATCTTGTAGGAAGTTGTCTGTTGCGATAGCTGTGAGCACGAAGAAGGGTGTCCAAATAACGTCTGCATGAAATGTCCATTATGTTGCGGTGTCCGACAGATTGTAATAAAGTTGGTAGAATTACCGACAATATGTAAAGTAAAAGGACACAAGTGCAACTAATGTGGGGATGGAATCTTCAGGCAAGGCTCAATGCAGTTGAACCAGCGATTCAGTTTACACTAGAAGAAGAGTCCAATGACAAGCTACCTTTCCTCGACGTCCTCATTCACAAAGTAGACAACAACCTAAGATTTCAAGTTTATCGGAAACCCACCAATAAAAATGATCTCACACACTTCTATTCCAGTCAAGATACCAAGACCAAAAGAGGCATCATCATCGGGTTTTTCCTAAGAGCATACCGAATTTGTAGTCCTGAGTTTCTTGACGAGGAATGTACTTACATTCACCAAACATTCGCTGAGTTACTATTTCCTTCTTTTTTCATCAAAGACTGCAAGAAAAAGAGCTCTTCAGATCATCAATTCTCCACGCATCAAACACCGCTCCCAACAAAGTTATAATTCTTCCCCAAAAGCCAGGTTGCACTAAACGTCTCAAAAGTACTTTCACAAGCTAACACCAGAGTCGCCATCGGGTTCTACCACTTCAATAAAGGATCTAACCAGGACAAAAAACCCCAAACACACGAACAGTCAATGCAGGAGTTTACACTATACCCTGTGGAGGCTGTGACAAGATTTACGTAGGTTTAAACAGCAAGAACCTCGACACCCGCCTCAATGAACACATTTACGCATTTTAGGAACGACAACTTAAACAACGCCTGTGTACAACACCGAAATTCCACCAATCATCTCATGAAATTCAGAGCGCCCCAATTAGTGATTTTCAAAGAAACTAATTTCCGCAGGAAAGCAAGTGCCTCGAATCAGCACTGATCGCTGTGTTCGAATACAATTAAACAAAAAACGGCAGCTTTACCATCTCCGAAGTCTTAGCAAGAATCTCTGAAAAAAATGTAAAAACCCTGCCATCACACAGTCTCTCCTGTTATACTGCACAAAGCACAGAGAGTGAAAAACCGAAAAAAACCTGCCTCTTTCCAGTCTATATTTGTCCAACCCATTTTTATGTTACCCAAGTAATAGCTTTTATATCCTTTTACTCATGTACGAATTATTTGCTCTTCCATATTGTATTATTTTTGTTACTACTACTACTACTACTACCACTAGTGAACATCGAAATGGTACCTCACTAGTATTGCACCTCACTCAGAGACTTTATATACCCTCTGTGTCCATGTATTGTTTGTAATGGCTTGATAAAGCTCCTGGAGAGCGAAACGTTGCCACAATAAATGTCACATTAGTTGCACTTGTGTCCTTTTACTTTACATATTGTCGGTAATTCTACCAACTTTATTACAAGTTAGACAGTCCTCGATGACGCACTGACTTTCTTGGGTTATCCTGGGTGGCTAACCCTCCATGGTTAAAAATCCGAACGAAATCTTATCTTATCTTTATCAATTGTGGTATGGATTGTCAAATTATTTAGAATCTAGATTAGGGGATTGTTACGGGGGGGGGGGGGGCCCAGTGTGGGGGTTTTTCCCCCCGTGGAGGAAATACGATGTTGAAGGACAGGATAAAGGATTGAAAGAAGGCTTTTTTTGAAAGGGTATGGTCAAGCGGTGCGGGGACGAATACTCTGAGGCAAAAAGCCTTTGGGTTTACTGTGCGAGGAAGGGTAAGACAGCAACGACACAATTCCCGGATTGCAAGTCATTTCTTCGGGGGGGGGTTTTCAAGAGGGTGGTATTACAGGAAAACAACGGGGATGAGGGTTGCAGATAGAGGGTTTGGGGGGAGTATGGGAAAAGTGTGGGGGGGTGGAAAGGGTCCTTGGGCGGTATGTGGTATGGCAGTGCAAATGGGGGAGGAGTGATTGGGGGGCATGGGTGGGGTCATTGGGGGAGGAAATGTGGAGAGCCCATGTCCTTTCGCTGCTTTTCATTACTTTTTTAAAAGTCACTAGAGCTAGCACCTTCCCCAAACTATCAAGATGGCAAGGGTTACACCAATACATAAGGGGGTGACCCCACAGACTTAAACAAATATAGGCCAATATCAACTTACCATTGCTATCCAAAAACTTTAGAAATCGTGCACAGGAGACTTATTCATTTATAACGGCTCAAAAAATATCAACCCTGCCAATTTTTTATTCAGGAAAATAAAAGCACTAATGATGCAATCATAAAAATGCTAGTTGTTTACACAGCATTGGAAAATAAGGAATTCCACAAGGAATTTTATTGCCCAGAAAAGCTTTTGACCAGTAGACCCCGGGTCCTCTCCAAAACTTGATATTACGGTATAAGAGGCCATGCGCTTGCTTATTTCAAAATTTTCTTACTAATAGGGTTTAGTATGTCACCATTAAAGACACAGCATCAGCAACACGGCCACTGATACTGGAGTTCCGCAGGGAAGTGTCCTTGGTCCCCTGCTCTTCCTCATATACATCAATGACCTTCCAAACGTATCCCAACACCTGAAACCCATTCTCTTTGCTGATGACACGACTTATGTCATCTCTCACCCTATCTTGCCACCCTCAACACCATTGTGAATGAGGAGTGATTAAAATATCGACTTGCATGACAGCCAATTAAACTTACGCTTAACACTGACAAAACCAACTATATTATGTTTGTAGCAGAGCAGGAGATGCACAAATTAACATTAAGATTGACAACACTCTAATTACCAGAAATAATGGGGGCAAATTCCTAGGCTTATACCTTGACAACAACCTGAATTTCAGCACCCATATCCAGCATATACCAAAAAGTATCCAAAAACGGTTGGGATCCTCTCCAAGATACGATACTACGTGCCGCAAAATGCCGTTCTCACACTATACCACTCACTTATTTATCCATACCTCACCTATGCTATTTGTGCTTGGGATCAACTGCAGCAACACCACCTAAAGCCAATAATAACCCAACAAAAAGCTACAGTAAGAATAATCACTAAATCCCATCTCTGGCAACACCCCCCCCACTCTTCATAGACTAAACTTACTCCAGTTCAGTACATCCACACTTACTACTGTGCAATCTACATCTACAGGGCCTTAAACTCTAATATCAACCTGACCTAAAATGCTTTCTTGATAGTTGTGACAGAACCCACAGGCATAACACCAGACAAACATCTCTACGACATTCCCAGTGTCCGACTAAACCTTTACAAAAATTCAATGTATGTCAAAGGCCCTAAAATCTGGAATACCCTACTGAGAACTCTAGAACTGCAGACACATTCACCACCTTCAAAACTACCATTAGAAAACATCTTATCTCCCTGATACACCCCGTCAAACTAACTACACGAATACCACCTGGTGGTTCACACTTACACTCACTCACTTGACCATAAACAGAAATATTAATCTCAATCTTAAAATAATGAATCCTGTGATACTCCAATACTGAAACTATGTACTGTGCCAAAACAAAAGCATTCACATTGCTAAACTCACAAACTAGTATTTAGTCACTTAGCCATAATACCAACTTACCTCATAATTTGTAATATTTTACAATTAAGAATTAAAAACTAAGTCTGCCGAAATGCCTACCCATGCTAAACGTTCTAGTGGTACACTCTGTAATAACAATTTTACTACATGTAAACCACACAATAACCAAATTTCTGTAAACTCAGCATTGTAATCCTTATAGAGAATAAACTTTGAGTTTGAATATGGACATGAGGAAGGGAAAGGCGCTGGGATAGATGGTTTACCAAGCTAATTTTATGTACAACACTGGGGTCTGCTAGGGGTTTCCTAGTAGGTTAATGAATGCCATGAAAGACAGAGGTATGATGGGAGAATCGCAGGCAACGGCGGTGGTTGTGTTGGTCCCGAAGGATAATAAGCAGAGCACCCTTCGGCATTACCCAGCCACTTCGTTGCTTAGTGTGATTATAAGCTGTTCATGAAAATTCTTGGGAATAGGCTTAAATGTGTTGTGGGGAAGGTGGTGTTTGAGTCTCAGTTTGGGTTGCCGTGTAGATCAATGGTAGAGGGCCATGGGATCATAAAGGGGTTCCTGGAGGACATGGAAGGGGGCAGAGGGGCATTATTGGCATTGGATTGGCAAGGGGCTTATCACAGGGTGGAAAGAGGGGCTTTGTGGGATATTTCTTCTCAGACAGGGGTTTGGCAAAGAAATAGTGGGGTGGGTAGATATGTTGTACTCAGGAGCGAAGGTAAGGGTGCATATCAATGGGTGTGTGGGGGAGGGTTGTCCAGTATCACAACTTTTGTTTGCATGTGTTCAGGATCCTTTTTATAGGATGGTGGAGGATCGTCTAAGGAATGGGGGGGGGGGGAGATGGTGAGCAGAAGCCTTGGCCTGGCTTGGTGGGCTATGTTGACGATACAACTATTCTGGTGTGTGAGGAGACATGGTTAGGAGTTTTAGGGGAAGTTGTACACATGTTTGGGAGAGCTACTGGGATGAAGGTAAATCTGGAGAAGTCAATAATAATGGGACTGGGAGAGTGGGCAGGAAGAATAGAATGGGGATGTGATGTCGTGCAGCATCAGAATGTGAGTCTGAAAATCTGTGGTGTCATATATGAGGCTGACCTGAGTGCTGCAAGGGTCAATAATCCGAATAAGATGGTGGAACAGGTGCAGCGACGTTTTGGAATGCTGCTACCTCACCATTTAACCTTAGGCAACGAGCAATTGTATCAATGTATTACTATATGGAAAAGTCTGGTTTGTATCGGCAGTGTTGCCATTAACAGGAACGGCGATCATGAACAGGCCGGTGGCCTGGTGGCTAAAAGCTCCCGCTTCACACACGGAGGGTCCGGGTTCGATTCCCGGCGGGTGGAAACATTTCGACACGTTTCCTTACACCGTTGTCCTGTTCACCTAGCAGCAAATAGGTACCTGGGTGTTAGTCGACTGGTGTGGGTCGCATCCTGGGGGACAAGATTAAGGACCCCAATGGAAATAAGTTAGACAGTCCTCGATGACGCACTGACTTTCTTGGGTTATCTGGGTGGCTAACCCTCCGGGGTTAAAAATCCGAACGAAATCTTATCTTATCTTATCTTAATATTCTTAGGTGTTTAAATTCTTGTGGGGTTCAGGGGGCAACTGGTTGCGAAGGGAGGTAGTGACATTGACGGTATGTAAGGGAGGGTTGGCTTTGTTGGACTTGAGAAAGCACGTGAAATGTGTGTTCATTAAGAGGAAAGTGATGCCTGCAAGTGGATGGAGGGGGGACAGCTAGATAAGGTACATTATCACCTGCGGAAATGGTATGGGAGAGCAGAAATGAAGGAATGTGAAAAAATCTTATGCCCCTTAGTGTTAGCCAGGGAACCGGGAAAAGTAAAGGTGGGAACTTTGTGTAAATTGTTAGAGGGACATGTAGTGGTACCGGTTGAAGGGATCTACCCCATGTATGCATGCATGCATGGGATGTAATAGGCAAAGTTTTAGTAAATTAAGGATACGACCTAGTGCCCAAGAGGTTATGTATCGTTTCCTACATGGTATATTGCCAACGGAAGGGATGCTCTAAGATAGGAGGGTCATCGAGAGTGGAGGGTGTAGCAAATGCATTGGGGTAGAGACTGCGTATCATGTTGTCTATTTTTGTGAAGGTTTGGAGTGCATCAGGGTATGGATGAGTAGGGTAGTGGCTAGGGTGAGGGTAAAGGAGTGTCGGTATTGCAAGCGTTGAGTCTTGATATGAGCGGGGTGGATGAGGGGGTGGATGAGGGGGTGGATGAGGGTGTGGCAAGGGGTTTAGCATATATAATCGTGGACTACATATATGTTTTGTGGGTTATGAGTGGGAAGGAGGGTGGGGAAGTGCTGAGAAGGATTTTGGCGGCGACGTTTTATCGAACTTTGTGTCGCAATAGAGACATATGGAAAAAGGTGGGGTGAGGTTTTTTCCGAAGGTTATAGAGGACTAACAGTAGGGAATTTAAGGGCGTTATAATGGGTTTTTAACTGCCGGGGGGTGAGTATGTTGGTAAAAGGGGGAGGGAGTCAGGGGTATTCAATGGGTGCGACTGGAGGTATACTTGTGAAACTGGATGTGATGGTGTGAAAGATCTACAGTGGACCCCCGCATAGCGAACGCCTTGCATAGCGAACAATCCGCATAGCGAACGCTTTGTTCGCCAAAATTTTGCCCCGCATAGTGGACAAAAACCCGCTCAGCGACCTTCGTCCGAGACGCGTCCATTGTTTACCAGCCAGCCTCCGCGGTAACATTCAAGCATACACTCGGAATATTTCGTATTATTACAGTGTTTTCGGTGCTGTTTCTGGAAAATAAGTGACCATGGGCCCCAAGAAAGCTTCTAGTGCCAACCCTGTGGTAAAAAGGGTGAGAATTAGTATGGAAATTAAGAAAGATTTTGAAGGGTTTGGTTCTAACCCTGAGAAGCCTATGCCAGTTGTGGAATCCATTGTGCCTACTTCAAAAATTAGGGAAATGTGTGCACAGTGGGTTGAACTGCAAACCTTTATGGATGAAAATCACCCTGACACAGCTGTTGCAAGCCGTGCTGGTGACTATTTCAATGACAACGTTATGGCCCATTTTAGGAAAGTCTTGAAGGAACGGGAGGTACAGAGCTCTATGGACAGATTTGTTGTGCGACAGAGGTCCAGTGACTCTCAAGCTGGTCCTAGTGGCATTAAAAGAAGAAGGGAAGTAACCCCAGAAAAGGACTTGCTACCTCAAGTCTTAATGGAAGGGGATTCCCCTTCTAAACAGTAAGAAGATAATGCTCTCCCCTCCTCCCATCCCATCAATCATCACCAGATCTTCAATAAAAGTAAGTGTCATGTAATTTTGCATGCCTTTTTCAGTTTGTGTGTACTAAAATTAACATTTTTTTGTGGTAAAAAAAATTTTTTTTCATACTTTTGGGTGTCTTGCACGGATTAATTTTATTTCCATTATTTCTTATGGGGAAAATTAATTCGCATAGCGAACATTTCACATAACGACCAGCCGTCTTGCACGGATTAAGTTCGCTATGCGGGGGTCCACTGTATTTTGTTTAGATCCATTGTTGGGGAAGGTATAAATGAAAGTTTAAACATATAACATTTATAAATATATAACATAAAATATGAAACATGATTTTTTTCTTTGGTAGTGAATTATATCCCTCTTGTACTGTTCTTGCAAGTGAATTTTAACTTGAGAGGGTTTTCCTTTCACTATGTTCCTTGAAACATTGAGTTTTTTTGCAATTTTTGTAATGTGTTCCTGCATCTTTTTTTTTTTTTTTTGGAAGTAATTACCTATTATGTAATCATGTGTGAATAAGGATTAGTACCCTAAATTAATGTTCATTGTATATTTATTTGTAGGTAATACTAGTTAGGCACGTGCTAGAAGGCACAGAGAAAGTATAGTCTGTTGGTATGTGTGTTAAGTTTCACCAGACACCACGAATCAATAATTACATTCACATAAATATATAACCCATTGTCATAATAACAAGGGTTTCTAAAAATAATTTCATTACTACCATAAAATATAACAATACGATAATTAAGATGTATATAAAGAGTAAAATAATAATTTTAGTAAAACTTAGAAGCTTTTATGAAAATATATTTTTAATTTTAAATGTTTTGAAAAATTTTTTAATATCCGTATTTAATGTATCTTATACTTAAAATTCTTATAAAGAATTTGAGAAAAACAGGTAAAACATTATATATTGAGCAATGAATTTAGTAAAAATGTTAAAATTATAATAGTTGCCCACTACAAAATGTTTTCTATTTTGTATTTATTTTTTTTATACTATTTTATTTAAATAGTACAGCAGTGCATAATTCCAGAATCATTGTCCTCATCGCTCTCGGGCCGTGTGGACCTATTGCGCAAACGCTCCTTAATTGTTTTTTATATTTTATTTAAAAACTTTACAGCTTACTATTAAATAAAAAGATATAAAATGGGTACAGTAGGATCCTCAATCCTACACAACATACACTAACAAGTTTTAACAACACATTGTCATTGACATAAAAGAGGTTACCCATATACACTCACAAATTTTTCCATATAACATACTACTATAATATAAACAATATAAACTATATAACTATATAAACTATATAAAATCTAAACTACATAAACCTTTCAGATTTGTATAGTTAACATACTATGACTGACATATGAAAAAGGTTCACAACCTTCACAGTAATAATAGAGGAATGGCCCGGGAAGGAAAAGGGCCCGGGTTTGTACACCTGCAGCTCCAAGCTGCCCCCCCACGACCCCTTTGGGGGGGGGCAGATGGCAGACCAGGGGCTGTTCCCCCTACGAGCCCGTGAGGGGGGGGGAATGGGGCTAGGCCTGGGGACATTGGGCCCCAAAAGATGGGGGGGTACTTGTCCCTCCCCAGGGGAGACTTAAGTTCGAGACACTCCCAATGGGACCCAAAAGGCCCGGGTCCCCATATTGGAAAAAGCCCCGGGGCCGGGGGGTTCCCGGCGAATAAAAAAAAAAAAAAAAAAAAAAAGGGAATGGCCTAATCACAATCTCAGTAAAAAAAAAAAAAAAAATACATCCTTTCCCCAAAAAATTAACCCCTATACAAAAAAAATTTCCAAAAAACATACTCGTCCTCACTACAACCCCACGATGCGGAAGGCAATGGGCGCCGGGGCAAAAGAATTTCAGTTCATAGGGTATCGACGGGCGAGTTTGGGAAAAAAGTTTGTGTTGTGTTCGCAAATCTGTGTTAGTTTACGCACAGATTAGCGCTTTCCTGGGTCCGGGACTGTGTTCAGTGCTTCGAGCTGACCCACGAGAAGGTGGCTGGGCCCGACTGGGCTCGACCCTCACACTCTGCCCCCCGTGTGGGCGGCTGTGAGGTCACAGGCAGCAGCTCTGCTGCTGGCTCTGTCCCCACACCTACGTCACCGGGGACAGATCCCAAAGGAGAGCGGCCTAAACTTTTCTTGGAATGCGGGGCGATTGGAGGAGACGGGGGGCAGGTGGGACCCCCACCAAAAAGGGCCCAAGGATGCAGTGGGGGACACTGTACCTACCAATCTCCACTGGGCCCGTCGGCACCCCCTCCCCAAAGAAGACTTGACCCCAGTGGCCAAGGGGCGGGGAAAGGGAAGCCAGGGGATGAGTCCCAAGTGGCAAGGATGGACCCACCCCCATCCCTACCCAGTTGCTTTTGGGCCTCCACGGGGGAGGGGGACTGGCGACTCCAGGGGAAGGAGGAGTTCCCGTCAGCTCGGGCACAAGCAACCGGGCCTACAAAAAATTAAAGGGTTTCCCCAATACGGGTTTGAAAGGTTTTGGAAAGGCTCCCCCCCTCAAGTTCTGCTGTGAGTTCACTTCAGGAACGAGGTTCTGGTCTTTTCCCCGGGACAAAAACTTTATTGGAGTTGAAGGGGTGGTTGTGACCCACCGCATGCTGGAATGCTTGCTTAGGAGAAGGGTGGGGGGCCCCCCCCCCCGGGCCCCCCCCCCCCCCAAAAAAATTTGTCAAAAGGCAGAGCGCTCACTGCAAGGTGAACAAAGGGGCCCACCGCCAGGTGCTGATCCACCACAAAGGTCCACTTCCCAGCACTGGACCTTGGGGGTTGGGGGGATTAAGCCCAAAAACCCGTCAGGGCCCGTACAATGCTTTAATGCCCGGGGTTCAACTATTGCAGCCACCGAAAAGAGAGAAGTAGTGTTTTCAGCAAGGCACCCGCTCGAAGGGGATGCATTGCAAGCCCAAAAGCCAAAGGCAAAACCCTTTGGCCAGAGCCCAAGGTGCCAATTTCAAAGAGGAATGGGGAACGGAGCTGTCCTGTGATGGGGAGCCTGGCAGCAGGGTTGTCTCGGAAAGACCCGACGCCCCCCCCACCCAGCCTTGGAATGCCCAGCAACAGTCAGCATGGGCTCCAATCACGGTTTTCCCCCCATCCAAGGAGGCAATACCAGCGAGTTCCCCCACTGGGCTCCCAGCAGTGGATCAGGGGGCAGACACTGGTTTCCAGCACGAGGTCAACTGCGGGGTCAGATGGGAAGGTGGCAAAAAGACAGAATCATTGGGAAAATCAGCCACGGCCAGGGACACGCCCAAGGTCCCGTGGGCACCCAAAATTCCTTTCCATACCGCCCCGCAGGCTCTTCCCCCGGGCAGGCCCCATGTGAGCGGCCAGAGTTTAGCAGAGGTCCCCCCCAGGGGACTTGGAAAACTCATGGCCACTCATCCGGGCCCCGGGTGCACCCGCTTTTCGTGCGTGTCGACAAAACCCCCCGACTCCCCGGACCACCCCGACTCGACGGGTCGTCCGCTCAATGCCGCAGAGGTAAAGGTCGAATCCCTTTTTGGATCGACTGAAGAAAACCTCGGGGGATCTCAGCGCCCTCTGTCGCCTGCTGCCCCGGCAGAGGACAGGGGCGCCTGCAGGCAGCTCCTGTATGGACTGGGGGTGGTCCTACTGGACAGGAAAGTCAATGGAACTTCAAGCCCTCACCCGGAGTCCTTCCCGTTGTGATGGAGGGGGCCCCGGGGTCCCCAAAAACGGACGACGAGTCCAGGGGGAGGATGGAATCAGTGAGCCCCTTTTTGTGGCCCCTTTAAAACCCCCCAGGGAACATTTGTGGGCTGCAGTGGAAAATTCACTTAGTGATTGAAGCTGCAGTTCAGGATGAGGTTGATGTCTTCCTGTTTCAGGAGACACTCACCGATTTGTTACGTCAAATGCAGCCACATATTCCGGGATTCTCTGCCTACCTTCAGCGCCTGGAAGGGACTGGCAGGGGCACGGCGATCTACGTCAGGACCACTATCCCTCATTCAATCTCCACTGACCCCATCGACGTGGGGAGGGCGTAGAGGTTCAGGCTGTCACCCTACACCTGGTGGATGGACCTCTAGTGGTTTACAATATTTACAGAAGCTCTCGGTACACCCTTGACATTTCAGAGGTGGCAGCACTCGCCCCACGGGAGGGTCTTGGGTTGTGGCTGGGGATGGACAATGCCACCACCCAATACTTTCTTCCGTCTCTCCTACAACGCAGCTGGGAGGCACCTTGCGGCTGTGCTGGAGGAGGTCCCTGAGATCGCCCTCCTCAATAATGGTGAGCCAACCCATCACTATGGTGGCCGCTTGGATGTCACACTCATCTCTAGGCGGTTGCTCTCGAGCGCGAGATGAGAGGTCCACCCCCATCTCACCAGTGATCACTTTGCAGTGGTCACTACGCTGATGGTCCAGCAGTGCCCGCTCCCCACACCTACCCTCAGATGGAATCTAAAAAAGGCTGACTGGCAGTGCTTCCAGGAGGTCATTGAGCGTGGGTGGGCGAGGTCTCCTCTTCCAGAAGACCCAGATGAGGCAGCTCAAAGCTTGCAGGTGGCCTTCACATGTGCAGCTGAGGCAGCAATACCTAAGATTACAGGCGGAGGGTCATATAAACGGACTGGTGGTTTTACAATGAGGACATCAGGGAACAGAACCACCGCATCATGTTGTACGCAAGATGCACAGGCGTAATCCCAAGGTTGAGTCCATGCGTCTGCTCAGGGAAGTGGTGCGGCATGCACGCCATGTCTCACACAGGGTCTGGCAGGCTAAATGGTTCAAGTGGTGTGCCTCCTTTAGATACTCCTCCACCTTATCTGAGATTTAGACCAAGTTACGATTGGCCACTGGGCAGCATCACAGTGTGGCTCGGTTGCACCTAGACCCCACAACGGAGTCTGAGCATCTGGTGGACCTATTCACCTCCAGAGCGGCAATGCTCAACTGCCTCAAGATCTCCAGGACCTCCAAGCCACCCTCCTTCCTAGAAGGGTGATGGTGATCCAATCAGCATGCCAGGCTAAGGACGTCACGGATGAAGACTTCACCAACCAGGAGCTCCAGGCAGCCTTCACATCTCATCGAGACACTGCACCGGGGCATGATGGTATCACCTATGGCATGATCACTCGGTCTGGCCATTCTGGACATTCAGCTGTCCTGGGGGTCATCAACCAGACTTGGCAAGCTGGCAAACTCCCTGTCGTATGGAAGGAGGCCGACATCATACCGATTCCTAAGCCTGGGGATCCTGGCAGTGTGAGACCCATCTCCCTCACCACTTGCATCTCGAAGGTGTCTGAAAGGATGGTGTTGGAGCGCCTGAGGTGGAAGCTTGGCCCTCCTCATAAACACCTCTATGGCTTCACCAGAGGAGAGTGGGCACTTTCGAAAGCCTTACCACTCTACTGACCGGCATTGGGTCGGACGCCCAAGCCCATATTGTTGTCTTTCTTGACCTCGAGAAAGCTTTTGAGCTAGCCAGTGCACCTGCCATCCTCTCACTCTTGGCCCACAGGGGGATTGAAGGCAGGCTGCTTTCATGGCTTCGTTCCTGTCTCCAGGACGGGCGGGCCGGGTACGCTTCCAGGGGCATGCCTCTTCTCTCAAAACCTGGACAACAGCATTTCCACAGGGCAGGGTGCTTTAGTCCACCCTGTTCCAATGTACTGATGCACAGCTGGTGTCCCTGCCTTTCTCCAGAGGCACCATCCTCCTCGCTCTCCCGATGACCTGGCACTTGTCATACTAGGAAGTGCCGGCTTTTGCAGCGTGCCCAGGAGGACCTCGATCTGCTGGTTTCCCACCTGCCATAAACTTGGGACTCAAGATATAGCGGTGAAATCCAAGGCCATGATCCTTCGCACCAAGGTGCCCAGTGAGAGGCTGCCAGTCCTGGGCATCGACCTGGAGTGGGTTCACAGTTATAGGTACCTTGGATCTACATTGACAGGCACCTCACCTTCCGAAACTGTGCACCACATTAAAGACAGGGCTCTGCAGAGGGTCAGGGCATTGAGTGCCATGGCCAACCCTAGGGTTGGGGCCAGCCTCTAGGTCATGAGGTTGTTCTACATCCGGCAATACGTTTTCCCCCGTTGTCTATGGGGCACTTGCTCTGGTTCACGCCAGACCCCCCAAACATCCCAAAACCCTCTGTGTCATCCAGAACACAGCTCTCGGGCATGCTGGGGGGCTCCTAGGTGGGCCAATGCAGTGGCTCTGAACCTTGGGGGTGCAGCTACCAGCCTCTTGAAGACAGGATCCAAGTGGTAGCTGGGCCCGGGGGGGATTGCCAAAGTATCTCCGACTCCCCGAGGCTGACAAAAATGATGAGAGATTTACAGGTCCGCCAGGGACAGGTCATTCCAAAGCATCCCCGGGCCCTCGATGGATATGGTCGGTAGCAGATGCCACACAGAAGCTCTTGCCCCTGACATTGCTCCCGGCAGGAGGCTGTTGACAGACTGGCAGCTAACTACACGGTGCCACCCCTTGGGCACCAGAGCTGTTTGCGGTGCGCTGGACAACCCTACCAGACAGCAAGAGGCATTGCCCCCGGGACATTCTGCACCACCTTGCCTCGGCTAGCATTGTGGGTGAGGAAGGCCCAGGGTGTGTACCATATTACATGATGGCTCCGAGCCCCAGGGGCGGGCCCGCACAGCTGCGGGGATTTTCCCCCAGCAATCTGAAGCAGGTTGGCCCCTCCCAGACCATTGCACCATCCTCCAGGCCGAACTCTTTGCCATCCAACAAGCTCTGCGGCATGGTCTTGCAGACCATTCAGCATCCCCCATCATCCACGTTGATTCCAAGGCAGCGACCCAAGCTTTTATGCACAGTGAGCCAAAGGAAACATACACTTAATCACTCCATCGGGGTGACTACAGACTCTCATGGCCCAGGGTCGCAGGGCTTACCATCAAATGGATCCGGCCATGTGGGTATACCTGGCAATGATGCTGCAAATGAGGCTGTAGGACTGCAACCCTCAAGGCACAGCACGTGCTGCGATCTCCATCCCGCCTCAGCCAGATTGCGCTGTGGGTGCTGGTGCGGCCAGGCGCCCATTCCCTGACCTGGGGATTCATGGGCCTCTGTTGGTATGTCAGGGCGACCCACAGGGTGCCCCCCCCAAGTATTCGGACACAGTCCAGGGAATTGAGGGTGAAAATCCACCCCCTACGCTTAGGGTATCCCACCACTGCGCGGATTGTTGAAATGGGCATGAGAGGAGCTCTGTGCCCATTGTGACCGAATGGTTCCCCAGCCCTTGGGCACTACCTGTTAGACTGCCCGGCTACGATGCCCCTTCACCGTAGACACTTCCCAATGACCCCGTAGGGCAGACCCGAGAGGATGAGGCAGCACATCGTGTGTACTTAGCTGTTAGGGGGCTTGGAAACCTTACTTCCGTCCTTTTCACGTCATCCGCCCCCTGCTGAAGTTGCTGTGAGGGCCCGCTTTGGGCCTGCATTGCACTGCAACCAGCCATGTTAGTGCACACTAACGTTTGGTACGTATCTGGCCATAGGGCCGGTGAGGTACCCCCCCCCTTCTGCTGAAGGAAACCTGCCACGCAGGTGCAAGTAACGATAAATGTCACTTCCTACCCAGGGAGCCAATGCCGGGTCACCAAAATGGGGAAAAGACCCCGGGCCGGATTACCGGCAAATCAAATCGAATAGAATAGATAGAACAGTTGGGATCATCGACACCATGCCCAGGCCTTCTAGGGTAGGGTAGGTGCCTGAGCCCGAGCCTTTAGTCATAAGACTGTCATTCCCATTTTTCCCCCTTGGGGTGGGGGATGGGAAACCCGAGAGGCCTTTGCTTGTGGCCTTTGCCCGGGGACAGGGTTTGGTCCCAAAGATGAGGAGGTACTTGTGCCCCCTCCCATGGGAAAACTTAGGTATCAGACTCTACTAAAGGGAAACCAAGGGGCCCCCG
>NC_069403.1:31052997-31068690 GCF_026875155.1 Cherax quadricarinatus
CCACTTCCGGTCAGCGCCTCCTTTGTGTATCAGATATTCTACACCCCTGAGGAGCTCAGTGACTCTTCGTCGTCTTCTGTAGAGGGAGCATCTTTCTCTCTCCAGTTTACTCCTGCTCTTCTTCTTTCTTAGGGGAATATGCCTAGAACATGCTTCAGCTGCCAGGAAGTTGATCCTCTCAAGGCCCTGGTTTGGATCCATGTCATTTAAGACATCTTCCCAACATGTTTCGTTTAGGACATGGTTTACCTGGTCCCAGTTGATGTTCTTGTTGTTGAAGTTGTATTTTGTGAAGACACCTTCACAGGTACATGCATTCTGCTGATCAGAACCCCTATGCATGTACGTCTGGACTTCGATTAGGTTGTGATCGGAATTAGTTGTTTTTTATTTTCTTATGTCTCTTATCAGGTCCTCATTATTTGTGAAGATAAGGTCACGTGTGTTTTCTAGTCTTGTTGGCTCCACTATCTGCTGGCTTAAGGTGTGTTTTTCGCAGATACTTAGTAGCTCATGTGTGTGTGACCTTTCATCTGCGCTACCTCCGGGGATTGTTTCAGTTATAACATTATTTGCTACATTCTTCCATTTTGTATGCCTTAAGTTGAAATCACCAAGCAGTAAGATGTTTGGGGATGGAGCTGGAAGGTTTTCCAGACAGTAATCAATTTTCAGTAGCTGTTCCTTGAACTGTTGTGAGGTTGCATCTGGTGGCTTATATACAACCACAATGACTAGGTTTTGGTTCTCGATCTTTATTGATAGAACTTCAACTACGTCATTTGTTAGTGTTCAGCAACTCCGTGCAGATGAGGGACTCTTTGACATACAGGCCAACCCCCCTTGTTTCCTGTTCATTCTGTCGCATCTAAAAAGGTTGTAACCACTTATCCATATTTCACTGTCAAAGTGATCTTTTGTGTGAGTCTCTGTGAAGGCTGCAAACATTGCATTAGACTCCTCTAGAAGTCCACTGATAAAAGGTATTTTGTTGTTGGTGGATGGCTTAAGGCCCTGTATATTAGCAAATATGAACGAGGTTGTATTCTGTGTTTGTTGGGGATATTTTGTTATTGGCATCAGTAGTTGTAATTCTGGAGGGCCATGGGTGGCCACTGGCTGTGCTCCAGTCCAACAAGGCCCCAAGGTGGTGGACTTTTTTTGTTTTTTCCTTCCATTTTTTTTTTCCCATTTCCTCCCACTAAAATTCACCTGGAGTTGGGTTGTGAGCGTTTTGTTTGTCTTGTGGGGTTGTGCCCCCCTGGTCCCTTTTAGTGGTTCCCAGGGCAGTCGATGTTGTAAATGTTTGGGAGGCCCGGGGGAGTGAACTTTTTTGGGGCGAAGAAATTTCAGGAAAAAGAACGACATACCCCTTTGACAGGAGGTCGCTACTTTTTTGGGGGGTGCTAAAGTTGCATGCCCCTTTTTTTCCCTGATTTCCCACGCTTACAGATCCCCCAAGCAAAATTTTGCACAAATTCCTTTGGTTGAGAATTGTTGGGGGGTGTTGTAAAATTTTCTGCAGGTTCTGGGATGCACTATAATTCTCAGATCCAAGAAAGGGCCCCCGCCGGGAAATTCCATTATTTTTCCTCAGTGAGGAAAAAGGAGGGACTCCTCCCCAACATCTGTATGTGGGCCACGGTCTTGTCAATGATGGTTGTAATTTACGGTTTTATGGTGGTTGTGGTAGGGCCCCTAGTGGTTCTGGGCGGGCAGAAAGGCTGGGGGGGGGTCTGAGTACCCGGGGGTGGGGGTGACCCCTGGGCCAGCGGGACCCGGGGGTCAGCACCAGTCTGTGGGTATTGTGCTTGACTAGGGGAGCCTGGGCCAGCCCCAGCATGTGGGTATTAGTGCTAGATGGGGGAGGGGCCCGGTTTTCCCCTATGTGGGGGATAGATATTTTCGAGTCATTTTTGTGGTATGGGCATTCGCATTTTTTGATACACTATTCTTGCCCCCGTTTTATATTTTTTTGGTAGACTTCAAGAGGTCATTTTGTTTTCTTGATTTTTTTTTCTTTATTATTTTCCCTTAGTATCTTTCTGATACCTGCCCAAAGTTCTACATCTTTTTCCCCAAAACCAGAAACCCCTTGGGGTTTCGAGGTCTTTTTTTTGGGGGCTGTATTTACTTAGTAAAGAGATATGATTTTTGGGAAAAAAGCTAGTTTGCAGGATTTGGATTTCCTTCCAGGTTTTTTTAATGTCCACAGATATGTGTGCTGACTTTGTCGTATCCTACTACACTCTGTTCCCACGGGAAAAAAAAATGTTTTCCCACTTTACCTTTTTTTTGCGGGTGCCAGAATATGCAAGAGTATTTATACGAACAAGTTTGCGAAATGTGGGTGGGGGTTTGGGGTGTCCCCCCGTCCTCCCCATCTTGGTTGGTAGTCACCCTTTTTACCCACCCTGTAGGTGGTAGTCCCCCCCATCTACCATTTTGTGGGTGGTAGCCCCCCGTCCAAACCATCCGTGGGGGTAGTCCCCCCATCCTCCCCATAGTGGGGGTAGCCCCCCCCCCCCCTTCCCCCTCGTGGGGGTGTCCCCCGTCCTACCATATTATGGGGGTGTCACCCCCCCTACCCATCCTGGGGTGGTAGTCACCTGTCTTACCCATCCTGTGGGTGGTAGTACCCCATTACCCATATGTGGGGGTAGTCCCCCCCCCCCCCCCCCCCGCCCTACCCACCTGGGGGTGGTATCACCCGTCTTCCCCATCCTGTGGGTTTTTAGTCACCCGTTTACCCTCGGGGTGGTAGTCACCCGTCCCCCCATCCTGGGGTGGTAGTCAAAATATCAAAAGGAACAAGGTGGGTTTTTAAAAACTCTCAGGAACAAAATAATGTTGTAATATTTTGGCATGCATGACTTGGCATCGGGACATCCCCAGTCAGCGATCACTCCCTCTGTTGATCTGGCCCCCACCTGGTACAACCCCCCCCCGTTGGTGGAACCTGCAACATTGGTGCAACCTGCACCGTTGGTGCCCCTGCGCCGTTGTTGAAACCTGCCCTTTGGGTTTGCAACCTGCGCCATTAGTGCAACCTGCCCCCGTGATGCAACCTACACCCGTTGGGTGAACCTGCACCTTTGGGTCAACCGCCCCTTTGGGGGAACCTGCACCGTTGGTGAAACCCTCCCCCCCGTTGGTGAAACCTGCACCCTTCGTGAAACCCCTGCCCCCGTTGAGGGGCCACAAAGTTATCCTCACTGAGGTTGGCAACTCACAAAAGACTTACCTTAGAAAACGAGAACGTGTCAAAGTGAAGCCCCGACCCAGCTCGAGGAGCGCTCGCTAACAAAACAGAAAAACATATCCGCAGAAACGGCCCCTGCTGTGCCCCAAGGCCCAGCGACCTCGCTGCCGAAACCCTTTCTACCACGGCACCCCCTTTTTTCCACCCTATCCTGAACGTAAGGGTTTTAAAGTTCCCTTTTTTTTTTTACCCTCGACCATATCGTTGTCGGGTATCGAGGCCTTCTTTCAAAAAATATTCGTTGACGCGGGTGGTTTTGTCAATAATGAGGGATTTTCCTCCCCCTTTTTTTGGGTCGACCTTCAATGCACTGTAAAAACCTACAGGTTTTGGATGGAAGAATGGGGAAGTAAGGTGGTTCAGCAAGCATTGGAAAAAGGAAGTAAACGAAATTTTTTGCTCAGAGTTGACCTGCCGATGTGACTACAGTAGACAGAGTGAAAGGGGCTGTTTTTTTAAAAGTTGACGTGCTGTGGAAAGTGTGAGCCCGTTAATTTTACGAAAATGAGAGTGAGAAGGGCAGTGTTGTACTCTGAAGTAGGGGTAATGAGAAGGGCAGTGCCGCACTTGAGTTGGGGTGATGGAAGGGCAGTGCCTCACTCTAAAAAAAGGGGGATGAGAAGGGGGGTGCCTGCACTCTAAAAGAATGGTGTGAGAAGGGCAGTGCCGCACCGAAGGAGGGGTGATGAGAAGGGGATGCCCCACCTGAAGGAGGGGGGATGAGAAGGGTAGTGTTGACTCTGAAGGAGGGGTGATGAGAAGGGTAGTGTCGCACTCGAAGGAGGGGTGATGAGAAGGGGAGTGCCTGATCTTGAAGGGGGGTGAGAGAAGGGTAGTGTCTGCTTGAGGAGGGGGGGAGAGGGTGTGTCTGCACTCTGAAGGAGGGGGTGTGAGGGGCAGTGCCGCACTCTGAATAGGGGGATGAGAAGGGCAGTGCTGACTCTAAAAAAGAAAGGGGTTGAGGAAAAGGGAGTGCCCGCACTCTGAGAAAGGAGTGGAGTGTTGCAGTTTTGATCTGGTCTTTTGAGTTGTGATGTCTACATCTTCTATTAACACTTATGAATGATTGATGGTGAAGTGCTTCAATTTTTGAGCCCCTCTTCCTTTGGGGGGATTGGCCCGTGAACTACAGAAATTTTGAGGAAAAAATAAACAGTTTTAAAAAGATCCCCCTTTTTTTTTCCCAATCTAAATGGTTTCGTATTGCCGTGGCGTGCTCGTGGTATTCCACGCTGAGATAACCTCAGGACACTCTCTTTGCAGTCACTGGAGTTGCTGATTTGCTCAACATAAATTTTATTTAAGCTATCGTAATTTCACTCTTACATTAAAATGTCATTTAAGAAATTATACTTTCTATGAGAACATTAATTAGAGTCATTCATAAGGATTTTTTGGGGGATCACCAGCATTATACGGAATTAAACGTGTTGAGATCACCAGTAGTGAAATACGGAATTAAAGTGTTGAGATCACCAACTGTGTGAAGAAGAAATATGCTAAGGCCATCAGAAGAGAAAAAAGAAAAACCTGCTGGACAACTAACATTATGAAGTAGCATTACAAGCAAGAAACATGTGCTAGAGCAGTGGTTCCCAAACTTTTCCGGGCTGCCGCGTCCTCGGCTCGCAGGTCACATCCCTAGCGCCCCCCCCCCACACACACACAGGTTTATTGCAAATCCTAACACGATAAACAAGCGTATTTATTTATTACACAAAAAAATGAACATAGTAAACTAATTTACTTAATATGAAAGGGTAAATTTACACGTCATCTGTAACTACAATTTCTTCACAATTTTAATGAGATGGATGTGCTTGGTGCAGGGACATCAGCTTCTCAACAGCAGTCTTGAAGGCACTAAAAAGAAATCTTAGATCCCCGCGTTCAGAAATTTTCAGTCTGTTTCTTTGCTTGGAGAGAAACTTGGCGACTGCACTGATGCCTCGCTCTACTAAGTGTGATGTTGGGAAGGTAATAAAGTACATCTTGACTGTTCCACAGTGCAGGGTAGCTACACAGGGGGGGACTACACAAGTATAAGGAATTTCCTACAGGAAGTTCAGTGGGACAGAGAACTGGTAGGAAAGTCGGTAAACGAAATGATGGACTATGTAACAACAAATGCAAGGAGCAGGGAAAGGTTTGTTCCCAAGGGCAACAGAAATAATGGGAAGACCGGAACGAGCCCATAGTTTACCCAAAGGTATAGGGAGGCACAAACTAAGTGCACTAGAGGAATGGAAAAAATAGCAAAGGACCCAAGAAAATAAAAAGATTAGTCGAAGAGCAATAAACAAGTATGCACAGATAAGTAGGGAGGCCCAGCGACAGTATGAAAGCAGCATAGTATCGAAAGTCAAGTCTGACCTGAAACTGCTGTGTAGCCACATTAGGAGGAAGACAACAGTCAAAGACCAAGTGATCAGGCTGTTGAAAGAAGGCGGGGAGCTCAAAAAAGCGATCAAGATGTATGTGAGGAGTCATCACAAGATTTAAGGAAGTATTTACAGTAAAGACAGGAAGAACTCTGGGAAGACAAAACAGAGGGGGACACCAAGGGTTATACCAACAAGTGTTGGATGAAATACCCCACAACTGAGGAGGAGGTGAAGAAGCTGCTAAGTAGCTTTGATACCTCAAAGACGTGGGACCGGACATCTCTCCGTGGGTCCTTAGAGAGGGAGCAGAGATGCTGTGTATGCCACTAACCACAATTTTCAACACATCCCTTGAACTGGGCAACTACCTGATTATTGAAGATGGTAAATGTAGTCCCATTTTTTTTAAAAAAGGAGACAGAAACGAAGCACTAAACTATAGGCCAGTGTCATTGACGTGTACAGTATGCAAGTCATGGAGAAGATTATCAGGAGGAGAGTGGTGGAGCACCTGGAAACAGAACAAGATTATCAACGACAAAGAGCACGGATTCAAGGAAGGTAAATCCTGTGTCACAACTCTGCTGGAGTTTTATGACAAGGTAGCAGAGGTAAGACACGAGAGAGAAGGGTGGGTTGATTGCATTTTCTTGGACTGCAAAAAGGCCTTCGGCACAGTTCCTCACAAGAGATTAGTGCAGAAGCTAGAGGATCAGGCATGTATAACAAGAAGGGCACTGCAATGGATCAAAGAATACCTGACAGGGAGGCAACAACGAGTCATGGTATTGATGAGATATCCAGTGGGAGCCTGTGACGAGCGGGGTCCCACAGGGGTCAGTCCTAGGACCAGTGCTATTTTTGCTATATGTAAATGACATGTTGGAAGGGATAGACTCAGACGTGTCCCTGTTCGCAGATGATGTGAAGTTAATGAGGAGAATTAAATAAAATGAGGATCAGGCAGGACTAAAAAAGATACCTGGACAGGCTGGACACGTGGTCCAGAAACTGGCTTCTCGAATTTAACCCGGCTGAATACAAAGTTATGAAGATCAGGGGAAGGGCAAAGAAGACCACAGACAGAGTATGGGCTAGGTGACCATAGACTGCAAACCCTCGGTCAAGGGACAGATCTTGGGGTGGTATAACACCGAGTACGTCTCCGGAAGCACACATCAACCAGATAACAGCGCAGCATTTGGGCGTCTGGCGAACCTAATAATAGCGTTCCAATACCTTAGTAAGGAATCGTTCAAGACACTATACACCATGTAAGCAGACCCATGCTGGAGTATGCAGTACCGTTTTTTAACCCCACACCTGGTCAAGCACGTCAAGAATTAGAGAAAGTACAAAAGGGTTTTCAACAGGGTAGTTCCAGAGCTAAGAGGAATGTCCTACGAAAAAAGGTTAAGGGAAATTGCTCTGACGGTACTGGAGGACAGGAGGGTTAGGGAAGGCATGTTAACGACATACAAAATACTGCATGGAATTAGATAAGGTGGACAGAGACAGGTGTTCCAGAGATGGTCACAGAAACAAGGGGTCACAATTGGAAGTTGAATACTCAGATGAGTCAGAGGGATGTTAGAAGTATTTCTTCAGTCATAGAGTTATTTGGAGTTGAATAGTCTGGCAAGTGATGTAGTGAAGGCAGGAACCATACACAGCTTCAAGGCGAGATTTGATGAAGCTAATGGAGTAGAGAGAGAGGGGACCTAGTATCAATCAGTGAAGAGGCGGGGCCAGGAGCTGAGTGTCAACCCCTGCAACCACAATTGGGTGAGTGCAATTAGGTGAGTACACACACACTACACACCTCGCGTGGGCGAGTCACAACTTCAGTGCTCTGTGAATTTGAATGTTTTGTGTGCTACCAAAGGTTACTGCTGGGGTCATTAAGTGTGCAAGGGTAGTGCACAATCCTTGATGTTGAGATATGACATTACCAGCTAAGCTTAAAGAGAAACTTAACTTAGAAAGACAGCTCATCGCCTGCACAGCCGCCCCTGCAGACGGTTTTGAGAAGCTATCGAAGTCATCTCTCAACGGGCTGTAAAGAGTTATAATCTGTAAAATTATAAGTTACCCCTAGGGGGTGTTATATCAGCATATTTCATTCACTAATGGCTGACAAACTTACTTGTGTGGACTCAAAAGTCCGCACCTAACTGCCGACTATAGGTTGATTACAAACTCCTTGCGACTCAAGAACTGCACAGTCCCCCGTACTACAAGAAATTCGTAACCTACCTTGCTCTTGTAGCATGAGCTATGGTGTTCTTCACACCTTCGACAGATAGGGGTGACTTGGTAGAAGCTGAAGTGTCCTTGGATGTCCATGTCTTCCATAGTCTAGGAATACGCACACTGGTACACTATGTTCCCAAGATTTGTCTTTTTTTATTCACAATTCTTACACTAAAAAGCTGATCACACTTTCTTAAGTGTTTTTTGTGTTTTATGAGACACTTTGTTCACACTAATGCACAGATCGTTCTTTGTTAGTTATCCTGGCGTCAGTGTCACTTTCAGTAGAGTCAAAAGTAATCCAAAGATGCCACAGCACACCACGCCGTTACTGCCCCTTGCACAAAGGAAAAGCTGACATAGTACTTTTGCTTCCTTGCCACTTCCTCGATGAAGCAAAGCAGAATGTTTAAATCTTGCTGTCTTAAGCATAGACAACAATGTCCACTATCTTTACTATGGTAATAAAGTGGGAGCAGGATTTTCCTTAATTGTCCTGCTAAAGTAAGAGATGTACTGTCTCTTATTAAAATACACTCTGCAACACTGGACTGCAAGGAGCAGCAGTCGCTTGACCACGTCGCATACTCATACTGCATCTGCGATCAATTACTCACTGTAGCAGTAAACAAGACGCTTGCCCCTTCTGAGAGGGCTGGGCCCCTCAGGGCTGAAAGGGCTGAAAGGGGCTGAAGGGGGCTGATACCCCCCTCCTGGAGAAAATTTCTCCACACTGGGGGGCGGCGGAGGTTCGCTGCAGGTGAACTATTCATCACTTAACATTAATTTAATTTTCTCACTCGCCACCACTGCTGCTTGTCTTTTCTGAACAGCTTTAGTCTGTGTGGTTTCTGGAGAATCACTAATTTGTTTTAAAACACTGTGTAATTCTAACGGCACTAGTTTATTTATTGTCCACTTATTCACTACACCTTTGCTTAAAACATCAACTGTCCTGATGATTCCATTTGCATCAGGTAAAATGGTCAAAATTGTCCAAGTGGCCATTGGGACCTCGACCATCATTGCGATAATCACTATGTCACCAGGTCTTAAGGACTTATGAATTTTCAGGAACACCAGCTCCATTAGAAGTGTTCTCTCATGAGGTGAGATAGTCTTCTCGGCAAATTTTCTCCCAACGTTCAATCACTTTATTAAGGTGTTTGAATTTACGTCTGAGTTGCTCGGGGTCGAAATAAGTAGGATCCTCTATGATTTCTTTATCATTCATGGGAGGAACAGGTTCGAGCCTTCTGCCAGGGAGTAAATGAGATGGACTTAACACTTCTAAATTGTCCAGATCATCGGTAAAAATAAGTTAGAGGTCTTTTGTTGACTCTATTTTCTGTTTCAGTCACAACTGTACGGAATTCTTCTAAGTCTTTCTCTGACGAGAAGAGCCCTTCCCTTTAAAAACAAGTTTTACAATGCCGATCATTCTTTCATAAAATCCGCCGTGCCCATGGAGATTTAGGAGGAATGTATCTCCAACGACAACTGCGTTGATTCAGCATCTGTTGTACTTCTGGTTGATCAAAGATCTTGCTTATATAGCACCACCAGCAACAAGTTCTTTTGCATTATTGAAATCATCAGTCTGGGACTTTGCCCTTCTGGCTGCAAACCTTCTGAATAATTTGATAAAGGTTTCAGTAGACTTTGTCAGTGGCTACTTCTAGATGTACTGCTCTAGTCGTAGCACAAGTGAACAAACAGATGTACACCTTGATGGGAACTTTGTCAACTTTTTTGGTTAAAATTATTGGTCCAGTGTAATCTAACACCTGCACCTCAAAGGGAGTGATATGACAAACTCTTTCAGAGGGATATGGAGGTGGACCTGGATACTGACATACTCGCATACATAGTGACGACAAGTAATACAGTCCCTTATTTGTTTTTTTCACGCTTTGTCGACCTTGAGGTATCCATTTAGGTTGTTGTATATGACAAAGTGTGTCAGCTACCCCACCATGTAACACGTTACTGTGGGCGTTTTGAACAATCAGTTTTGTTAGCCAATGATTCTTGGGGATCAAAATGGATGCATGGCTCTTTAGGTAGTGAAAAATTTATGAATTCTTCCTCGACATCTTATAATCTTTCTGAGTCGAGATAAAGTCCTAAAGAATTAATCATGACAGGTTTCTTTGGGGATTTATCTTGTGTTTCCAGAAGTTTATATTCTGTAGAGAAAACATCTTTCTGTATTAGTTTCACCCAGTATTTAATGGTTCAAGACATTCATAATCAGGTTTTATTCCTTTAATAAATTTTAAATGGACAAGAGCTGTAACTCTTAAGAGTTTACCCAAAGAGAGTATTTAGATCCATCAATGACTATTTCTGTTGTGTCTGCAGTATTTACACAACTTATTTCTGCTGTGTTCAAGCAGACTGTTTCTTCTGGCATAATGTGAGCTTTTTGCTGAGGCCAATTTTTTTCATTAGAGAGCCAGTTCGGTCCGTGGAGCCATAATTTATTATCCCAAATTTCTTGAGTGGGACACCACGGAAAAAATGTCAGCTGGATTCTCTTGGGTAGAGACGGGGAGAAAGAGATAATCTCTCTGCATCTCTTTTAATTCTGTACTCTTTTCTGTACATAGACCAACTTACTCTTTTTATTTTTTAACCATTGGAGAACTGCTTATTATCACTCCAGATCACGTTTTTTTTCAATAGTGAGATGATCAAGGTACTTTGTT
This sequence comes from Cherax quadricarinatus, assembly GCF_026875155.1. NCBI lineage: Eukaryota > Metazoa > Arthropoda > Malacostraca > Decapoda > Parastacidae > Cherax > Cherax quadricarinatus. The sequence continues at coordinate 31,063,608 of NC_069403.1, forward strand.
GAGATAGACAGCTAATTTTTTTCCCTTACATAGAGTGCTGTCAGTTCCAGTTGTGGTACTGTTCTGACCTTCAAGGGTGCCACCCTGGCCTTTGAAGTAATTAGGGGTACTTCCTTCAGCATTACTCATGTAAGCTACAGCGCCATAACCTCTGGTTGACGCATCACAAAACCCATGTAATGTGTACTTGTTTCCCTCTTGACCTATTTGTTGGGAAAATTTTTAAATTTGATGAAGTTGCTTAAACTCCCGGGAAATATTTCGTCCCATGCTTGACTCATTGCTAGAGGCAAGTTCTCATCCCACCCAATTTGAGCTTCCATGCATCTTGCATAAGTATTTTACCCTTTATGGTAATTGGTGAGACGAGTCCTAGATGATCAAAACATTGTGATACCTCTGACAGTAAACTACGTTTAGTGAGTGTACTGCATGATTTATTGTTATTTTTTTGAGCTCAAAGTATCTTCCTGTGTGTTCCAATTAAGTCCCAGCATATTGTTGAAAATCGGGAAATTCAGCTTCAGCGAAATCTTCCTTGATAAGTTCCCTTAATTGCTTTGAATTTGTATTCCACATCCTTAGAGGCATATTTGCTTCTTTCATCTCCTTGTTAGCTTTTTCTGAAAAGAATTTCAAATCCTCCTTTTATTCACAGTACCTTGAAGATTGTCCACATAGAAACTTTTCTTTAAGATTTCTTTGAAGGGACTTTCAGATTTCTTCAAATGTGTATTTAGAGTAACATCTAGTAAGAATGGAGAGGGTGTTGCACCAAATAATACTGAATTGAAACGATAAGTTTTCACAGGACTTTGAGGATCATGTGGATTTTCAGGCCACAAGAATCGAGTATAAAACTCTATCTATTTCTTGTTTGTCCTACTCTTAAGAAAGCTTTGGAAAAATCAGCCGTGTAGGCTATGGGTTTGCGCGAAATTTCATAAGCACGTCTCCAAGCTTCTCAGTTAGTGAGGGTCCGGTCATCAGACAGTCATTTTGACTGCTACATCTTTTATTTGCACGTGCGCTGCAATTGTATTTCAACACGTAGTTTGGGGTGGTTTCAGAATCCTTTCTGACTCCATGGTGCGGGAAATAATGAGCGTCTGTCTTCAACTTATCTTCGATATTTCCTCAAAGAATTTATTGTCCAACTGTTCTTGTATGATATATCATAGACAGTCAGCAGCTCTGGATTCTTCCTGAGCTCATGTATTTGTGCTTTCATCTGTCCGAAAGTCATGCGATAATTGCTAGGCAGATGTGGTGGATTTAATTTCCATGGTAACCTAACCCAATACTGTCCATCTTTATATTTGAGTGTCCAAATATTTGGGTTTTAAGTCTGAGACTCTTGTGGGCTTGGTTTAAAATACATCAATACCTATCGCATCTAAATCCCACAACTTTTCAACTGGTTCATTCATTTCTTCCAGTAATGATAATTTTTGCTGTGGTACATGATCAGCGGTTTTCTCCCTAACTAGTACATTTTCCACTGAATCAATATCGCTTCTTTCCACTTTGAGAGGGAATGGGACCACATATCATGGCCTCCTGCTGTTTTTTAGCAGTGAACATCATGTTACTTACTTATATTTTGCACAAAACAGTGATAATAATCACTTCCAATGATTAAATCATTTGGACTAATTGTGTCCGTCTGTGTGTCAGGACAGGCTAACTTGACCTTAGCTGCTTTTTAGTGCTGCAACTGTTTTTTTTAATCCTTGGATCTGCACAGACTTAGGCAAATCATCTACTACCACAGTTTCTACTGTCTTTTTCCTGTTTCCTAGACCACCCGTGATTCTGGGTAGGTCATATGTCTGTTTTACCAGAATTGTGGAAAAAACCAGCTATATCTAACTGTATTTTGGCATAGAGTTTTTTATTCAGTTTCTGCAACACTGTTCTTCTTATGAAGGACCTTTGTGAGCCTTGATCAAATAGTGTTAGCACATTGGTTTTGTGTAATTTATTAGATAACTCAAATCGAGCTATCGGGAGAGCAGTTGCTTTAAACTTATCTCTCCATTTAATGTTGTTGCTTGTTGACTTCCTGATTTGTGGAAGTATTCTGCTGTTCAGCAAAAGTATTTGGGCATAATGCTGTATGATGCATACCCTTGCATTTAAAACACTTCTTCAGTGAGCATTTTCCCCCCTTGTGTTCACCAAACACTTGATGCACCTTTTCAGCTGATGAACACGTTGTTTTTCGTGCCTCCATTGATGTGTATTGAATACAATACTGTGCCCAATGTGTTTTCCCTCACAAAGTACACATTTTGGAGTAAGTTTATGTGTGACGTCTGTTTACCATCTGTTGTTTCCAGTTTAATAAGTGCCTAATATGGGATTTCCCATTCTGTGGTTTAGTGGGAGTAGGTATACTTTCCCTTTTTTACTGATTGAAAAGGGTTTTTTATCCACTGGGTTTGTGGATTTTTCATCTTGTCTCGTTGCTTGCATGCATTAAACTATTGTTTGTAAACCATTGCTAATTTCCTCACAAGTGAAATAGCGTTTATTGAACATAATATTTAATCGTTCAATAGTTTGTGGTGACAACTTATCCTGTACAATACCACTGATAAACCAATCACATTGCCTTAGGTAATATTTAGCACCTAGAGATCTGAGACTATTGTCTAATGTGATTCTAAATGCCTGTATGTCTGAAAAAACAATGTTTGGGTGGCTTCAAACTTGATATTAGGACTGCATGTCTAACTCTGGCCTTTTCAGCATCAAAGTAATGGTCTGCTAAGACACGTAAGGCTGTTTGATAATTACCTTTAACCACCGGAAATGACTTTAAACAGTTCATAGGGTTCTCCCCTTTACAAGACATTTAAGGTAATTGAAATTAGCAATTTTCATCTATGGGCAGTTCGTGAATTTACTATGGATTGAAAACCACTAATGAATTCTTCATAATTATGACCTTGGAAAATAGGTAATGACAATGTAGGTAAGCTTGGTAATGGGACACTGTTGTTGTTATAGGTTTTACAGGTGTTTGACCACTAGTTACAGTAGGTCTCTGTGACGAGTTTTGCGGGAGATAGCCTGTACTCCTGTCCACTTAATTGTTGATTACTAAATGTATCCAAACATTTTTAATTTCATCCTCAGATGGATCTGTTTCAAGAAAATTTTTTTTTCGTAATGTGTATTTGTCTGAATTAATTATTTCCAGACGTTGTGTAAGTAATTCAAATTTGACCTCAAGATCATCAAATCTATGTTTGTATTTGAGTTAATCCTATACAGACTGAAATTAGATTTTCTAATTGTGTAATCTTAGTCTGTAAAGACTGAAACTGGGGTTTCCAAACAACCATTTTAATGGTTTACTGAAAAATTCTAGCACCACACTTAGAGTGTTTAAAAAACACTGTACTGCATAAACAGCTGAGTTTTTGTTATGCTTAATCAGCATAATCGATCAGACATACTGACCCACTAAGGCTTAACCTCAGGGTCAATGCCATGAAGGGCACGAGTACATGTGGCTGGTGTTTATGGCTTGAGTTTGCTGTGTCAGCCTGACCACGATGATTAATCGTAAATAACGATGTTATACACTTCATTCACTATACACTATAAATGTCACTGTATAACTGTAAATCACACATGAATATTACTTACACATTTATAAATGTCACTGTTAATATGTATTTGAAAGCTTACACTATACTATATATAAGTTCCTTTAATATAACAGGTATATCTATAAGAAACAAACTTTAACACAATCTTGTCTCTTAATTTCTGTCTATAAACATTATAAACACTATGTGTATATACACTCAGACAAACCGAACATCACTTGGGTTGTTGTTGTCTTAATCAGCGATTTTCGAGATTGGAGCAGTGGATGCAGGGTGGATGCACCTAACTGCCGACTATAGGTTGATTACAAACTCCTTGCGACTCAAGAACTGCGCAGTCCCCCGTACTACAAGAAATTCGTAACCTACCTTGCTCTTGTAGCATGAGCTATGGTGTTCTTCACACCTTTGACAGATATCGGTGACTTGATAGAGTGAAGTGTCCTTTGGGTGTCCCCCCCTTTCCTTTGTCTAGGAATACGCACACTGGGGACATATGTTCCACAAATTTGTCTTTTTATTCACAACTTATCACTAAAGAAGCTGATCACACTTCCTTAAGTGTTATTGTGTTTTTGGGAAACTTTGTTTACACTAAAAAAGATCTTCTTTTTGGTTATCCCGGGGTCGTGTCATCCAGTAGAGTCAAAAAGTAATCTCAAGATCCCAGCACCCACGCCGTTATTGCCCCCCTTTCACAAAGGAAAAACTGACATATACTTTTTTTTCCTTGCCACTTCCTCGATGAAGAAAGCAGAATGTTTAAATCTTGTTTTAAGCATAGACAAAATTCCCCTTCTTTACTATGGTAATAAAGTGGGGCAGAATTTTTCCCTTTAAATTTTCCTGCTAAAAAGAGATGACTGTTTTTTTAAAATACACTCTGCAACACTGGATGAAGGCGCGGTCGTTGACCACGCGCATACCGTACTGCATCGCGATCAATTTCTCCCGTTCAGTAAACAAGACGCTTGCCCTTCTGAGGGGCTGGGGGCCCCCCAGGGCGAAAGGGCTGAAAGGGGCTTAAGGGGGGTGATACCCCCCCCCGGGAAAATTTTTTCCACACTTGAAAATGATTTACAAGTTGCCCGAGCCCCATAAGTGTAGGAGAAACAAATTTTTTAAGTGAACTTGAAAGGGATTTGGTGGGTGAGTCAAGACGGCAGGCTAGGTGGTGCATATGACGTTGCCTTGTGCACCCAAAAAAAGATATTAAAGTGAAATAAATGAGTGACAGTGAAAGAAGTCAGGAAAGGTTATATATATCGTCATGAAAGGAGGTGGTATATGCCAGGTCATCACAAAAGCTGGGGCAATCAGGGGGAAAGAAAAAATTTTATTTTTGTGGTTTCGGGAGTCGGGGTACTTCCATTAACAGCCAAGGTGTTTGTGAACGGCCAAGCTCCCAATATATAAAGAAAAGGCTATCAAGTACCAATAACGAACACAATTGGGAATTT
>NC_069403.1:31069190-31099315 GCF_026875155.1 Cherax quadricarinatus
ATAAAGGGCCCTTTTGAATATGAAACAAACTGCCAAAGGGAAATAAACCTTTCAATTTAAGAAGTTGGAAAAATTTTTTCTCCGGAGGGGGAAATCACCCCCCCTTCACCCCCTTTCAGCCCCTTCAGCCCTGAGGGCCACCCCTTCAAAGGGGGCAAATATCTTGTTTTCTCCTACGGAGAATTGACCCCAGATGCAGTACCATTTTACGGGCTCGACGCTCCGTGCGGTCCTGTGTTGCAAAGTGTAGCTTAATAAAAGACAGCTCATCTCTTACCTTAGCAAGACAACGAAAATCCTCCTTCCCACTTTATTACCATAGTAAAGATAGTGGACATTGTTGTCTATGCTTAAGACAGCAAAAACAGACATTCTGCTTGCTTCATCGAGGAAGTGGCAAGGAAGCAAAAGTACTAGGTCAGCTTTTCTTTGTGCAAGGGGCAGTAACGGCGTGGGGTGCTGTGGCGTCTTCAGATTACTTTTGACTCTACTGAGAGTGACACTGACGCCAGGATAACCAACAAAGAACGATCTGTGCGCTAGTGTGAACAAAGTGTCTCATAAAACACAATAAACACTTAAGAGAAGTGTGATCAGCTTCTTTAGTGATAAGATTGTGAACAATAAAGACAAATCTTGTGGAACATAGTGTACCAGTGTGCGTATTCCTAGACTATGGAAGACGTGGACATCCAAGGACACTTCAGCTTCTATCAAGTCACCGATATCTGTCGAAGGTGTGAAGAACACCATAGCTCACGCTACAAGAGCAAGGTAGGTTACGAATTTCTTGTAGTACGGGGTACTGCGCAGTTCTTGAGTCGCAAGGAGTTTGTAATCAACCTATAGTCGGCAGTAAGGTACGGACTTTGAGTCCAAACAAGTATGTAATTTGTCTGCAATCAGTGAATGAAATATGCTGACATAACACCCCCTAGGGGTAATTTATAATCTTACAAATTATAAATCTTTACAGCCCGTTGAGAGATGACTTCGACAGCTTCTCAAGACCTCGTCTGTAGGGGCGGCTGTGCAGGCGATGAGCTGTCTTTCTAAGTTAAGTACAAACTCTTTAAGTTTAATTGATAATCCCCTTTCCCAATATATTGGTCGTGATAGAACCGGATAAAGGCCACACTGTGGTCCAAATATGTTGTACTACAGTGTACAAATAACCTACGAGCCAAGGTCCTTCGAAAAAATCTGTAAAACTAGTGTTTTACAATTTAAATCAGTATAAATGAGTCCCTCCAGACTCAATCAGAGAGAATGGGCAGCCAAAAGAAAACGGGAGCTCACCCAGCGTTCACCCAAAGAAAACGGGAGCTGAGGGACTCACCCAACAAGAAAACGGGGGATGGCACCCTGCATCTGCTGCTCCAATCTCGAAAATCGCTGATTAAGACAACAACAACCCAAGTGATGTTCGGTTTGTCTGAGCGTATATACACATAGTGTTTATAATGTTTATAGACAGAAATTAAGAGACAAGATTGTGTTAAAGTTTGTTTCTTATAGATATACCTGTTATATTACATATTAACAGTGACATTTATATATGTGTAAGTAATATTCACGTGTGATTTACAGTTATACAGTGACATTTATAGTGTATAGTGAATGAAGTGTATAACATTATTTATGATTAATCATCGTTGTCAGGCTGACACAGCAAACTCAAGCCATAAACACCAGCCATATGTACTCTGTACCCTTCATGGTCATTGACCCTGAGGTTAAGCTTAGTAGGTCAGTAGTGTCTGACTCGATTATTGCTGACTTAAGCATAACAAAAACTCAGCTGTTTATAGCAGTACAGTGTTTTTTAAACACTCTAAGTGTGGTGCTAGAATTTTCGATATACCATTAAAATGGCTTGTTTGAAAACTCAGTTTCAGTTTTTACAGACTAAGATTACACAATTAGAAAATCTAATTTCAGTCTGTATAGGATTAACTCAAGATACAAACATAGATTTTGATGATCTTGAGGTCAAATTTGAATTACTTGCACAATGTCTGAAAATAATTAATTCAGACTATACACATTATGAAAATAAATTTCTTGAATCAAACCCATCTGAGGATGAAATTAAAAATGTTTTGGATATTTTTAGTAATCAACAATTAAGGTGGACAGGAGTACAGGCTATCTGCCGCAAAACTCTGTCACAGAGACCTACTGTAACTAATGGTCAAACACCTGTTACACCTGTAACAACAACAAGTGTCCCATTACCAAGCTTACCTACATTGTCATTACCTATTTTCCAAGGTCATAATTATGAAGAATTCATTAGTGGTTTTCAATCCATAGTAAATTCACGAATTGACATAGATGAGATTGCTAAGTTTAATTATTAGACAATAGTCTCAGATCTCTAGATGCTAAATATGACCTAAGGCAATGTGATTGGTTTATCAGTGGTATTGTACAAGATAATTTATCACCACAAACTATTGAACGATTAAATATTATGTTCAATAAACGCTATTTCACTTGTGAGGAAATTAGCAATGGTTTACAAACAATAGTTTCATGTATGCAAGCAACGAGACAAGATGAAAAATCCACTAATCCAGTGGATATGTCATTGTCTGCATCGCTATTGGGCCGTGCAGACCCCCTTGCCTGACGCTCCTCAGTAACCTGACAGCAGTGGTACGAGGTGTTGTGCATTCGCTGCCTGGATGAGGTAGAGTGCGGTCGTGCTTTGCACCCCTCTACTGTTTCCCAGACGAGCCAATCAGTCAACGACATGGCGCCAGGTGTGCGCAGGAGAGTGAATACTGTGGGCATTGAACTTATTAGTGGGGTGTTAACACCTACGTCAGTCGATGTGTTATTGCCCAAAATTATACGAGAGACATATGGCATCAGAGACGAGGATTTATATGGAGTGGCACTGAACGGTGTATATAGAATTTTCGTGAAAGTGCTAACTGCTCAAGTATACGAGGCTTTGGTTGATCGTTACCAAATGTCAGCATTACTGTAACACCGGCAGTGAGGGTCAAGTTGATTGATGTATCATGACATTATTCGTGGGTTAAGCTCCGCAACGTGCCTTTTGAGGCTGATGAGGTAGATATTAGAAATGTTTTCGAACGTTATGGAACTGTACATCTGGCCCAACCTGGCAAATGGGTAAAAGGTGCTTACACAGGATTTCCTGAGGGTTCTTTTAATCTCAAGATGACGCTTAGGCATCCTATACCCTCGTATGTATATCTCGAAGAGTTTAGAACCCAGGTAATGGTAGCGTATGCTGGGCAGAGACGTACGTGCCGACTGTGTGGCGAATTTGACCATATGGCGGCAGACTGTGGCAAGCGGAGTATGGCTCCTGGGCCGGCAAGGGGCGGAGCACCTGCGCATGAGCACCCGATGCCTAAGGAAGAACGGGGGCAAGGAGGAGGGCGTGGTCGCATGGGGAGTGTAGAGGTAGTGGCTCCTCCAGTGGAATTGGAAGAAGGGGTGATCCATGAATCACCTGGCCCATCAACAGTGGCTCCTGGGCCGGCAAGGGGCGGAGCACCTGCGCATGAGCACCCGAGGCCTAAAGAAGAACGGGTGCAAGGAGGAGGGCGTGGTCGCATGTGGAGTGAAGAGGTGGTGGCTCCTCCTGGGGAATCGGAAGAAGTGGTGATCCATGAATCACCTGCCCCATCAACAGTACAGTTGTCAAGTGAGGAGGTACAGGAGGGCGCAGCAGTGAAGGCTATTGAGGGGGAGTTGGAGACGGTGATACAGGCTATGTTACAGTCTACGGAGGTGGAGAGTTACAGCGAACAAGACCCTGGGATCAGGGCAGAAGGTGTGTGTGGGGAAGGGGAGGATCAGGTGGCACCTGTGGTGGGCAGTGCGAGTGCCATGGAAGGGCATGGAGGCGGATTAAGGGTGGTAGAGGTGGAAGTCCATTGTGCTGGCTCCCAGGACTCAGATATGGAAACTGAGGGAGCTACAAGGAAAAGGGCAGCAGCGTCAGATTCGGACGATGTTCTGACGCCGGCGCAAAGGCCGGGGAAAAAGACATGGGGTTATGGTACCCAGAGTGACTCTGCGAGAGGGCCACAACAGAAGGGGGGGGGATGGTTGGGAAGGAGGGGGGAGTCTGTGGCAAAGGCACAGTCCAGGGGAACGGTCTGAAAGGGAAGAATCTTGACCTGAGGCGGGGAAGGAAACCTTAAACTGGCCTCAGGTGTGTAACAATAAATATTAATGGTCTGTGTGATGGTGTTAAACGGGAGTGCTTCAGGATGTTTTTGAATAGGTACAAGGTTGACGTAGCTTTTGTGCAGGAGCACAATTTTAAGCTTGGTCGTGAATTAGTGGTGCCTGGGTATCAGGCTTATGTGTTGCCGTCTGAGCGTTTAAAAGGAGGAGTGGGTGTGTTGATCAGGGAGGCGAGCCCGTTTGTATTGCATAGGAAAAGAGGGGGGGGAGGGGGGAGAGTATTACGTGTGGAAGGATGGTGGATGGGAGAGAGAGTGGCGTTTGTGTGTGTGTATGCCCCAGCAGAAAGTGATGTGAAAGTGAAGATGGATTTTGTGCGGGAGGAGCTCGTGTATTACCTACGCACGTTACCGTCTGTGGCGATTGTGGGGGGGGGATTGGAATTGTGTAATTAAGAGGACAGACGTGGAACCCAGAGGAGCGGGATATTTTTCCACAGTCTTGGGGGGGCCTGCTTAGAGATCTTCAGTTACGTGATGCTTTCGGGGGAGGTCTTTGGGAGGTGGAACATACGTTTATAAGAAGGGGATATGCGGCTCGTTTGGACAGGTTATATTTATCTCAGAGGGTTTTGGTAGAGTCTTTTAAAACTATTGAGATGGTGTCTTCCGATCATAGGGCGGTATTAGTGGAGGTGGGATGGGATGCTTTGGCTCGTAGGCAGGGAAGTTATTGGAAACTGAACACGATGGTTTTGGGGGATAGGGAGGGAGTGGAAGCGTTTGCAATATTTTGGGAACAGCTCTGTGCCGACAGAAGGACTGAGGACGATGTGGTAGGATGGTGGGATAGTGTGGCTAAGTTACGATTACGTCAATTTTATGTGAGGGAGGGCAAACGCATTAATCAATTGTGGTATGGTTTGTCAAATTACTTAGAATCTAGATTACGGAATTGTTACGAGGGGGGGCGGTGGCCGGGGTGTACCCGGTGGAGGATATACACATGTTGAAGGACAGAATACGGGATTTGCAAGAAGAACGTTTTGAAGCTGTACGGGTACAGGCGGGGTTGGACGAAGTACTCTGGGGCGACAAGCCATCAGCTTGTGTGCTGCGAGGACAGAAGGTACGACAGCGAACGACTACAATACCGGGTTTGCAAGTCATATCTTCTGTGGGGGGTTTTAGAGAGGGTCAGGTATTAAGGGACACCAAGGGAATGAGTGAATATGCAGATAGATGGTTTGAGGAATACGGGAAAAGTAGTGGGGTGGATGTAGAGGTTCTTGGGAAGGTATGTGAGTATGTGCCGTGCAAACTGGGGAGGAGTGATCGGGAGGCACTGGGTGGGGTCATTGAGGAGGGGGAAATATGGAGAGCCCTTATGGACATGAGGAAGGGTAAGGCACCCGGGATCGATGGTTTACCTAGCGAATTTTATGTACAGCACTGGGGTCTGCTTAGGGGTTTCCTAGTAAGGTTAATGAATGCCATGAAAGACGGAGGTAAGATGGGAGAATCTCAGGCAACGGCGGTAGTGGTGTTGGTCCCAAAGGGTAAACAGCAGAGTACCCTTCGGGATTACCGAGCCATTTCGTTGCTTTGTGCTGATTATAATTATTTGCGAAAATTCTTGGGAATCGGCTTAAATGTGTTGTGGGGAGGTCGTGTTTGAGTCTCAGTTTGGTTTACCTGGTAGGTCAATGAGCGCGGGCCACAGGATTATCAAGGGGTTCCTGGAGAACATGGAAAGGGGAAGAGGGGCGTTGGTGGCGTTGGATTGGCAAGGGGCTTATGATAGGGTGGAAAGAAAGGCTTTGAGGGATATTCTCCTACGACAGGGGTTTGGCGAAGAAAATAGTGGGGTGGGTGGATACGTTGTACTCAAACGCGAAGGTAAGGGTACAAATCAATGGGTGTGTGGGGGGGGGGGAGTCAACATGGAGCGGGGTCTTCGGCAGGGATGTCCTTTATCACAATATTGTTTTCATGTGTTCAGGATCCCTTTTATAGGATGGTGGAGGATCGTCTAAGGACGGGGGAGAGGAATGGTGAGCTGAAGCCGTGGCCTGGTTTGGTGGGCTATGTTGATGATACCACTATTTTGGCAAGTGAGGAGACACGGTTAGGACTTTTGGGGGAAGTTGTACACACTTTTGGGAGAGCTACTGGGATGAAGGTAAATCTGGAAAAGTCAATGATCATGGGGCTGGGAGAGTGGACAGAGAGATTAGATTGGGGATGTGATGTTGTGCAGCGGAGGACCGGGAGTCTGAAAATCTGCGGTGTCATGTATGAGGCTGACCTGAGTGCTGCAAGGGTTAGCAATTCGAATAGGATGGTGGAACAGGTGCAGCGACGGTTGGGAATGCTGCGACCTCACCATTTAACCCTAAGGCAACGTGCAATTGTCATCAATGTATTACTATATAGTAAAGTCTGGTTTGTTTCGGCTGTGATGCCGTTAACAGGAACGACGATCACGAGTATTCTTAGAATGGTGTTCAAATTTTTGTGGGGTTCAGGGTGCAACTGGTTGCGAAGGGAGGTAGTGACATTGCCGGTATGTAGGGGAGGGTTGGGTTTGTTGGACTTGAGAAAGCGCGTGAAATGTGTGTTTATTAATAGGGAAGTGATGAGTGCAGGTGGATGGAGGGAGGGTCAGCTAGATAAGGTACATGCTCACCTGAGGAAATGGTATGGAGGGGCGGAAATGAAGGAATGTGAGACAGTGTTACGTGCCTTAATGTTAGCCAGGGAACCAGGAAAAGTAAAGGTGGGAACTTTGTGTAAATTGTTAGAGAGACATGTAGTGGCGCCGGTTGAAGGGATCTACCCCATGTATGCATGGGATGTAATATGGCGAAGATTTAGTAAATTAAGGATACGACCTAGGGCGAGTGAGGTTATGTACCGTTTCCTGCATGGGATTTTGCCAATGGGAGCGATGCTCCGAGATAGGAGGGTTATTGAGGGTGGGGGGTGTGGCAGATGCAGTGGGGAAGAGACTGCGTATCATGTCGTCTATTTTTGTGAAGGTTTGGAGTGCAGCAGGGTATGGAGGCGTAAGGTAGTGGTGAGGGTGGGGGGTCAAGGTGTGTCGGTATTGCGAGCGTTGAGTCTTGATATGAGTGGTGTGGAGGAGAGTGTGGTAAGAGGTTTAGCATATGTCATCGTGGACTACATATATGTTTTATGGGGTATGAGGGGGAGGGTGGGTGGGGATGTGCTGAGAAGGACTTTGGCGGCGACGTTTTATCGAACTTTGTGTCGCAATAGAGACATTTTTGGGAAAAGGTGGGAAGAGTATTTTTCTGAGGGTTATAGAGGACTAACAATAGGGACTTTATTGGCGTTATAAGGGGCTTTAACTGCCGGGGTGAGTGGGTTGGTAAAAGGGGGGGGGTTCAGGGGATTTCAACGGGCTCACCTCCTTGGGAATGCAGTGATGTGGTTGGGTGTGATTGGAGGTACCAGTGTGTGACCAGATGAGAGGTTGTGCAAGATAAGTTTTGCTTAGTTCCCTTGATGGGGAAGGTGTAAGGAGCAGATTAAATATATAACATGTATTAATGTATAACCTATCAATTATATAACATGTATATTTCTTTGGTAGAGTATTATGTTCCACTTGCACTGGTATTGCAATTGAATTTGAATTTCTTGAGAGGGTTTTCCTTTCACTATTTCCTTGAAGCACTGTGTTATATTGCCTTTTTGTTGCAACATGGTCCAGCATCAGTTTTGACGTAATTACCTATTCTTATTTAAGGTATTGTCATTTTGGTAGTCCTGTACCATTCATGGTTGTAAATAATGTTTCCTCAAGTGACATGTGTCATAATAATCCTAAATTGAGGATAATTAATGTCATGATTATTCAGGTTGGTGATAGGATTAGTTTTCAATGTGTGTGTGAGTGTGTGAGTGGGGGGGGGAGGGATGATGGGTCACCTGTGTTGCAGCACAGGTTTCTTAATAAGGCATATTGTAGGTCTGGTGTATTTGTTGCGAGTTGTATTATGGGTGATTGTCATTAAGCATGGAGCATTATTGTGTTGAGGTTGTAATTTTAGGAGTTTTGTTTATAGCCATTTTGTGGCCTTTGTTATTATAACTTTATTCCTTTTTAAATTGTGATATGTTTTAAAAACTTGTATATAGTAGACTGTCAGATGTTGCCTGGATTGTTTTGTGTTTATATATTGTTTTACAGATGTTGTCCTTGTTCATTATTTATATATGTACCTATTAATATTTGTACATGAAGTTTTAAATAAAATATAAAAAAAAAATCCAGTGGATAATAAACCTTCAACTCAGTATAAAAAGAGTATACCTACTCCCACTAAAACACATAATGGGAAATCCCATATAGGCATTTATCAAGTTGTGAATACAACAGACAGTAAACAAACTGTCACACATAAACGTACTCCAAAATGTGTACTTTGTGATGGAACACATTGGGCACAGTATTGTATTCAATACACATCAATGGAGGCACGTAAACAACGTGTTCATTAGCTGAAAAGGTGCATCAAGTGTTTAGGTGAACACAAGGGAGTAAAATGATCACTGAAGAAGTGTTTTAAATGCAAGGGTATGCATCATACAGCATTATGCCCAAATACTTTTGCTGAACAACAGAAGACTTCCACAGAATCAGGAAGTCAACAAGCAACAGCATTAAATGTGAGAGATAAGTTTAAAGCAACTGCTCTCCCGATAGCTCGAGTTGAGTTATCTAATAAACTACACAAAATTTCTGGAAACACAAGATAAATCCCCAAAGAAACCTGTCATGATTAATTCTTTAGAACTTTATCTCGACTCAGAAAAGATTATAAGATGTCGAGGAAGAATTCATAATTCTTCACTACCTAAAGAAGCCATACGTCCAATATTGATCCCCAAGAATCATTGGCTAACAAAACTGATTGTTCAAAACGACCACAGTAACGTGTTACATGGTGGGGTAGCTGACACACTTTGTCATATACGACAATCCTACTGGATACCTCAAGGTCGACAAAGTGTGAAAAAACAAATGACTGTATTACTTGTCGTCACTACGATATGCGAGTATGTCAGTATCCAGGTGCACCTCCATATCCCTCTGAAAGAGTTTGTCATATCACTCCATTTGAGGTGACAGGTGTAGATTACACTGGACCAATAATTTTAACCAAAACAGTTGACAAAGTTCCCATCAAGGTGTACATCTGTTTGTTCACTTGTGCTACAACTAGAGCAGTACATCTAGAAGTAGCCACTGACATGTCTGCTGAAGCCTTTATCAAATTATTCAGAAGGTTTGCAGCCAGAAGGGCATGTCCCAGACTGATGATTTCAGATAATGCAACGAACTTTGTTGCTGGTGCTGCTTATATAAGCAAGATCTTTGATCAACCAGAAGTACAACAGATGCTGAATCAACGCGGTTGTCGTTGGAGATACATTCCTCCTAAATCTCCATGGCACGGCGGATTTTATGAAAGAATGATCGGCATTGTAAAACGTTGTTTAAGGAAGACTCTTCATGGTCAGAGAATAGACTTAGAAGAATTCCGTACAGTTGTGACTGAAATAGAAAATAGAGTCAACAAAAGACCTCTAACTTATGTTATCGATGATCTGGACAATTTAGAAGTGTTAGGTCCATCTCATTTACTCCATGGCAGAAGGCTCGAACCTGTTCCTCCCATGAATGATAAAGAAATCATAGAGGATCCTACTTATTTCGAACCTGAGCAACTCGGACGTAAATTCAAACACCTTAATATAGTGATTGAACGTTGGGAGAAAATTTGGCGAGAAGACTATCTCACCTCATTGAGAGAACACTTCTATGGAGCTGGTGTTCCTGAAAATCATAAGTCCTTAAGACCTGGTGACATAGTGATTATCGACAATGATGGTCCGAGGTCCCAATGGCCACTTGGAAAAATTGTGACCATATATCCTGATGCAAATGGAATCATCAGGACAGTTGATGATTTTAGCAAAGGTGTAGTGAATAAGCGGACAATAAATAAACTAGTGCCGTTAGAATTACACAGTGTTGAAAACAAAATTAGTGATTCTCCAGAAACCACACAGACTAAAGCTGTTCAGAAAAGACAAGCAGCAGTGGTGGCGAGTGAGAAAATTAAATTAATGTTAAGTGAGGAATAGTTCACCTGCAGCGAACCTCCACCGCCCCCCAGTGTGGAGAAATTTTCTCCAGGAGGGGGGTATCAGCCCCTTTCAGCCCCTTTCAACCCCTTTCAGCCCTGAGGGGCCCAGCCCTCTCAGAAGGGGCAAATATCTTGTTTACTGCTACAGTGAGTAATTGATCGCAGATGCAGTACCAATATGTGACATGCTCGACGCTCCGTGCGGTCCTGTGTTGCAAAGTGTAGCTTAATAAAAGACAGTTCATCTCTTACCTTAGCAGGACAATTAAGGAAAATCCTGCTCCCACTTTATTACCATAGTAAAGATAGTGGTCATTGTTGTCTATGCTTAAGACAGCAAGAAACAAACATTCTGCTTTGCTTCATCGAGGAAGTGGCAAGGAAGCAAAAGTACTAGGTCAGCTTTTCCTTTGTGCAAGGGGCAGTAACGGCGTGGGGTGCTGTGGCGTCTTCAGATTACTTTTGACTCTACTGAGAGTGACACTGACGCCAGGATAACCAACAAAGAACGATCTGTGCGTTAGTGTGAACAGTGTCTCATAAAACACAATAAACACTTAAGAGAAGTGTGATCAGCTTCTTTAGTGATAAGATTGAGAACAATAAAGACAAATCTTGTGGAACATACTGTACCAGTGTGCGTATTCCTAGACTATGGAAGATGTGGACATCCAAGGACACTTCAGCTTCTATCAAGTCACCGATATTTGTCAAAGGTGTGAAGAACACCATAGCTCACGCTACAAGAGCAAGGTAGGTTACGAATTTCTTGTAGTACGGGGTACTGCGCAGTTCTTGAGTCGCAAGGAGTTTGTAATCAACCTATAGTCGGCAGCAAGGTGCAGACTTTTGAGTCCAAACAAGTATGTAATTTGTCAGTAATCAGTGAATGAAATATGCTGACATAACACCCCCTAGGGGTAATTTATAATCTTACAAATTCTAAATCTTTACAGCCCGTTGAGAGATGACTTCGACAGCTTCTCAAGACTTCGTCTGTAGGGGCGGCTGTGCAGGCGATGAGTTGTCTTTCTAAGTTAAGTACAAACTCTTTAAACTTAGCTGGTAATGCCATTTCTCAACAGAAGTATTTCTTATCTAAATTTAAAAAAACAAAGGCAGTTTGTGGTGTGATAATCCCGTCATGTTATATACTATGTAACTCCATGAATCGCTTTTCTTAATAAGCTATTCAGCCTTATCTTTCTTCTAAATAATTTTTATTTGTCTTTTTTCTATTTTAATCTGTCAATCAAATCTGAAATGTTTTTTATAAAGGAATAATTTTTATCACTTCTAGATTCTTCTCATTATTTCGTTATTGTTTCATAAATTTTATCCTGCCCATACTATAATTATTTTTGTCTAGTACATACTTGATGCTATATTATTAACCTAAATCTTCTAACTGCTACATTCGTATCTGGTTTTGTATATATATATATATTATATATATATATAAATATATTATATATATATAATATATATATATATATATAATATATACAAATATAAATATATATATATATATATATATAATATATATATATATTATATATATATATATATATATATATATATTATATATATATATATATGTAATTGTATACAATTACTAAAAAAGAGAAGAAGAAAAACTTTATAAAACTGGGTTGCTTAAATGTGCGTGGATGTAGTGCGGATGACAAGAAAACAGATGATTGCTGATGTTATGAATGAAAAGAAGTTGGATGTCCTGGCCCTAAGCGAAACAAAGCTGAAGGGGGTAGGAGAGTTTCAGTGGGGGGAAATAAATGGGATTAAATCTGGAGTATCTGAGAGAGTTAGAGCAAAGGAAGGGGTAGCAGGTAATGTTAAATGATCAGTTATGGAAGGAGAAAAGAGAATATGAATGTGTAATTCAAGAATTATGTGGATTAAAGTAAAGGTTGGATGCGAGAAGTGGGTCATAATAAGCGTGTATGCACCTGGAGAAGAGAGGAATGCAGAGGAGAGAGAGAGATTTGGGAGATGTTAAGTGAATGTATAGGAGCATTTGAACCAAGTGAAGAGAGTAATTGTGGTAGGGGACTTGAATGCTAAAGTAGGAGAAACTTTTAGAGAGGGTGTGGGTAGGTAAGTTTGGGGTGCCAGGTGTAAATGATAATGGGAGCCCTTTGATTGAACTTTGTATAGAAAGGGGTTTAGTTATAGGTAATACATATTTTAAGAAAAAGAGGATAAATAAGTATACACGATATGATGTAGGGCGAAATGACAGTAGTTTGTTGGATTAGTATTGGTAGATAAAAGACTGTTGAGTAACTTCAGGATGTACATGTTTATAGGGGGGCCACAGATATTTTCAGATCACTTCAAAGTTGTAGCTACACTGAGAGAAAAAGGGTAGATGGGATACAAGGAGAATAGAAGCATCAGGGAAGAGAGAGGGTGAAGGTTTATAAACTAAAAGAGGGGGCAGTTAGGGTAAGATATAAACAGCTATTGAGGATAGATGGGCTAATGAGAGCATAGGCAATGGGGTCGAAGAGGTATGGGGTAGGTTTAAAAATGTAGTGTTAGTGCTCAGCAGAAGTTTGTGGTTACAGGAAAGTGGGTGCAGGAGGGAAGAGGAGCGTTTGGTGGAATGATGATGTAAAAGAGATGTAAGGGAGAAAAAGTTAGCATATGAGAAGTTTTTACAAAGTAGAAGTGATGCAAGGAGGGAAAGAGTATATGGAGAAAAAGAGAGAAGTTAAGAGAGTGGTGAAGCAATGTAAAAAGAGAGCAAATGAGAGAGTGGGTGAGATGTTATCAACAAATTTTGTTGAAATAAGAAAAAGTTTTGGAGTGAGATTAACAAGTTAAGAAAGCCTAGAAAACAATGGATTTTGCCCAGTTAAAAATAGGAGAGGAGAGTTATTAAATGGAGAGTTAGAGGTATTGGAAGATGGAAGGAATATTTTGAGGAATTTGTTAAATGTTGATGAAGATAGGGAAGCTGTGTTTTTTCGTGTATAGGGCAAGGAGGAATAACATCTTGTAGGAGTGAGGGAAGAGCCAGTTGTGAGTGTGGGGGAAAGTTCGTGAGGCAGTAGGTAAAAAGAAAAGGGGGGAAGGCAGCCGGGATTGGGTGGGGTAAAGATAGAAATGTTAAAAGCAGGTGGGGGTATAGTTTTGGAGTGGTTTGGTGCAATTATTTAATAAATGTATGGAAGAGGGTAAAGGTACCTAGGGATTGCAGAGAGCATGCATAGTTCCTTTGTATAAAGGCAAAGGGGATAAAAGAGAGTGCAAAAATTATAGGGGGATAAGTCTGTTGAGTGTTTCCTGGTAAAGTGTATGGTAGAGTTATAATTGAAAAAATTAAGAGTAAGACGGAGAATAGGATAGCAGATGAACAAGGGAGGCTTTAGGAAAGGTAGGGGGTGTGTGGGCAGGTGTTTTTCAGTGAAAAAATATAAGTGAACAGTATTTGGATAAGGCTTTAAAAAGGTGTTGTGGGGATTTATGGATTTGGAAAAAAGGCGTATGACAGGGTGGATAGGGGGGCAATGTGGCAATGTTGCAAGTGTATTGGTGTAGGAGGTAGGTTACTGAAAGCAGTGAAGAAATTTTTTACGAGGATAGTGAGGCTCAAGTTAGAGTATGTAGGAAAGAGGGAAAATTTTTTTCCCCGTAAAAGTAGGCCTTAGACAAGGATGGTGTGATGTCACCGTGGTTGTTTTAAAATATTTATAGATGGGGTTGTAAGAGAAGTAAATGCGAGGGTCTTGGCAAGAGGCGTGGAGTTAAAAGATAAAGAATCACACACAAAGTGGGAGTTGTCACAGCTGCTCTTTGCTGATGACACTGTGCTCTTGGGAGATTCTGAAGAGAAGTTGCAGAGATTGGTGGATGAATTTGGTAGGGTGCTAAAAGAAGGAAATTAAAGGTGAATACAGGAAAGAGTAAGGTTATGAGGATAACAAAAAGATTAGGTGATGAAAGATTGAATATCAGATTGGAGGGAGAGAGTATGGAGGAGGTGAACGTATTCAGATATTTGGGAGTGGACGTGTCAGCGGATGGGTCTATGAAAGATGAGGTGAATCATAGAATTGATGAGGGAAAAAGAGTGAGTGGTGCACTTAGGAGTCTGTGGAGACAAGAACTTTGTCCTTGGAGGCAAAGAGGGGAATGTATGAGAGTATAGTTTTACCAACGCTCTATATATGGGTGTGAAGCGTGGTGATGAATGTTTGCAGCGAGGAGAAGGCTGGAGGCAGTGGAGATGTCATGTCTGAGGGCAATGTGTGGTGTGAATATAATGCAGAGAATTCGTAGTTTGGAAGTTAGGAGGAGGTGCGGGATTACCAAAACTGTTGTCCAGAGGGCTGAGGAAGGGTTGTTGAGGTGGTTCGGACATGTAGAGAGAATGGAGCGAAACAGAATGACTTCAAGAGTGTATCAGTCTGTAGTGGAAGGAAGGCGGGGTAGGGGTCGCCTAGGAAGGGTTTGAGGGAGGGGGTAAAGGAGGTTTTGTGTGCGAGGGGCTTGGACTTCCAGCAGGCATGCGTGAGCGTGTTTGATAGGAGTGAATGGAGACAAATGGTTTTTTAATACTTGACGTGCTGTTGGAGTGTGAGCAAAGTAACATTTATGAAGGATTCAGGGAAACCGGCAGGCCGGACTTGAGTCCTGGAGATGGGAAGTACAGTGCCTGCACTCTGAAGGAGGGGTGTTAATGTTGCAGTTTATAAAACTGTAGTGTAAAGCACCCTTCTGGCAAGACAGTGATGGAGTGAATGATGGTGAAAGTTTTTTCTTTTTCGGGCCACCCTGCCTTGGTGGGAATCGGCCGGTGTGATAATAAAAAAATATATAAATATATAATATATATATAAATATATATAATATAATATATATATATATATTATATATATATATATATATATATATATATATATATATATATAGATATATATATATATAATTATACAATACCTAGGTGTCCCAAATTCCTACTTGTCTATTAACATTGATAAATAATAATTATCTTGGTTATTTACTGTTATGTACATAGTAGTTTACATACAGATAAAATGCAATTTTCCAATTTAATTTGCCCGTTGATCCTTCTTGAACCCAAGGGTAATTAGTGAAGTCTTTAAATTGGGTTAATTACTTAATATTATAGTGAAATGACAGAAGGGGTGATTTTTAATTTCACAAATTTATTTAATTGTAGTGGATTATAATTTTTACAAATTAATTTTGTAATCAAGTCGGGGCTAATTTATTAATTTGTTAATATTAATTTGATAAACTTTTCGGCCCAAGATTTAATCAGTATGTGTAATTGATAACCCCGGTTTTTGTTAATTATTTTTAAGGTATAATATTAATTTTATTTTAATGTGTATGGATTATTTTTTTTTTACAATTTTAAATTTTGATAAGACAATTTCGGGCCAAGATTTATATCAATAAAATGTGTAATTGAAAAGGCAAGTGTTGCAAATATTAATGTGCAAAATATTAATTTTTTGTAGAAAATTTCGGGAAAGGGATTTAATTTTAATTGTAAAATTTTTTTAAACCAAAAGGCTGGCTAAAGTTTGTTTTAATGACATTTAAAATTTATAATAAATTTCTTATATTTTAAATTTTGCAACTCAGTGTAGCAAACTTTATTAATGTGTTTTTTAAAAATTTTTATTAAATTTTTTACATGAAATTGCAAGCTCAAGTGCTAGAATTTTTTTAAAAAGGTAATTTGGTTTTTACCTTATAAAGTGCAAATTTAGCACAAAAACAGTGTTT
Organism: Cherax quadricarinatus; assembly: GCF_026875155.1. NCBI lineage: Eukaryota > Metazoa > Arthropoda > Malacostraca > Decapoda > Parastacidae > Cherax > Cherax quadricarinatus. Next base: position 31,085,332 of record NC_069403.1, read on the forward strand.
TTAATTTGAATTTAAAACACGCATCGGGGCTGAAATTGGGGGAAATTAATGTAGAAGACAAACATGGGGAATAAGAGCAAAACAATTTCACTAAAGGGGAAAGAGTCGTAACAAAACATAAAATAAATGTTTGGAATTAATGAATCAAAAACTGTGAAACTGATGTTTTAAAATTGTATTAGATGTTTTGGGGAAATAGATATATTCATAAAAATTAAATTTTTACAAAAAAATATAAAGGAGATTTTTTTAAAAAACTGTTAAAAAGGACCGAAGTAAATCTAAATTAATCATATTAAATTGGGGAAAAAAGATCTTTCTTGTAAAAGTCAGCCTTGAAAAATAAAATGTGTAAAACCAGGCATTGGTCAGTCTGCCCAAAAAAACATGTTTTTCCCAAAAATCCCAAATTTTATGTTTCCGATTTAAACCCGGTTTAAAAATTTTGGGAAATTTTTTTGGTCAATTTTTAAAGCAGCTGTGCAACAGGAGTGAACCTAGCCTGTGAAACAAATTTTTTTTACTCAAAACAGTTGAGGGGATCTCACATACTAAACAAGCCTTTCCCAATGTAGATAAACCTTTACAAGGAAGCACTTATGGTAATAAGAACAAAGTAATTGGATCTAGTGAATTGTTTGTTAAAAAAAATCTCCGGGTCACATTACAAATTTTTACCAGCGTTTAGATTTAAAACTGGAGAGCACTCTCAAAACTTTAAGTAATAAATATAATCTGAAGGTTTCGACTGGTTATTGGTCCATATACAAATAAATTTAAACTAAAAACACTTAAGGGTTCTCAAACAAATATCCAAAGGGGGTTATTTTGGTCGGGGAAAAATAAGACTAGGTACAAGAATTGTTTTGGCATTTTGCAACCCCCAACTAACCATTTAAATGCAGACATATAACTCTGAGGTTTTTGTCAGTTTAAAAAGGGGAAAAAATTACCAAATGTTAATAACAAAATTCATTTCTAAAAGGATTACATAGGGCATATCAAGGAGCATGAATCAGAAAAAATGTTTTCTCCACGGGTAAGAAGAATAAGTACCCTCCAAGAGTCCCCCAGTAAAAAAAAAAAACGTCAAAGAAAAGGAGATTGTCTTTTCTGCAAGGGTATCTTTTTTCAAAAATTGCAATGCAACAATTCAGGGGAATGATAAATTTGAAAGATTGGGGGAAAATTGACAGATGTATCAGATGTTAGGTTTTTCACAATGTAAAGGATTTTTTATGCCAAATTAAATTTTCTTTTATCAATGTCAAAAAAGGAAGACACCATATAGTCTGGTAAAGGTCTATAATAATGTTGAAATAAAAATGTTGCAACCTGACACAACAGGAAATGTAAAAATTGCGCTAATGTTAATAATGAGGGTTTTGCCGAAGAGCCTTACCTGGTTACAGGTAAAAGTTGATGAAAAAAAGCATAAACAAAAAAAAGCAATGCTTATGGACCAGGGACCCCAGCTACTTTCACAAAATAAAGTTTGATGGTTAAAAGTACAGAGGGAACCCACAACTTTAAAATTATCTGGTTTTCCTCAAAAAAAAAGCCAATTGTAGACACTTTTTTTTGTAACTTTTCGGGTTGGGCAATGAGAAAAAACGTTTAATCAGTAATTGTAGATAGACTTCCAAAAAATATCTACAGTGGGTTTAGTAAACTAAGAAAGATTTTTCACATAATGTAAATTTAGCCCCTTTCGGGGGGAAAGTGATGATTCTGTGGCCCAATAAATATTTTGATGGGTGGACTATTATGCCTCCTTTGAAAGGGTATGGTAAGAAATGTGGTGTCACCCTTTTGAAGCTGCAGGAGGAAAGTAAGTAGGGAAGGGATTCCTCGAATAAAAAAATTCAGACAAAGGAAACTAAAAATACCAACTGTGTGTCTTACTATAAAGTCTGCCCCAGTAAAATTCTTCATAGAGGAGGGTTTTGAGCTAGTGCATAAATTGGGGGAAAATTAGACAGCTGGAATAAAGTAAATGAAAAAAAAGTCCAGATGTTTTTTTTATCAGGGAAATACCTGAGAGATGTAAAATTTGAATCTGGAAAATACTGGGTACGATTCCCGGGGGAGATGAACCATCCCAGAATTGCCCACTAATTACGAATGGCATATGGAAGTTAAAGGCTCAGTCCGCGAACTGAGAAAGACACCAGAATTATTTAAATACCTATAATGATAAATTTCTGAACAATTAATTAATAAAATTTATAGGGAAGGAAAGGGCCTTTTTGAGCAAGCCAAAAATTTTTGGTCACTATTTTCCACATCATGAGTGAAGAAGATTCTAATACCACTTTTGAGGATTTTTGTTTAATTGTGTCCAGGAGTAAACAAAAATTTTCTTTTGTTTAAATGACTGTTTAGACAGGGGCCGTTTGACGAAAAATTAGGAGATACTTATTAAATTTCAGAGTGAAAACATTATGCCTTTTTCGGCTGACATAATAAAGCTTCCCCAAGAGTGGATTTACAAGAGGCTGACCGGGATTGTACCCGCTTTTTTTATGGCCTGGAATCCTGTTGACTCACTTAGCCCCCTGAAAAAACCCTTTTGCTTTAGGAGCGTATTATTTGGTGCACTCCAGTCCGTTCCTTTTCAAGCGACGAAAAATCACACCTTAAAAGTAGGGAATCCATTGAGTAAAGTAATGAGCAAAAATTTTTTGGGACAATTTTTTGGGTGGGCTCAACTGGAAGAGGAACTGTTAATGGCATAGGAGAGGTTATAAAAAAAATGCAAAATGCAAATTGTTTTAAGAAAGGAAAAGAATTCATCCAAATTGAAGGCAAAATAAAAAAGATTACCCCAGAGATAAAGTCCAAAAGTAGTAAGTATTGGGTTTAAATTTGGGAACTGAGAGAGATTTTTTTAATGTTTTAAAACCTAATTATTTATTTGGCCCAATAAAAATAACTAAGAAGTTTTGCTTGTTAAGTTTTCCCAAATTTTTGATCCTAGGTTTAGTGTCACCCCTTACATAAAGGGGAAAATTAATTTAGGAAAACATGGAAAATTTAAAAGTGCTTGGGATGAAATTCTACTGAGGAATTCATTAAAATGGGATAATTAATTGGTGGTTTTGAAAAAAAATTTGAAGTTGGGTTCCCCCCCCGGTGGCCAATCCAAATGGGGAAAAAAGTACTCCACATTTTTGTGATGCTTCAAAATTGGCATATGGAGCATTGCTTACCTTCAATGTTAATATTTTTTCTCTTGTTATGTTAAGGCAAAGTGTCTCCAATTAAATATGTACCTTCCTCAGTTGGAATAAAAAAGCCATTTATGTAGGTGTCCAAAAATTAGCTAATTAAAAGAAATAAGTTGAGGAGGGGAAGTATTGCGACATGTAATTTTTGGGTTATAAGAGGGACCTTTCAAGGATTCGCAATGGAAACGAAAAATTTTTGTACGACAAAAACAGAGCGCTGAAATTTTTCAGATGCAAGAGAAGTTAAAGTTTGGGTCCTATGTTAACATTTAATCATATACCCGGGGAGGAGAATCCGCTGATTTCTTTCTCCAGGTTTACCTTATCTAAATTTGTAAAAGTGTTCATGGTTTAAAAAGGTGAGGATTGGTAAAAAAGCTAATTGGCCTGTACAAAAGGCGTTATGTCCCGTTTTAAATTACTGTGACCACCGCTCCAATAGTTTTTGTCCTTTTTATCCCCTGATATAAATAGGGATTCTTCTTTTCCCAAACTAATCAAGTAACTAAGTTGGTGTTTGAATTTTTAAAAAAAAAGATAAATATTTCATATAATTTTTACATCCTCTTGAATATTGGATAAAGGGGTACAGGATTTAAAATTTATGATGGAAAGAAAAAATTGTGAAAAAGGGTTTCCCTAAAAGAAATTTTTGGCTGTATTTAAGAACAGTGTAATTAGTGCGAGGGAGGGAACAAAATGTGAATTGGGGGATTATGTAAACACCCTATTTTTACTCCCAAAACTCATCTCTAACAAATTTAATTTTGCAAATGCCCATAAAAAAAGTAAGAACGGTTTTGGGATACAAAAATACCTTAAATTGTATTAGGGAAACCTTTTTTGATTCCCAAGGACGGCAAAGGTAAAAGAGTGATTAAATCTTTTGTAATATTCGCCTTGGATCCAACCATATGTACCCAGGGCCTTCACCCTTGTAAAAGCAAAATTTTAGCGTTAAAACGAACTCCGCCAGGGGCCGCAGTGTGGAAAATACTGTATATATTTTCCCCGAAATACAGTTATTGTAAATAGATGGCCATACGTATTTTAAAATTTTATATAAAGAAAAAAAGGAAATGCGCCTGGCAGGAGAGGGGACCGCCATCTTGGTTTTGAAATTTGGGTCAACGTTAATTTTAAAGGGAAGAATTTTTTGTGCTCAGAGGTTAAAATTGATTGACACCTCTCAAATAAAGGCAAATTGTTGGGTGTGCATTTCCCGCAAACTTTAGATATCAGACGACTGGCAAGACGCCCATGAACCTCAGATAGCTCTCTAGATTTTTGTTAATTTGGCCAGTGTTTTCATGAATTAGTTGTGAGGTTTTTTGATATGATACAACTAAATCCATCAAATTTGTGAGTGAATTAAGAATATTTTCCCGAGAATTTTTTATGATATAACCATTTTTATTTTTAATATACGCCACAAATATATATATTTTCCCGTATTCCTGGTGTATGTAAATTTTATTTAATTTTTAAAAGGTCCAAGCAACTTTGGTATGACAGTGGGAGTATCGAAGGGGACATTTTTTGGCAACTTAGGTGTCCCAAATTCCCATTTTCTATTAATATTGTAAATAAAATTATCTTTTTTATTTACTGTTATGAAAAAATGATTACTACAGAAAATGCAAAATTTCCCCGGCCGGTTTTAAAAAATTTTCTTAGGGGTTGCATCCTATTAAAGGTTGATAAATATAAGTTTAGTTTTTGTACTGCAAAAATTTAAATCTTTCTGAAATAGTTACAAAAAAAAAATTAAACAGTTTGGAATCAAATAAATTCAAAGAATGTATTTTGGGTTGTCTTCAAATTTTAATAATGGTGGACTTTATTAAAAGAACTTGTCACCAATAGCTGTGTAAATTTCAATTTACCATTTTTATTATAGTGTTTCAAAAATTAAAATTAATGAATGTCTTTTACGTCGTCTTCAAACCCTTTATACTAGAGTATCTTAACTGGAAGTATTTTTGTATTAATTTTGGCTGTAGGGAATTTTAAATGGAATGTAAATAAGAAAAGAATATTAAAAAAAAAAATAAATCCGCAGTTTTATGGTGTTTTAAGTTTAACGATGGGAGACTTTATTTTTCTTACGTTCTCAGCAACATTTTCGTTTGGTTTCACACAATTTTTTGCTTATTACGCGAGAACCTCTTATTCAAGCTTATGTAGCGTACCTTGGGCAAGATTCATTGGTCTATTGGCATATGTGGCTGCCCTATAAACAACGCTACATATGTCATTCCCAAAATTTGTTCCTGTGTGATAGGTGGAGACAGACTCCTGTGACCGGCAACAAACTTCATCACCGGTGCAGCCTAGTTTAAAGAAGGTTGGGATATTTATTGGTGTGTGTTGATGCCATTTTGCCACTTTTAATCTCGAAAAGATATAAATTTTATTTACGTTATTGCATTTTTTGCCTTGGTGTTGATGAGGGGCTCCTGATCCAATAATTGAGCTTATTTTTGTCTTGTTTTGATTGCATTTATATACCTGCCATTCCAAAGGCTCTATCAATAAAGCAGAAAATCTCGACATAAAGAAGTGTAAGCTCAGCTTCGTTATTACTTTACCTGGAGATGTAATACAACGCCTGGTAAATGAAAGACAACCTGATTCAACCAAGGAAAGAGAAGGAGCTCTAATTCTTTCAGGTCAAGAGCTCTTCATCAGCTTGTAGGCACCTTTAAGTATGTCAACTCAATCTTGCTTTAAACAAGAAATTGTCTGAGTAACTATTATGTGTGTGAAGAATGAAACACTTGGGCAACATTTGGGAATCTTTACTAGGGATATGTTTCACCAACTTCTTCAGTCCAATGCAGAGAAGAACATTGAAAAATGAGGAGGGGAATGAGGTAATTCGTCTCAGTCTGGAATCGATGTGTTCAGTCCATCAGTCATGATGAGCACTGAATTTGGGAAAATCTCTGTATAACTGAAGCTCAGCCCTGTCTGGGTTACCTCCAACAGACGACATAACGTTAGTTCACCAACATTCGTTGGTTTATCATTCCATGCCCCTCAAGTGCCTGTATAATATTCATAGACTGCCTCACAGCCGCCCTTGAAAATAACTGTCACCGAGTTTACTGCCCTTTCTAGAAATTGTTGTTTGAATGTGTCAAAGATCATGAGAATTTCTTTATACACATTACCCAATATTAACACATCAAATCTTTATACACATATATCCTGTGAAAAACTTACCCTCCACAAGCATGATATGCATGGATCCGCTAGATACAGCCTCGTCATAGGTCTTCAACCATACGTTATCACCACTGCATGTGGTAGGAGGAGCAGTTATTACTGAAGATCACAACAAAGTGCAATTTACCTATGAGAGTCACATCAGTTAATGGATAAATGTTTCACAGTTACCCGAGAAAAAATGAAAAATGAGTTGATTGCAGTTTTAATTAGGTAGCTCCGTAATTCCGAACAATAGCGATATTCCTGTTTCCACTGCGCATTCTCTTTCACTGTCTGTAGACTACTTTCGGCCATCGAAGGTCGATTATATCGCTAGACCTGAATTTTCACAGATCATAGGAAATCCAGACTGAGTAAGCTGGCACCCATATTCCTCATTCTCTAACCAGCTGATAAAGATCTCAGCCACCAGAACAAGATTTCTGCCTCTAGAAGACGATTTCAGCCTTAAGAAGGAGATCTAAGCATCCCGAAGATCTCTGCCTCCTGAAGAAGACCTCAGCCCCCAGAAAACGATCAGCCGTCCAAGGATGGTCTCGGCCTTCCAAGATTGATCTTGGCTTTCCAAGGATGATCTCGGCCTTCCAAGCATGATCTCGGCTTCCAAGGATGGTCTGGACCTTCCAAGGATGATCTCGGCCTTCCAAGGATGATATCGGCTTTCTAAATATGATTTCGGCCTTCCAAGGATGTTCTCAGCCTTCCAAGGATGGTATCGGCGTTCCTAGGATGGCCTCGGCGTTCCTAGGATGGTCTCGGCCTTTTAAGGACGATCTCGGCCTTTCGAAAAAAATCTTAGCCTCCAAAAGAAAATTTCAACACACAGATCTTGCCTCCACACTTAAGGTGTATTATAAGGAAGAGCTAAACCCGGTGTTGGTGCTACCTGCTACGCACACTAGGAAAGCCAATATCTGGCGGCGCAACAGGTCCACTACAAATTTATATAAAGTTAACTAATCTATGTAAAAAAAAAATATAATACTCAACAGTGAAGGGGAAAATGGCAAGAACTGACTACAGCCATAATAACAAACAATACTTTTGTCCGGGAAGAACGTTTTATTAAAATAACAGCACTTCGCTCTCACAACTAAACCCGACGCTTTGGGGTGGATGGAAGGTCGGAGCTGGAGATGTAAAGGTTAAGTCAAGCGTGAGACTAAGGGCGATGAAAGACATGAAGTAGGAAGGGCTAAAAGAGAAGGTATCAACAGGAGAAGACTGTGTTGTGTTATGATCTCTCACGCGATTTGGTGTGATTGAGAAGAATGCAGAAGAGCTCAAGCTGCCCGGATGACACTAGCTCATCCCAGAGGACTATATTTACATAAATATCATTTTTTTCCACTGCTTGTAGGTTATAACAATAGGTCACATGAGGTCTAATAAATATTTTCTTGATTACCAGAAAATTAAGCCTAAATGAAAACTGAGTTTAGTTCACATTGTCTTCACCGAGTAATTGTAATGACATAAATAAAGTAACAAAGATACAGGATGATAATATGTGCTATCAGTGGTATTCCAAGATCTACAGAAACAATAGAATATTAGACTATTTCACCTACATTAGCTTATCAAAAACTCACAAGGGGAGGGGGAGGCAGAAATATAATAGTTTGTCTAGGGCGGCACCGAATACCCGAGCACTAGCCCTGGCTCAAACCGATGGGATTATACAAAGCAGCATTGCTCCTCTGCACCATTGCTCCTTTGCACCATTGCTCCCCTACACCTTGGAGACAGTTGTCAGTGTGTTGAGTTACTTTGATCACCCACCGCGTTGAGATGTAATTTACCGTAATTACTGTTACTAGTTCTGTCTAGCGCTGGCCCATAGGTCGCATGCAGTGTTTCTCTTGTTCTTATATACTACTCCCACTACTGTTATTACTAATTCTTTAACAATTACTACAATCCCTATTATGAGTTGAATATTTACTACTATAACACAATATAAATTCAACCAACTCTACAACAACTAGTCATATTGTTATTACTACCACCACCACCACCTACTATTATCACCACCACTCTACTACCACCACCCCACCACCATCACTACTACCACCACCACACCACCACTACTATTATCCCACCACACTACTACCACCACCCTCACCACCACCACTACTACCACCACCACCACCACTACTATTATCACCACCCCTGCTGCTACCACCACCACCACCATCACTACTACCACCACCACCACCACTACTACCACCATCACCACCACTTTCTACTACTACCACCACCACCACCACTACTACCACCAACCACCACCACCACTACTACCAAAAACCACTACTACCACCACCACACCACCACCACCACCACCACCACCACCACCACTACTCCAAACCCCCACTTCTACTACCACCACCACCACCACCACCACCACCACCACCCCACCACCACCACCCCCACCACCACCACCACTACTACTACCACCACCACCACCACCGCCCCCACCACCACCACCCCTATACCACCACCACCACCACCACCAAATATACTACAACCCCCCACCACCACCACTTCTACTACCACCACCACCACCACCACCCCCACTACTACTACCACCACCACCGCCACCACCAACACCACCACCACCACCACTACCACCACCACCACCACCAACTACCCCCACCCCACTACTACTCTACCACCACCACCGCACCACCACCACCCCCACTACTACTTTCCTCCACCACCACTACTAAACCCCCACCCCACCGCCCCCACCACCCCACCACCACCACCACCCCACCCCCACCACCAACACCACCACCACCACCACTACCACACTCCCCCTTCTACTTACTTTCATCCACTAACAATACTATTACTTCTACTACTACTACTATTACTACTACTATTATTACTATTTTCTACTTCCACTCCCCACTCCTTCCTACCGACATTTTTCTGGCCTTATCTGTTTTTAATTGCTTAGTTGTGAACTGACAATGGGGCTAGGGAAGACCGAAACCTCGTCATAAGTTTCCATCCTCAGTGTTGTGGTTGTGAAATGTTGTTTGTCATGGTCTTGTGGGCTCATTCTTCTGTGTTGTTTGGGATTTGCAAGAAGTAGATACCCTGCATGGTAGTGAGTTAGATACCATACTGGTAGTGAAGGTTGATATCATACTGGTAGCGAAGTTAGATACCATACATGGGAGTGAAGTTAGATACCTTTCATGGAAGTGAAATTAGTTACCATACATGGTAGTGAAGTTAGATACCATAATGGTAGTAAAGTTAGATTTTCATACTTTATAGTGAAAGTTAGTACCATACATGAAATTGAAGTTAGACACCATGCATGGTAGTGAAGTTAGATACTATGTATGGTTTTAGTGAATTAGATCCCATAATGTAGTGAAGTTATTTTCCTTGCATGGTGTGAATTTAGAACATGTATGGAGCGAAGTTAGAAAAACCATGCATTTTTGTGAAGTTGATTACCATGTATGGTAGCGGTTAGATACCTGCATTGTAGGAAGTTAGATACCATACATGATGTGAAGTAGATCCCATGTTTGTAGCGAAGTTGATACCTGCTTGTAGTGAAGTTAATACCTAAGTGTAAAGTTAGATCCCATGTATGGTAGCAAATTTAGTCCCTGCTTTGAGGAAGTTAGTTTCCCATAATGTTTATGAAGTTGGAACCATGCAGGAGTGAAATTAAATATGAGCATGGTAATAAAGTTAGATATCATCTGGTAGTGAAGTCAGTACCATGCATGTTTGTGAAGTTACATACCATGCATGGTATTGAAGTTAGATACCTTATTTGATATAAATTTGATAGTGGTGGTAGTGAAGTTAGCAATTATTGGGTGAAGTTAGATACGATGTGGGCGAAGTGAAGTTTTAAAAATTGCATGTAGTGAAGTTACAACAAGGTAGTTTGTTGATACCTGAATGTAGTGAAGTTTTTTACATGCATGGTAGGGGAAAGTTAGTGCATGATAATAGTGAAGTAAAGATAGCCCCATGAGGGAAACGAATTGAAGTTAGAACCTGTGGTAGTGAAGTTAGATACCTGTATTTAATGAAAGTGATAATATGATGTTTTGAAGTTAGATCCCATGATGATATGAAGTGAAGTTTAGATACCATGCATTTTAGAGAACTAGTTTCCATAAATAAACAGGGAAGTTAGATCCATTTTGATGTGTAGAACAATGCATGGTATTGAAGTAGTAAAATACATGGTAGTGAAGTTAGATCCCCATGATGATATTAAAGTTAGTTTCCCATGCATGGAGGAAGTTAGATATCAGGTGATAGTAAAGTTAGATCCCATGCTGGTGTAAAAGTTGATACTGCATGGTGTGAAGTTAGTACCAGCATGTAGTGCAGTGAATTTAGATACCTCGTGATAGGAAGTTAGATACCATGCATGATAGTTAAGTTGTAACATGCATGTAGTGAAAGTTAGAAACTGCATGATAGTGAAGTTAGATAACATGCTTGATAGTGAAGTTAGATAACAAGCTTGATGTGAAGTTAGTAATCATGTTTGGAAAGTTAGTACATGCATGTAGAAAATTTAGAAAAATGCTGTAGTGAAGTTAGATAAATGCTGATGTGAAGTTGATCATGCATGATATGATGTTGTAACTGCATGTGTGAAGTTAGATAAAATGCATGATAGTAAAGTTAGATAAATGATGATAGTAAAAGTTAGATAAAATGAAAAGATAGTGAAGTTAGATAAATGATGATAGTAAAGTTAGATAAATGTGTAGTAAAGTTAGTAACATGCATGATAGTAAAGTTAGATAACTTGTGATAGTAATTTTGAAAACTGCAGATAGTGAAGTTAGATAACTTGCATGATTGTGAGTTAGAAAACATGATGTAGTGAGTTAGAAAAACGTGCATGTGTAAAGTTAGATACCTCGTGATAGTGAAGTTAGAACCACGTGAATGAAGTTAGAAAACATGCTGATAGTAAAGTTAGTTTTACCATACATGATAGGAAGCTGAAAATGCATGATAGGAGTTGTACCATAGTGATGTAAATTTTTTATTTTAAAAGCTGATAGGAAGTTGTTTTCCTACTGATGTGAAGTTAGATAACATGCATGGTGTGAAGTTAGATACAACATAAAGTGAGTGATAACATGCTGTAGTAAAGTTAGATCCATACTGATAGTGAAGCTAGATAACATGCATGATATGAAGTTAATACCACGTGTAGTGAAGTTAGATAAAGCATGAGTGAAGTGATCCTACGTGATAGTGAAGTTAGAAAACATGCATGGTAGTGAGTTAGATCCCTCATGATTTTGTGAAGCTAGAAAACAGCTTTGTAGTAAAGTTAGATACATAATGATAGTAAAGTAGATACATGCATGAGGTAAAGTTAGATACCATACGTGATAGTAAAAGTTGATAACATGCGATAGTGAAGTTAGTCCCATCTGATAGTGAGTTGAAAACAGCTGGTAGTACCAAAGGTGAATACCCTACGCGGTTCATCTGGTGATTGTACGTAGGTGAATACTTTTGGGTGAATACAATTGGTGAATACAACCGGTGAGTGAAATAGGGAGTACACTGGTGTTCTTTAGGTGAGACAACTAGTGGTTTCCTCTGGGTAAGGCAATTTGGTACAATAGGTGAGTACAACTAGATGAGTAAATAGGGGGATACTTCTAGGAAATGCAATTAGGGAGTAAACTTCTGAGTTCTTTGGGGTGAGCACAATAGTTGGTACAACTAGGGGGTACTTTTTATGAGGCAATTGATAAGAACATAAGAAAAAAGGAACCCACTAAAACAGGCCCTCTGCCCTGCGGAGCGGTCCATGTCCCCCTCGCGGTTTTAGACCAATAACCCACTCCCCCGGATTGCCCAATGAGTACAACTAGGTGCGTACAATTATGTGAGTACAACCGGTTACCTAGAGTATATCTGGAGGATTTTGGGGGGTAAACCCCCCCGGGCCGATTTGATCAGGGCCTTGTGAGGATCAGGGTTATCAACAAGCTGTTATGGGGCCGCACGAAAACGAGTATACCACAGCCCCGCTGTCAGGTACTAACTTTAAGTACTGTCCAGGCCTTTTTGGAGACACCCAGGGGTCTATTGGGTATCCCCCTTAGTATGCTGGGGGGGGTTGAAACAGTCTTGGGTACCTGACTTATTGTGCGTTTTTTAAAAACTTAGCGTGGCCCCCCCTGCTTTTCATTGGGGGTGATGTTGCATCGCCTGTGTTTTTTGCTTTCGTTGGCATTTGTTTTTCGTGTGAAAATTTGGTACAAACCCCTCTAGGATTTTCGTAGAAATTTTTCCCATTATCTTTAGGGCCCTGCATTCCATTGAATAAACGAGGGACTTCAACTGTTCCGTAATTTTGGGCTTTGTTGAAAATTAGTGTCCCAAAAAACCCTTGAAATTTCCCCAAAGATAAGAAATTTATTCCCTTTAAAAAGGGGGCCCGTAATTCGGAAAATTTTCCCGCCTAGAGAGAACAAGCGATTGAGCCAATCTGGATTGGCATCCTAGTTTGAAGGTTTCATTATCCTTTCTATGTTTTTCTGCAGATGCGGAAAGAAAAATTTTGTAAATTTTGAAGGTGTGTAATCTCGTGAGTATAAGTAGTGAGTACAGTAGGTGAGTACAACTGGTGAGTACAACTAGGTGATTTAAAAAACTAGGTGGTAAAAATAGGTGAGAGCAAAGGTGGGTAAAAACTGGTGCGAAAAGGCTAGGTGAGTAAAACTGGGTGATGAAATTCAATTACAGGGGAACCTCTGGTCCGACCAAAAATTCGTTCCAAAACTGGTGGGGGACCCCGAATTAATTTTCTCACTGGTTTGTATTTTTAAAAACGTTACACGAGACCTAAGAGTTTTAATTAAGGTCGTCTAAAGGGTGGCAGTGAACTCCGTTATTTATCGTCCGAGTTTTTTCATTTTTGGTATACGTTAAGAAGCATTTTTCCCTCATCATTGCCCAATTTCATAAGTAGTCTAAAAAACAGCTGAGAAAGAAAAAAAAAAATTTACCAAAAATATATTTTGGCAAGCCCCACCGAGTACTGGCACTGCGGAAGCTGTTTGGGCATTAACCCGTTTAAAAAAATTGCTAATTTGTTTATCACGGTGTAATTAAGGAAGTTGGGAAAATTAACGCTTGCAGAAAAAAAAGGCACGGGGAAAAATTTCCGCAGCGTGTTTGTTCGGCCCCGATTATGTGTTTGTGACCAGATGAAAAAAATTTTTCAATTTTTTTTGTTTTTTTTTTTTTTTTGGTCGTGAACCCATTTTTCATGTTTGGGCGTTCTTGATCAGAGGTTTTTTCTGAATTGTCAAATATACTTTTTTTCGAAGGAAATAAAGTAAAGTAAAACGTAAATTTGTAAAGTATCATTCTTGTTGTTATATAACAGAGAAGAAGGCCAAGCGTCTGAAAAGTTTGGGTTTAGGCGTGTAAAAAAAAAACACGGGAGGGGCAGTTGTGGGGAATAAAAAACCCCCCAAAACATGGAAGAGGGA
>NC_069403.1:31099815-31119815 GCF_026875155.1 Cherax quadricarinatus
TTATTATGTGGCCAGTGGATCAGAACATTATTATGTGGCCAGTGGATCAGAACATTATTATGTGGCCAGTGGATCAGAACATTATTATGTGGCCAGTGGATCAGAACATTATTATGTGGCCAGTGGATCAGAACATTATTATGTGGCCAGTGGATCAGAACATTTTTATGTGGCCAGTGGATCAGAACATTATTATGTGGACAGTGGATCAGAACATTATTATGTGGACAGTGGATCAGAACATTATCATGTGGCCAGTGGATCAGAACATTATTATGTGGACAGTGGATCAGAACGTTATTATGTGGACAGTGGATCATGAACAAGGACGTAAAGTTTACATTTAAATTTGAGTGAAGAATACAAATAATTTAAATTGTCCAAGAATGTATCAAAACTTGAACTTTCAACTATAGATGTATATATATATATATATATATATATATATATATATATATATATATATATATATATATATATATGTATATATATATATATATATATATATATATATATATATTATATATATATATATATATATATGTATGTATGTATATTCACACCTAATCACTGTCTTCGCAGAGGCGCCCAGATACGACAGTTTACATATCCCAAACCCCTCCTTAAAGTTCAGACATTGTACCCGTCCACCTTCAAGACTCAAGTCCAGCTAACTGGTTTCCCTGAATCCCTTTATAAAATATTTCCCTGCTCACGCTCCAACAGCTCGTCAGGTCCCAAAAACCAATCGTCTCCATTCACTCCTATCACTCATGCCTGCTGCATGTCTGAGCCTTTTGCACACAAAACCTCTTTTACCACCTCCCTACATTCTGTCCCATGACAACCCCTACCCCTCCTCCCCTCCACTACAGATTTATACACCCTCCAAGTCGTCCTACTTTGCTCCATCCTCTCTAAATGGCCAAGCCATCTCAATACCCCCTCTTCAGCCCTCTGAATAATAGTTTTAGTAACTCCACATTTCCTAATTTACACACTACGAATTTTCTGCATAATATTTGCACCACTCATTGTCTAGACACGACATCTCCACTACCTCCAGCCTCCTTATTCCTGCTATATTTACATCCCATGCTTCACACCCATTTAAGAGTGGTGGTACCACTATACACTCGCACATTCCTTTCTTTGCCTCCATGGATAACGTTCTTTGTCTCCACAGATACCTCAATGCGCCACTCACCTTTTATCCTTCATCATTTCGTTGGTTAGCCTCGTCCTTCATAAACTCATCTGCTGACAAGTCAGCTCCCAAATATATAAACACATTCACTTCTTCCATACTCCCTCCATTGTGATATCCATTTTTTTTTTTGCCTAACTCATTTGATAACCTCATCTCCTTACTCTTATCTATGTTCACTTTCAACTTTCTACCTTCACACACCCTCCCAAGCCCGTCTACTAACCTTTGCAACTTCTCTTTAGAATCTTCCAGTAGCACAGTGTCATCAGCAAAAAGTAACTGTGTCAACGCCCGTTTTGTATTTGATTCCCCATAATTTAATCCCACACCTCTCCCAGCACCCTGGTATTTACTTCTTTTACAACCTTATCTGTTTAGCGCTCCCCCATGATTACAATATAACCCTATCTATAAATATGTTTAATAACCATGTGATATTACACATCCCTATCTTAGGCCTACTTTTACTGAAAAGTAATCTTCCTCTCATCTACACACCCTAACCTGAGCCTCACTATCCTCATAAAAACATTTTACGGCATTTAGCAACTTACTACCTATTCTATGCATTTGCAACATCTGCCACATTGCTCCCTTATCCACCCTATCACATGCTTTTTCTAAATCCAGAAGTGCAATGAAAACTTCCCTACCTTTATCCAAATACTGTGAACAATACACACACACACACACACACACACACACACACACATATATATATATATATATATATATATATATATATATATATATATATATATATATATATATATTTATATATATATATATATATATATATATAATATATATATATATATATATATATATATATATATATATATATATATATATGTCGTGCCGAATAGGCAGAATAGGTTTAAATAGCAACGTTCATCTTGTCATATAGGACAAGTGAAAATCTGTGTATGCAATAATTTCTCCAAAATAATTCTGAACCTAACGAAAAAAAAATATCACTGTGTTTGTTTAGTATTATATTATTGTAAACAAATCTAAAATATATTTAGTTGGGTTAGGCTAAAATAAATTGCTCTTGTTATGATAAGTTTAGGTAAGTTTTCTAAGATTCTTTTGGTGCAAAATTAAAAATTTTTACGTCAACATTAATGAAAAAATATATCTTTAAACGTATAAGAGAAAATTTTAGAAAGGACTTAATTTTAAATGAGTTCTTCCTAATTGACGAGTTTTATATATTCGGCGCGACATATATATATATATATATATATATATATATATATATATATATATATTATATATATATATATATATATATATATATATATATATATATATATAAGGAATTCGCAAGAGCAGGCGAAATATACACAAACACTGATCTCTGGCTGAAGGAGACTCGAACCTACGAACCTTGGAACAGGGTACGCAGTGCTTTACCAATCTACCCACACTGGACCAATACCTTGGAGTCCAGCATGCGCTAGACTTTGATCCAAGGCAGCCAGCTTTCAGGGAGAAGGTTTACAGCTTTTCATCTCATCCCTTGCATGCATCAGCCATACTAGAGATATTAACAATGCAAAGAATTCGCAAGAGCAGGAGAAATATACACGAACAATGATCTCTGGCTGAAGGAGACTCGAACCTACGAACTTTGGAACAAGGTACGCAGTGCTTTACCAATCTACCTCACTGGACACGGAATAGGAAGAGAAATTTTTTCCTTGGTTGAGGCATGGCTGACGAATAGGCAGCAGAGAGTTTGCATAATTGGGGAGAAATCAGAATGGGGGCACGTCACAAGCGGTGTTCCACAGGGGTCAGTGTTGAGCCCCTTGTTGTTCACAGTCTACATAAACGACATAGATGAGGGAATAAATAGCGACATAAGCAAATTTGCTGATGACACCAAAATAGGCCGTCCAATTCATTCTATTGAGGGCATCAGAGCACTCCAGGATGATTTCAATAAACTCATGCAATGGTCAGAGAAGTGGCAGATGCAGTTTAATATAGACAAATGCAAAGTTCTAAATGTTGGACAGGAAAATAACTATGCCACATATAAACTAAATAATGTAGATCTTAATATTACGGAGTGCAAGAAGAGTTTAGGAGTTCTAGTTAGTAGTCATCTAAAACCAAGACAACAGTGCATTAGTGTTCTCAATAAAGCTAATAGAATCCTTGGCTTCATAGCAAGAAGTATAAATAATAGAAGTCCTCAGGTTGTTCCTCAACTCTATATAACTTTGGTTTGGCCTCATTTAGATCATGCTGCGCAGTTTTGGTTACCGTATTACAGAATGAACATAAATGCACTGGAAAACGTACAAAGGAGGATGACAAAGTTGATCCCATGTATCAGAAATCTTCCCTATGAGAATAGACTGAGGGTCTTGAATCTGTACTCTCTAGAAAGGCGTAGAATTAGGGGGGATATGATTGAGGTGTATAAATGGAAAACAGGAATTAAAGGGGTGTAAATAGCGTGCTAAAAATATTTAACATAGACAGGACTCGCAGCAATGGCTTTAAATTGGAAAAATTCAGATTCAGGAAAGATATAGGAAAGCACTGGTTTGGTAATAGAGCCGTGGATGAGTGGAACAAACTCCCGAGTACCGTCATAGACGCTAAGACCTTGTGTAGTTTTAAAAATAGGTTGGATAAATAGAAGAGTGGGTGTGGGTGGGTGTAAGTTGGACCTGACTAGCTTGTGCTACTAGGTCGGATGCAGTGCTCCTACCTTAAGTGGCGTGTTTGACCTCATTAGGTCAAGGCATTGGCTTAAGCCGGCGGGAGAATTGGAGCTGCCTCGCATAGGCCAGTAGGCCTGCTGCAGTGTTCCTTCTTTCTTATGTTCTTAAATATATATATATATATATATATATATATATATATATATATATATATATATATATATATATATATATATATATATATATATATATATATATATATATATATATATATATATATATATATATATATATATATATATATATATATTATATATATATATATATATATATATATATGCATATATATATATATATATATATATATATATATATATATATATATATATATATATATATATATATACATATATATATATAATATATATATATATTGTGGCATGCTAAGAATATTTTATATTTTATTCGGCGTATGCCACACACCCATATAGGCATGCCCCTCCGACCAGTAAACTAGATGCTTAGAGTATAACGAGCGGGACCTCCTTTTTATGCTAGCACCACCTCGGTTCAACCCAGTCACTCATACGGAAGCCTGCCAAGGTTTTGAAGCGATGCTGGAGACTCGTGAATCAACACTGGCAGACTTACCTCAAGTCCGGTCACCCACAGTTCCCACTGTGTTTCACACTTGCAAAATTTGCCTTGTACATATTGCATATGTATTGTACATCTTTTCATGCTGTTTTGGTGAAGGAAAATATATAAGTATTTACTCTACCGAGCATTTAAAACTTCAAAACATTCTCGAATCTCCGAAGCATCTTGAGCCGTTGTACCCTATGGGACTCCTCGAGTCTATGGAGCTCTGGGAACCTCTGGTGTTCTGAATCCTCTGGAATTTCTGGATCTATTTGTATCTCTGTAACTCATGGAGCCTTCAGATCTCCTAGAGTTTTCGGAACTCTTGGAGCCTTCGAAGCCTTTGGATCTTCTAGTGACACTGGCTTCCTCATATCTCGAGAGCTCTTGTAACCTCTGGAGCTCCTGGAGCCCTTATTATAACTCCTGAACCCTCTGCCAAATACGTATAGTGTTTCTAGAGTCTTTATTATCACAGGACTTCCCTCAGCCGTTTGAGCTTGACGAGTTCCTGATCCTCTGGAGCCCCTGTAATCTCTGGACCTTCTGGAGCCCCTATAGTCTCTGGACCTCTAACGCCTCTGGAGCTCCTAGAATTCTGTACAAATGACGCTACACGATGTTACGTTCTGGGACCGACCGGTCGCATGCTCCATCTATCCTACAATCAGTCTTAATTATCTTCAGGTCTGATGAAAACAAATGGCGACAGTTCCGCAAGACCAGAAACTGGACATGTGTGTCGGTCCTGCATTCCAGAGGGTGAATATTTAGAAAATACTTTGAGAACCGCGACTGGATGGCCAAAATCTGGAGAAGTCAGAGAATTCTGTCAACGAGATCGAAAGCTGCTTAATGTGTTACAAAATTCTGGAAATGTTGTAAACGACTATTAAAAAATTAATTATTGATGAGGGTGACCGAGAGTTTAGAAACATAAGAGGAAGCGTAATGATCTTTTATGAAGGCTGCAGACGCTCAGGAAAAATTGTGCATTATAAAATTTGAAGATACTGCTAAAGAACATTGGTTAAAGTGAGGCCTACACTGACTTACAAGATCCCCACCTCCCTTTTTCCTTTCCCCTTTTAATTTTTATCTTCCACTGTCCTACTTATCTCTCTGTTTTGTATCTCCTCTTTTGCACCCACCCTGCCCCCCAAGGGAAACAGGGGACCAAAGAAAAAAAGAAAACTTTCCCCCGGAAACACAAAATGAATCCTCGCCGCAACAAATCCAAGGGCCATCATGCGGGAGGAAATATTTGAAGTGAACTTTACCTGGTTTACAATGTTGTGTGTTTTGTGGTGTGTGTGTGTGTGTGGTGGTGTGTGTGTGTGTGTGGGTTGTGTGTGTGGTGTTTTGTGTTGTGTATGTAGGGGTGTGGTGTGAGGTTTATTGTGTGTGTATGTGGTGTGTGTGTATGTGTGTGTGTGTGTGTGATGTGTTGTGTTGTGTGTGGGGTGTTTTGTGTGTGTTTGGGGGTGTGGGGGTGTGTGTGTGGGGTGTGTTGTATTGGGGTGTGTGTGTGAGGTGTAATTGGTTTTTGGGATGTGTGTGTGTGATGTGTGTGTGTGTGTGTGAGTGGTGTGGTGTGTGTGTGTGTGTGTGTGTGTGTGTGTGTGTGTAAGTGTGTGTATGTTGTGTGTGTGTGTGTGTGGTGTGTGTGTATGCATGTGTGTGTGTGTATGTGTGTGTGTGTGTATGTGTGTGTGGTGTGTTGTGTGTGGTGTATGTGTGGTGTGTGTAATGTGTGTGTGTGTGTGTGTATGTTTGTGTTGTGTATGTGTGTGTGTATGTGTATGTGTGTGTGTGTGTGTGTGTGTTGTGTGTGTATGTGTGTGGGGTGTGTGTACTCACCTAGTTGTACTCACCTAGTTGAGGTTGCGGGGTCGAGTCCGAGCTCCGGGCCCCGCCTCTTCACTGATCGCTACTAGGTCACTCTCCCTGAGCCGTGAGCTTTATCATACCTCTGCTTAAAGCTATGTATGGATCCTGCCTCCACTACATCGCTTCCCAAACTATTCCACTTACTGACTACTCTGTGGCTGAAGAAATACTTCCTAACATCCCTGTGATTCATCTGTGTCTTCAGCTTCCAACTGTGTCCCCTTGTTACTGTGTCCAAAACTCTGGAACATCCTGTCTTTGTCCACCTTGTCAATTTTCCCCTCAGTATTTTGTTTTGTCGTTATCATGTCCCCCCTATCTCTCCTGTCCTCCAGTGTCGTCAGGTTGATTTTTTCCCTTTAAACCCCTCCTCGTAGGACATACCCCTTAGCTCTGGGACTAGTCTTGTTGCAAACCTTTGCCACTTTCTCTAGTTTCTTTACGTGCTTGGCTAGGTGTGGGTTCCAAACTGGTGCCGCATACTCCAATATGGGCCTAACGTATACGGTGTACAGGGTCCTGAACGATTCCTTATTAAGATGTCGGAATGCTGTTCTGAGGTTTGCTAGGCGCCCATATGCTGCAGCAGTTATTGGTTGATGTGCGCTTCAGGAGATGTGCCTGGTGTTATACTCACCCCAAGATCTTTTTCCTTGAGTGAGGTTTGTAGTCTCTGACCCCCCTAGACTGTACTCCGTCTGCGGCCTTCTTTGCCCTTCCCCAATCTTCATGACTTTGCACTTGGTGGGATTGAACTCCAGGAGCCAATTGCTGGGACCAGGTCTGCAGCCTGTCCAGATCCCTTTGTAGTTCTGCCTGGTCTTCGATCGAGTGTAATCTTCTCATCAACTTCACGTCATCTGCAAACAGGGACAACCTCAGAGTCTATCCTTCCGTCATGTCGTTCACAAATACCAGAAACAGCACTGGTCCTAGGACTGACCCCTGCGGGACCCCGCTGGTCACAGGTGCCCACTCTGACACCTCGCCACGTACCATGACTCGCTGCTGTCTTCCTGACAAGTATTCCCTGATCCATTGTAGTGCCTTCCCTGTTATCCCTGCTTGGTCCTCCAGTTTTTGCACCAATCTCTTGTGTGGAACTGTGTCAAACGCCTTCTTGCAGTCCAAGAAAATGCAATCCACTCACCCCAGTGTGTGTGTGTGTGTGTGTGTGTGTGTGTGTGTGTGTGTGTGTGTGTATGTGTGTGTGTGTGTGTGTGTGTGTATGTGTGTACTCATCTAATTGTGGTTGCAAGGGTCGAGACTCAGCTCCTGGCCCCGCCTCTTCACCGACCGCTACTAGGTCCCCTTTCCCCCTGCTCCATGAGCTTTATCATACCTCGTCTTAATACTATGTATAGTTCCTGCCTCCACTACATTGCTTGCCAGACTATTCCACTTCCTAACACTCTATGTTTGAAAAATCCCTTCCCTTTAACACCCCCTTTGACTCATCGAGCCCTTCCCCTTCCAATGTGACCCCCTTTTTTCGGGTGCCCCCATTCTGGAACACCCCTGTCCCCTGTCCATTTTTGTCTATTCCACGCAGAAATTTTTATGTGGGTTATCATGTCCCCCTTTGACCCTCCCTGTCCTCCATGTTTTTTCAGACCGTTTTCCCCTTTAGCCTTTTTTCATAGGACTTCCCCTTAGCTCGGGAACTAGCCTTTTTTGAAAACCTTTCCCTTTTTCCCTTTTTTCAAATTTCTTGACGTTTTTTTGACCGGGTTTGGGGTTTCCCAAAACGGGTCTGAACTCCAGTGGGGCCGCGTACCCATGTAAAAAGTCTTAAACGTTTCCCTTTAAACTGAGGAACCGAACGCTATTCTCGGGTTTGGGCCAAGCGCCCATATGCCGCACAGTTATCGGGTTTTAAAATGTGTGCTTCGGGCGATGAAACTGGGGTATTTTTTAACTCCTCCTAATCTTTTTTCCCTTTGAGTGGGGTTTTTGCACCCTTTTGGCCCCCCTTTGTTGTGTGGGTGGTGTGTGTGTCTCACCTATTTGTACTCACCCCCAAATTTGTGGTTGCGGGGGGCGGTCATAGCCCTGGCCCCGCCTCTTCTCTGATTGCTACTAGGTCCTCTCTCCTCCCTCCCATGACTTTATCATACCTCCCCTTAAAACTATGTAGGTTCCCGCCTCCACTACTTAAACTTTCAGCCCTTTTCCACGACTTACTACTCTATACTAAAGAAATACTTCCAACATCCCTTTGATTCATCTGAGCCTTCAATTTCCCAAATTTGTGACCTCTTTTTGTATGTGCCCCCCATCTCTGGAACTTTCCTGTCTTTGTCCCCCGTGTCAAATTCCCCGCAGTATTTATATGTCGTTACCCATGTCCCCCCCTGACCCTCCTGGCCCCAGTTCGTCAGGCCGTTTTTCCCTAAACCTTTTTTTTTTTACGCAACCCCCGTACTCGGGGACTAGTCTTTTTGGGAAAAACCTTCCCACTTTCCCTAATTTCTTGCCGTGTTTTGACTGGGTTGGGGTTTTTCCAAACTGGGGGCTGCATACCCAGTATGGGCCTGACTAAAGGGGTATACAGTTTTCTTGAACGACTTTTTATTGGGGGTTTTGGGAAACGCTACCCAAAAGGGTTTCCACGCCCTTATGCTGCAGAAGTTAATTTTTGATTTATTGCGCCTCGGGAGAAAGCTCGGTGTTTTTACTCCCCCCCAGTCTTTTTCCGGAGTGGGGTTTTTGCAGTTTTTGGGCCATCAAAACTAATTTTGGTCTGCGGCCCTTCCCTTTCCCCTTCCCCCCAATCTTCATGACTTTGCTTTTGGCGGGGTTTAAACCCTAAAGGAGCCTTTTTTCTGGACCAGGTTTGTAGCCGCCAGTCTCTTTGTAGTCCGCCTGATCCTCTTTCCCGTTTTGATTCTTCCTTTAAAATTCACATCATCTGAAAACCCAAGGACCTTCTAAAGCCCTACCCCTTTCCCCCCCTTTTTTAAAGTCGTTCACATAACCAAAAACCAGCACAGGCCGGGACTGCCCCCTGTGGAACCCCGCTTGCCCACAAGCGCCCACTCTGACCCCCCTCGCCCACGAAACCATGCTCGTTGTTGCCTCCCTGTCGGGTATTCTCTGTTTTCCATTGCATCCCTTTCCTGTTATGTGTGCCTGATTTTCTAGCGTTTTAAAGTAACCTCTTGTGGGGAAACGTGTCGAAGCCCTTTTTTGCAGCCCCAAAAAAAATGAAAGCCCGTTTCCCACCCTCTCTCTCTTTCTTATTTTCTGTCCCCTTTTGTCAAAAAATCTAGGTTTGTGACACAGGATTTTCCTTCCCTGAAACCTTTGCTGGTTGTCAATTATACACTTGTTTCTTTCCCGGGTGCCCCCCAAACTCTCCTCCTGATGATTTTCCCTTCCATGCCCTTTCATACTATACACTTTTAGTGATACAGGTCTGTAGTTTAGTGCCCATTTTCCTTCCCCCCTTTTTTTAAAAATTTGGGGAAAACTACATTTGCCATTTTCCATACCTCAGGGGAGTTGCCCATTTTCCCAAATGAAGTGTTGAAGATCTTTTTTAAATTTGGCAAAACACAATATCTCTGCCCCCCTTTTTAAAGGGCCCCCACGGGGAGATTTTGGGCCCTGGTCCCATGCCTTTGGGGGTGTCAAGTTCGCAAAAACAGCTTCTTCATTTCCCTTTCCTTTGGTTATATGTCCCTCATCCAGCACTTGCGGGTGTACCCCCCTTTTCCCGGTTTTCCCGGAGCCCCTACTGTTTCCACTGTAAATACCCCTTTAAATCTCGTTTTGGCTCCTGACATACCTCTGGCCCTTTTTCTTGTAATTCCCCCACCCTTCCTCTTTCCTAAATGACCTGGCCCCTTGACGTTTTTTTCCCCTCCTGATGGGCTGTACAACAGCTTCGGGTCATTTCCTTGATTTTCGATGCAATGTCATTTTCATTTTGGTCGCGAGCCCCCCTTTTTATCTGTGCAATCTTTTCTGCTTTTTGGGCTAATCTCCTTTTTTTCCCTGATTCCCTCTGTCTTCTGTCCCTTTTTCCTTTCCCTCTAGTACACCCTATTTTTTTCCCCTCCCTAAAACCTTTGGGTGAACCAAGGCCCGTTCTGTTCTTCCCATTATTCTTTTTTCCCTTTGGGGAAAACAAACCTCTCCTCTGCCTCCTTGCTTTTTTGGTTGCCACATAGTCCACCCATTTCTTGTACGGGTTTTCCCCCTGTCATTTCCCCTCTCCCACGAATTTTTTTGAAGGAAGTTCCTCTTTGCCTGAGTATTTCCCCCTTTTGAAATTTTGGTTTTTTTTTCCCCACCCTATTCCTCCCTACTCTCTCCATTTTGGGACTCAACATGTAGCCCGAAGCACAAAACCAAAATTGATCATTTAGCTCCCGGGGGCCTTTCATACAAGATTTCCTCGATGTCTGAACAACTAAAAGGTAAATAAAAAGGCCGTCTTGCGGGTTCATCTTCTCCTCTCTCTCTGGAAGTGTCCCCCAACATTTGTTGCATGGGGTTTTTCCCAGTACTCCCATCCATCATTTTGGGCTCCCCAAATTTTTTGGAACCCCCCAGGGGGCCCCCCCAAATTTTTTCCCCCAGTCAATCTCCTTGTGATTAAAAACACCCAAAACAGTAACTTTGCTCCCCCCACATTGCTCCCCCTGGCCACCTCGGTAGTGTTTTCGCCCATGGCCGGGTTCCCTCCCCATCGTATTCTTCTCTTGGCTCCTGCTTTTCGGGTGGGGGGTTTGTACTTTACGCAATTATCCCCTTTATTCCCTCAGACTGGATTTTTCCCTACAAAGTATTCCCTTTAAAACCCGTCCCATCCATTCCTTCCATTTTTAAAAAACCCCCACTGGCTTTTAATGAGCAGTGCAACCCCCTTTCCTCCCCCCTCTCCCCCCTCTGTTTTTCCTGAGGATTTGATACCGGGGGAAAGATTGAATCTGTTTTTTATTCCCGGTTTTTATTTTTTTTTCGTGAGTGCTATTTTGTCTGGGGATGTCCCCCTTGATTCTTTCCCTGCCACCCTCATACTTATTTGTTTTTCCATCTGCAAAATTTTTAACCCTACCTTCAACTTTTTTTTCTAAAACTGTGGTTTTGGGAGGGGGTATTGGGGTTTTTTGGGAAATGGAGACCTGATAAGGAACTATGGGTGGTTTTCCCTTTGGGGGGGGAGTTTGTAATTATGGGTGGGGGCAACCCGGATATGACAAAGGGTTTTTGGTTTTTGAGTGTTTGGCCCGCCCACTGGGTTTTACCGGGGTTGGGGGGCTTATAGGAACCCGTGAGGGAGTTGATTTGATCTTCTTCCTTGTCTGGGATCTCCTTCTGTCTTCCCCCATCCCCTCTCTTTCCTCCTTTCGCCTTTGTATCCCTCTCTCTCAATTTTTCTGCCTTTTGTCTTTTGTTCTGTCGCCCCGGCGAGATACACCTTCCTGTAAAATTTCCCCATGTCCCTTTAACGTGCTTTCTCCCAAAATTAAAACCCCCCCGTTCCAGTCGATTCGCCTTGAAGGTCACTTTCACTGGGCCGGGTTTTTTTTTTTTTAACAAACCCCCCTATTTTCCCCAAAATTTTTTCCCGCTGGGGGGCCCTTCGTTTCTCCGATTTCTTTCCCCAAAAGGGAAAAGCTTTCAATTGCTTTTTTTTTTTCCCCCTTTTTTCTTGCTTCAATATGTTTTTCCCCCCAAAATTCCTGTAGCCCATACACAAAGAACCCGACCTCACCCTTTCATTCCCCCACTGCCCTATCCCTTTTATCCCCTCAATTTAATTTTATTTTTCCCCCCAATTTCAGCTTTCCTTTCTTCATTTCACTAGCAAATGACATGGGCTCAAGGGGGCCCCGTCATTTTCCCTTTTCGGGTTTCCCTGGGCTCTGTTGGGGGTCTTTTTGGGGCCCCACAAATACTTACTCTTTCATTTACTAAAAGTTCCCCCACTGGGTAGAGCTTTTTACATGCAGTTTTGCTCCTTCTTTCCCCACAGCCCCTTAAATTTTTGGGGTGAGGTAGCGGTTCCCCTGGGTTTTCAAAACCCAAAAAAGTTCTTTATTTTTTTTAGGGTGTTTCAGGGTTTTTTCCCTTCAAACTTCTAAAACTTTTGTATCCTGGCCTCTGCTGCTTTTACTTTTTACCTCCCCCTTCCTGCCCTTTTCCCTGTTTTAATCCTCTCTTTTTCCCTTCTCATGCTAAGTTCTTCTAGTTTCTTTTTCCCAAATTTTTTTTCCCTTTTTGTGAGCTCTGCTCCCAATCTTTCCCCTTTTCAGTTTCCCCCCTCCCCGTAAACCCTTGGGTTTTCCCTTTTTTGCCTCTGGCAACCCATTTTTTTTTTTTTTCCTGATTGGGCCCCAGAGTGGGGAAAACCCATGTAATTCGTAGTTTTGGGTTGTATTGTTATGTCCCGAGTTGGGGGGGAGGTTTGAGGAGGGAAAAGTGGCAAAATGGGGGAGATGGGGAGGGGGGGGTGGGGAAAGGGGAGGAAGCAAGTGGGTAAGTGGGGGGGATTGGGGAGAGGGAGAGGTTTGGGGGGGGGGGGTGGGAAAGGGGGGGAGGGGGGGGATTTAGGTAAAAGGGGTGAGATGTCGGTGGGGGGGGGGGCGGGGGGTGTAGTGGAGTCCCGGCAATATGTTTTGTGGGTGTTGTGTGTGGGATTTTGTGTGTTTGTGTGTGTTTGGGGTGTGTGTGGTGTGGGGGGGGGGGGTGAGTGTGTGGGTGAGGTTTTTGGGGGGTGTTTGGGTGGGTTTTGGGGGGGTGTGTTTGGGGGGGGGTGGGTGGGGTGGGGGGGGTGGGGGTGTGTGGGGGGTATTTTGGGGTGTGTGGGGGGGTTGGTGGGAGTGTGTTGTTTGGGTGGGTGTGTTGTGGGTGTGGGGGGGTGGTGTGGGGGGTGTGGGGGGGGGTGGTGGGGGGTGTTGGGGGTGGGGGTGGGTGGGTTTTGGGGGGGGGGGTTGGGGGTGTGGGGGGTGTGGGGGGGGGGTTTTGGGGGTGGGTGTGTGGGTGTGGGTGGGTGTTGGGTGGGGTGGGGTTTGGGGTGGGGGGGGGGTGTGTTGGGGGGGTGGGGGGGGGGGGTTTTGGGGGGGGGGTGGGGGGGGGGTGTGGGGTTGGGGGGGGGGGGTGTTGGGGGGTTTTGTGGGTGTGTGGGTGTGGTGGGGGGGGTGTGGGTTTTGTGGGGGTGTGTTGGGGGTGGGTTTTGGGGGTGGGTGTGTAAAGGGGTGGTGGGTGTGTGGGGTGTGGGGGTGTGTGTTGGGGTTTTGTGGGTGGGTGGGGTGTGTGGGGTTTTGTGTGGGTGTCGTGCGCAACCACTAGGGTACGGGTTTAATTTTTTTGAAGATTATAAAAAAAAATTTTTTTCCCCAACAATTCCTTTTTAATATGCACAAAAAAATACTATATAATAAATTAAAAACGTACACTTGGTTTTTGGGGTGTGGTGGGTTTTTTTAAACTTGTTTGTTCTTTTTAAAAAGAGGGGGGGGGGGGGGTTAAAGTTTAAACACAATTTTATTGTTGTTTTTTTCACCGGTACCCCCTCCCGGCCCAGATTTTCTGCAAAACCCCGCTACTTTACTTTTTGAAGAAAATAGGATTAAATTTTTTTTCACTCAATTCCTTTTTAAAAAATATACGGGTTTTTATAACAATAATTACGGGTGCCCACGTGTGTTTTTTATGGGGCGTATTGTTTACAAGCTTGTCCCTCAGAAAAAAAAGGGGGGGGGGGGGGGGGCACTAGGGGTAAAAACACAACTTTTCTGGGGGTTTTAAAACCCGGCGAATTTAGATAAATTTAAATAACCACTAACTACCCGGTTTCTGAAAAAAGGGAGAGAGAGATGGTTTTAGCAAAAAAAACAAAACCCGCAGGGCGAGACACTGAGACTTTAGACACTAACCAAAAATTTAACCACAAATAGGGAAGTAGTCGTCCCCGCCCCAAAAAATGGGAAAGGTTTTTCGGGTTGGGGGCGGCTGAAAAAATCCAACTCCTTCAAACCCCCCTTTGGGAAACCCCCTTTAAAGGAAATTTACAAAGCATTCCCAAATTTTTTTTTTTCTTTTTATTTTTAAACTGGGATTCTCTCTTTTTTTTTTTTTTTTTTTATACAGTAATTTTTGAACATAACAAGTCGTGATGTTTGCTACCTTCAAAACAACCCCAAAAAGCGGGGTTGAAAATAATTTTTTTTTTTTTTTTCAGTATTTACCCTTTAAACACTCTTTTTTTGACCTTATCACAAAACTGCTGCTAAATCAAACCCAAAATAAGTATTTGTTTAATATTTCAGATCCAAAAACCGTTAAAACCCCAAATTTAACCCGTTTTGGGTATTTTGTGCCAACAAAATGGGGGCCCCGTAACCTGAAAGCTTTACTGCTAAACCCCCCCCACACCCAAATTTCCCCTTCAAATTTAAATTTTTAAAAATTCTTGAACCTATCACAAAAAATTTACACTCTTTAAAAACTATTAAAACCCCTTTTAAAGGGAGTTCCAAAATGATTCACTTTTTACGATGACCGCTAATTTAAAATTTTTTGGGCAGGGCCCCTAAAAAAAAGCAAAAAATTCCCCGGGAGCACTATTTAAACGATATGCACACGGTTTTGGTGTGTTTTTATGTGTGTGGGGGTGTGGGGGGGTGTGCGTGTGTGTGGTGGTGTGTGAGTTTTTTGTGTGGGGGGGTGTGTGGTGTGTGTGTGGGGTGTGTGTTTTGTATGTGTGTGTTGTGTGAAAAATCTGTGTGTGTGGGGTAAAATATGTTGGTGGTACGTGTTTTGGGGTGTGTGTGTGGTTTTGGTTGTGTGTAATGGGGTGTATGTGGTGTGTGTGTGTGTGGGTGTGTGTTTTGTGTGTGAAGTATGTATGTGTGTGTGTGTAAAAATATATTTGTGTGTGTGTGTGTATGTGTGTGGGGTGTGTGTGCGTGTGTGTGTGTGTGTGTGTGTCTGGTGTGTGTGTATGTGTGTGTGTTTGTGTGTGTGTGTGTGTGTGTGTGTGTGTGTGTGGTGTGTGTGTGTGTGTGTGTGGTGTCTGTGTGTGTATATGTGTGTGTATGTGTATATATATATATATTTTTATATATATATATATAAAAATTAAAATATTGTGTGTATTTTATATGTAATGTATGTGTGGTATGTATAATATATATTTTAATATATGTATGGGGTGTGTGTATAAAGTTATGTGTGTGTGTGTAATGTATGTTTGTGTGTGTGTATGTGTTAGTTTCCATTTTGTCCTAGGCACATGGGCGTGTGTGTGTTGTGTGTGTGTGTGTGTGTGTGGGGGTGGTGTGTGTGTGTGTGTATGCTAAACCCGTTTGTGGTTGGAAGGATGGGTCTTGGTTCTTTGTCCCGCTTCTTCACCGGGTGCTTCTGGGTTTCTTCTCTCGCTGCTGACTCATGTCACACATCTTAAAACTCTCCTAACATCCCTATAACTCATCTATTTCTTTTTAGCTTCCTGTTGTGCACTCGCGCATCTGAGACTCGCCTCTCGAACACACTTGGCCTGTCTACCCATTCACTCCCTCTCAGTATTTTATACGTCGTAATCATGTCACCCCTGGTTCTTCTGTCTTCTTATGTCACCAGGTTTAGCTCTTTTAGCTTCTCTTCATACCTTATACTTCGATGCTGTGGGATAGTTTCGTTGCAAACCTTTGTACATTTTTCAGATTTTTGACATGTGGGTTCCATGCTGGTACTATGTACTGCGCCACTCCAAGATGGGCCTGGCAAATGTAGTATGTAGTGTCGTGAATGACATCTTTTCGAAGTTCCTGAAACTATTTTAAAATTTGCCATTCTCGTGTCTGTAGGGGTTGCTACTCGGCTGATTGCTGCCTCGGGCAATATGCTCAGAAAGGGGCTCATGCCAAAGTGAGCATAGTTCTGAGGGAGGTTTATAATCTTTGTTCTCTAAGCATGAACTCTGTTTCCAACCGCCTTTGCCCTTCCCTGTTTTCATAATGTTGCATTATTCTGGAGTTAAACTCTAGTAGCCACTCGTCAGACCGACTTGCAATTTGTCCAAATCGGTTTTAAGTCTTTCCTGGTCTCCTCTTGTCTGTATTTTCCTCAGTGATTAGACATCATCTCTGAGCAAGAATACCTCTGTCTCTGTTTCTTCTATCATGTCAGTTACTTACATAAGAAATATTAATGATTCCAGTACTGACCCTTGTAGAACTTAATTTGTCAAACTTAGCCATTCCAACATCTTACCCTGGTTGTTAAGTAAGACACATAGGCAGCATTTAGGCATTTTTATTCCGAAACGTTTCGCCTATACAGTAGGCTTCTTCAGTCGAGTACAGAAAGTAGGCAGGAGCAGTAGAGATGTGACGACGATGTAATCAGTCCATCACCCTTGAAGATGTAGATTTAAGGTTGTCAGTCCCTCATAGTCTGAAACATAAGACTTACCTGGAGTATACCTGGAGTATACCCTTCAGTAAGGCATTATTTCCTTCTTGTTATGTGTTCCTTGATCCACTGTTGAGGTTGCCCTCTTACTCCTGCCTGCTCCTCTAGCTTTTGTCCCAGTATATTGTGTGGTACTGTATCGATCACCTTCTTACAGTGCGAAAACGTGCAGTCCATCCATCTCATTCTCGCCTGCCCAACTTGCAGTGCTTGTGAGAGAACGCTAATAGATTTGTGAGACAGGATTTAAAATCTCTAAAATCGTGTTGGCTGTTGTTTATGAATAGTGTCCTTTGTATGTGCTCCATTACTCATCTCCTGGTAATCTTCTCCATAACCATGCATACTATGACTGTCAGGGACACTGGCTTGTAATTTCATACCAGCTAGAGTCCCTTTATTTAGATAATGGGACAACATTCACTGTTTTCCAAACCTCGGGCAGCTGCCCTGTTTTAATAATTTTCTGAATATCGCGGCTAATGCTTCGTATAGCATTAGCCGCGATATTCAACACAGAGAGAGATGTTATCTGGTCCTAATGCCTTCGACGTATCTAACTCGCTCGGTGATTTCTTCACTGCTTCCCTTGTGTATTGTGTCCAGTACTCGCTAGTGCACTCTTCCTCTATGACTCTCTGGCAGTGTTACTGATTCCATCGATAATACCTCCTCAATAACTCCGATATGGAAAACTCAAGGAAATTAAAACTGAATCAAAGTATAAAACAAATTCCAGCCACTCAGAATGAAAAACAAATGTGAAGGACTTGGAAGTGATAATGTCCGAAGATCTCACTTTCAAACTTCACAACAATGTATCTAACGCATTTGCTAGGAAAATGATAGGATGGATAATGAGAACCTTCTAAACTAGGGATTCCAAGCCCATGATGATTCTCTTCGAAACGATTGTTCTCTCTGGGGTGGAATATACACTAACGGCCCCTTTCAAGGTAGACGAAATTGTAGACCAGAAAATGTACAGAGAAGATCCACGGCACCCATAAGTAAGATAAAGCACCTAAATTACTGGGAATGGACGGTTGAGGTCATACTGACTCATGAAATTTTCCATCACCTCCCTCCTTGTGGTTCAAGTCTCCCATAATCAGTTGTTTTGCATTGCCCATGTGAGCTCTTCTAGGCTCCTCTGCTAATGTGTCCATCATCGCCTTGTCGTTGTCCTCATATTCCTATTTTTCGGTATTCTGATGTTCAATGGAGGATAGTATACCACTGCTATCTCTACCTGGGCCTCCCAGTCTTGAATTTCAAGTATTTATTGTGTAGTAATTTGGCCACTCTTCGATTATTCCATTCATCTAAAAGTTTCACCGTTTCCTGATTAGAAGTGTTACTCATCTATTTGTTTTTCTCTGTCCTTCTGGGAAGAGTACATCTCTTATCACCTCTGTGACCTTGTTCAATGTTATTGCTAGGATATGAAGGAAAGTCTCTCTAGTCCACTCTTTGTGTGTGTGTGTGTGTGTGTGTGTGTGTGTGTGTGTGTGGTGTGTGTGTGTGTGTGTGTGTGTGTGTGTGTGTGTGTGAGTGTGTGTGTGTGTTTATGTGTGTACTCACCTAGTTGAGGTTGCAGGGGTCGAGTCCAAGTTCCTGGCCCCGCCTGTGTGTGTGTGTGTGAGTGCGTGCGTGTGTGTGTGTGTGTGTGTGTGTGTTTGTGTGTGTGTGTGTGTGTGTGTGTGTGTGTGTGTGTGTGTGTGTGTGTGTACTCGCATAGTTGAGGTTGCAGGGGTCGAGTCCAAGCTCCTGGCCCCGCCTCTTCACTGGTCACTACTAGGTCACTCTCCCTGAACCTTGAGCTTCATTATACCTCTGCTTAAAGCTATGTATGGATCCTGTCTCCACTACATCGCTTCCCAAACTATTCCACTTCCTGACTACTCTGTGGCTGAAGGAATACTTCCTAACATCCCTGTGATTCATCTGTGTCTTCAACTTCCAACT
Organism: Cherax quadricarinatus; assembly: GCF_026875155.1. Classification (NCBI taxonomy): domain Eukaryota; kingdom Metazoa; phylum Arthropoda; class Malacostraca; order Decapoda; family Parastacidae; genus Cherax; species Cherax quadricarinatus. Next base: position 31,118,638 of record NC_069403.1, read on the forward strand.
GTGTCCCCTTGTTGCTGTGTCCCATCTCTGGAACATCCTGTCTTTGTCCACCTTGCCAATTCCTCTCAGTATTTTGTATGTCGTTATCATGTCCCCCCTATCTCTCCTGTCCTCCAGTGCCGTCAGGTTGATTTCCCTTAACCTCTCCACGTAGGACATACCTCTTAGCTCTGGGACTAGTCTTGTTGCAAACCTTTGCGCTTTCTCTAGTGTCTTTACGTGCTTGACTAGGTGTGGGTTCCAAACTGGTGCCGCATACTCCAATATGGGCCTAACGTACACGGTGTACAGGGTCCTGAACGATTCCTTATTGAGATGTCGGAATGCTGTTCTGAGGTTTGCTAGGTTCCCATATGCTGCAGCAGTTATTTGGTTGATGTGCGTTTCAAGAGATGTGCCTGGTGTTATACTCACCCCAAGATCTTTTCCTTGAGTGAGGTTTGTAGTCTCTGGCCCCCTAGACTGTACTCCGTCTGCGGTTTTCTTTTCCCTTCCCCAATCTTCATGACTTTGCACTTGGTGTGGTTGAACTCCAGGAGCCAATTGCTGGACCAGGTCTGCAGCCTGTCCACATCCCTTTGTAGTTCTGCATGGTCTTCGATCGAATGAATTCTTCTCATCAACTTCACGTCATCTGCAAACAGAGACACTTCGGGGTCTATTCCTTCCGTCATGCCGTTCACAAATACCAGAAACAGCACTGGTCCTAGGACTGACCCCTGTGGGACCCCGCTGGTCACAGGTGCCCACTCTGACACCTCGCCACGTACCATGACTCGCTGTTGTCTTCCTGACAAGTATTCCCTGATCCTGTGTAGTGCCTTCCCTGTTATTCCTGCTTGGTCCTCCAGTTTTTGCACTAATCTCTTGTGTGGAACTGTGTCAAACGCCTTCTTGCAGTCCAAGAAAATGCAATCCACCCATCCCTCTCTCTCTCTCTCTCTTGTCTTACTGCTGTCATCATGTCATAGAACTCCAACAGGTTTGTGACACATGATTTCCCATCCCTGAAACCATATTGGCTGCTGTTGATGAGATCATTCCATTCTAGGTGTTCCACCACTCTTCTCCTGATAATCTTCTCCATGACTTTGCTTACTATACATGTCAGTGACACTGGTCTGTAGTTTAGTGCTTCATGTCTGTCTCCTTTTTTAAAGATTGGGACTACATTTGCT
>NC_069403.1:31124815-31165024 GCF_026875155.1 Cherax quadricarinatus
TTATTATTATTATTATTATTATTATTATTATTATTATTATTATTATATTTATTATTATTTTTTTATTATTATTATTATTATTATTATTATTATTATTATTATTATTATTATTGCACCCATAAATACATACCTACTTATTGTTATTAGTATTATTATTATTTTATTATTATTATTATTATTATTATTATTATTATTATTATTATTAGTAGTAGTAGTAGTAGTAGTAGTAGTAGTAGTAGTAGTAGTAGTACATCCATAAATACAAACATATATGTACAGTGGAACCTCTGGTCACGACCATAATTCGTTCCAAAACTCTCGTTGCGACCAGATTTGGTCGTAACCGAAGCCTAATTTCCCCACTGGATTGTATGTAAATACGATTAATTCGTTCCAGACCCCTGCGAACTGTATGTAAATATTGTTTTTTAACACTTTTAAGCACAAAAATAGTTAGTTATACCATAGATTGGACACTGTAATAGTAGACTAAATGTAAAAACCTTCAGCAACACTGAGAAAACCTTGAACAACAGAGAAATCTAACATTGCACGAGTCGCTAAGAGTTTTAAGCACAGAAAAAGTAATCTGAGTTTGAAAAATCCTTAATTATACAAAATAATGCACAGTTTAATAAAGATAAAAACCTTAAATAACAGAGAGAAAAACATGCCGTAAACAACTAAGAACGAATGAACTCAGGCCTGACCCAGACCCACTACAAGGCGACGGGACGTTGATAAGTGTACACAAACAACAAGAAGTGGGGAAAATTGGCACGTGGGAAAAAAATGGCATGGAATGTGAAAATTGGCGCTGCTGTGTTTGTTCGGCACCCGATTACGTGTTCGTGATCAGATGCAAAATTTTGGAGAATTTTTAGGGCATGAACTGATTTTTTCGTGTTCGGAAGCGTTCGTGGCCAGAGGTTCCACTGTATATGTACATAAATACATGCATGCATACGTACATACATACGTCGTGATAATGTAACAGATTACAAGAGTGTTGAGAGATACTTTATTTGTCACTCTGGTTATATTTCATATTAAGATTTAAGATGTTTGTTTGTTTCTTATGATCTTTTCTATGTATTTATATCCATATGTGCATACATACTCACACACAAACATACACACACACACGTACATATATACATATAAATTCAATAAGATCTCAGTAAACAGGTGATATCACAATATGCAGAACAACCACTGTTAAAGAATAGCGAAATTCCAAGCGCTTTCGTGATTTCTTACATTATCAAGGAAATATAAAAAATCAACAAGAAGGCACAAAAGGGCAAGATTACACCTCACAGTCGCGTCACAACACCCGACTCTGAGAAACACATCTGATGTTCAACCCGAGCATTAAGATTTTTTTACTTGTCTTGTGAAACAATATGAATCTTGGTAAGCTGAAAGCGGAGTTCAATTATAAACGTCTTCGGAGGCTTCTTACTTTATTTGCAAAGTCGTGTTGGATACACAGGTTTGTGTGTTTATGCCCATGTCACGGGAGGGCCATGCCCGCGAGGGAGAGAGGAGTAAGACTGAGAGAGTGAGAGCGAGTGGGACCAGCGTCCCACTGACCTGGGCAGGCCTAAAGAGGGCAGCACCTGAGTGCCACGAAATATGAACTAAGCTGGCAGACAGCATAGGCTGTCTGTGCAGACAGTACAGGCTGTCTACATTTGCTCGGCCACCTACCTCTCGTCGTCCCGACGCGACAGTACTGGTGGCAGAAAAAAACTCGGTCTCTCTCTCGCAGGAACAGGGCACAGAACACAAAATAAAAAGACATGTATACATATGGACATGGAAAAGAAAATTCCTACAGAGAGGGAAGAAAAAAAAGTGGGGAGTGCTGAACAACGTGGTCATAGGCAGTGAGCATCGATGGGCATCATTGCACTCCTTCCTGCATCTGGACAAATACTGCAACACAGGAGACATCGCTGCGGCTGAGCTGTGATGTAACAGGGTACGGTCTCCTCTAGAACGGTGAAGCAGTCATCGTAGGAGTCACTGCAGGTTTCACTCAACCTGGGGCATGACATGCTGGTGCCCTCGAGTGAGGCATCGTCAAAACTCGGCAACTGGGCAGGACTTCTGGCAAGCGACTCAGGAGGACACTTCTCGACTGGTACTGTCGCTGGGCTGTCACTGCCGGCGAGCGTGGAGCGAGTCATGGCAGAGACGACTGGGCAAAACATCTGGGAGTCGTAACATCATACACCAGACTGCAGTGAGCGAGCTAGCAGTCAAAGTGACATCATCTTTGTGCAGGAGCTCACTGAAGCTATGACACGAGACTGACACAGCGCCTGCCGACAGGGCTTAAACTGCGGCTTGACGAGTGTCATTATTTCGACAGTTGGAGTTATAGCAGAGGTTAGGCTAAGCGTCCCCAGACTTGTTTCTCTACATATAACTGCACTCTGAAGGTCTGGAGGTGAAGTGAAACAAATCTCGATGGGAATCGTAGCAGGTAAGATTCTGCAGGGCATCACGAGCGGCGAACAATAAGAGTTTTCGGATGCTCAGGGCTGACTAATATCAGCTGTCAAACGTGCTGGTCACACAGTGTGACAAGTAACACAGAGGTGCTACTCTGGGGTCTGGGCTCAAGACCACACTGGACACATGGAAAACTTTACACACACCCTCGGTACATGCAGTACAACATGGCTTAAACTAGCAAATGATGCTTTTCTGTGCACAAAATTGACACTAAGCCATACACTAACATGTGAGAACACTGACTGAGAGGAAATAAAATAACACGACATATATCTTCTCTCAATCTTCTCGACAATACTGACATAATTACTGAAACACTCGATGTGACATCATGTGATGTCAGACGTCGAGACGTCAGCAGACGTCTCGAGGTGACGTCAGGCAGACATCGTGACGTCATGAAGTCGGGTAGCAGCAGACCACAGCATGTGGCCTTGGACATCTGGCTCGGTAACTCACGTACAGGTGGCTCGTAGAACCACGTGGTGTCGTGATCTACGTGGCATGCTGATCCACGTAGCTTCGAGTGGCCTCGGGCACTGGGGTACACAGTTCTGGCAATGAATTCACAAGGGAAACAGCAGAAAACACAGCAGAGGGAGTGAGCACATAGTGGTGGAGTGTGGTGGTAGGCGGGTGAGGTGTGAGTGAGGCAGGAACTCGGCACTTCCTCCTCTCCCACCCACAAACACGTGGAGAAACACTGGATGCAGAAATCACCACAAAACTCACCTCTGACTTGCTGAAATAGCTGTGCTGAGCTGAGCAACAACAGCAGAACATACAAGTGTTGCTGAACACGTGACTTGAGAAACAGGGTGGGATACTGTAGCATGGGGTCACTAGGACGCCACTGACAATTATCGAAGAAATTCGGCAAATTTCGGCTAGATCCTGCTTGTACCTGTGTCTGGATGCTGAAACATGCAGACACAACATCAGGATAACTCGTTGAGAGACGGATGTTTCTAGTGTAGGGTGATGAAGTGAGCACAACTTCATTCTATTTCCTTCCTCTCTCCAGGAAAACACAACTGCTGCGACCACCGCTTCCCACCAACGTTTACGAGATTATTTGTGTGATGCAGTGGCGTGAAGTCAATTATAGGGCTGCGGAGGGTTCTTCCTCCTTTGCAAGCCGTGGTGGGTACACAGACTTGTGTTTGTGCCCATGGCCCGGGAGGGCCATGCCCACTAGGGAGAGAGGAGTAGGACTGTTGACTGAGTGAAAGGTGTCGCCTGAGTGAGAGCGAGTGGGACCAGCGTCCCACTCACCTGGGTAGGCCTAGAGAGGGCAGCACCTGAGCGCTGCAAAATATGAACTTAGCTGGCAGACAGAATAGGCTGTCTGTGCAGACAGTACAGGCTGTCTACAGTCTAATGTATCATTAAATTCTTCCCAAATTGTATTAATTATAAATGAATCTAATTTACATAAACCAAAAGAAATATTCATATTATTTTCAAAACTGGTTTTTATGAAACATCCTGATATGACACCCTCCACCCTCCTGACCTGAAACCCTCCACCCTCCTGACCTGAAACCCTTCACCCTCCTGACCTGAAACCCTCCACCCTTCTGACCTGAAACCCTTCACCCTCCTGACCTGAAACCCTCCACCCACCTACTGGCAGACACCCACCAAACACCTACTGACCTGACACCCTCCGCCCACATGATCTAAAACCCTCCACCCACCTCCTGACAGACACGCGCGAAACACCTGCTGACCTGACACCCTCCACCCACCTCGTGACCTAACACCCTCCATCCACCTCCTGGTCTGACACCCTCCACCCACTTTCTAGCCTAACACCCTACACCCATCTTCTGACATGACATCCTCCACCTGCCTCCTGACCTGACACCCTACACCCACCTCTTGACCTGACATCCATCACCCACTTCCTGACCTGACACCCTCGGCTCACCTCCTGACTTGACACCACCCACCCATCTCCTAACTTGACACCCACCACCCACCTCCTGACCTGACACCTACTCACCTCATGACTTGACACTCTTCACCTGTCTCCTTACCTGACACCCTCCACCCACATCCTGACCTAACACACTCCACCCACATCTTGACCTGACACCCTCCATCCACCTCCTGACTTGTAACCCTCCACCCACCTCCTGACAGGGCACCCTCCACACACCTGACCTGAAACCCTCCAACCACCTCCTGACCTGATACCCTCCATCCACCTCCTGACCTGACACCCTCCACTCACCTCCTGACCTGACACCCTCCACTCACCTACTGACCTGACACCCTCCACCCACCTGACCTGACACACTCCACCAACGTCACCTGACGCCCTCCACCCACTTGACCTGACAGCCTCCACCCACCTGACCTGACACCTTTAACTCTCCAGGTCTCTGGCATCTGACTTGAATATCATTTCTTTTGTCAAAATAACTTTTAATAAAAGTAAATTTTTACTTATATCTGAGTCTTTTTTTCTTTGTTCACTATAACATTTCTATGTTGTGTTATGTTGTCCTGATCTCCGGACAACATAACTGCACTGCGATATATTGTGATATTAATGTTGAGACCCAAAATACACTGAGAGGTTTGGACATAACTTCTTTATTTTGGATATTGTTAGACGTTTTATTGTGGAATGAGTTGAGAGAGAAAATGTTTGATATATTTTCGAGTTAGGTTAAATGTTTGATAAAAAAATTTTGTTTTTTTTAGCCAACTTTAATTTATTCATAATTTTTCTATTATTAATTGTAAAGAGAGTTTCTGAGGAGATGATGTAATTACTGTCAGCATGACGGGATGCTGCGAGGCTGACAGTTACACAGTTACCGTCTTTACTTGTCAAAGACACTAATCAATAGTCACTTGGTTTGGCTGTCTTTGTGTGTGTGTGTGTATTGAATTGTACTCACCTAACTGTTGCTGCAGAGATCGATTCATAGCTCTTGGTCCCGCCTCTTCACTGGTCGCTACTAGGTCCACTCTCTTCCTGCTTCATGAGCTATATCGTATCTCTTCTTGTTGCTATGTATGGATCCTGCCTCCTCTACATCACTCTCCAGATTGTTCCACCTCCTGACAACTCTGTGACTGAAGAAATACTTTCTAACATCCCTGTGACTCATCTGAATCTTCAACATTCTGTTGTGACCTTCTTGCTGTGTAGCATCTCTGAAACATCCTGTCTCTGTCCACCTTGCCAATTCCTCTCAGTATTTTATAAATTGTTATCATGTCCTCCCTATCCTTCCTGTCCTCCAGTGTCATCAGGTCGATTTTCCTTAACGTCTCCTCGTAGCACAAGCCCCTTAGCTCCAGGACTGTTCTTGTTGGAAACCATTGCACTTTCTCTAATTTCTTGATGTGCTTGACCAGGTGAAGGTTCCATATTGGTGCTGCATACTCCAATATGAACCTGAAGTACACGGTGTACAGAGTCATGAACAATTCCTTACTAAGGTATCGGAATGCTATTCTTAGGTTTGCCAGTCGCTCATATGCTGCAGCAGTTATTTGGTTGATGTGCGCCTCAGGAGATGTACTCGGCATTATATTCACCCCAAGATCATTTTCCTTGAGGTTTCCAGTCTTTGGCCCCCCTTGCCTGAACTCTGCGGTCTTTCTAACCTTCCCCAATCATCATGGCTCTGCACTTGAGAGTTAAACTCCAGGAGCTAGTCGCTAGACCAGGCTTGCAGCCTCTCCAGATCCCTTTGTAGTTCTACCTATTCTCCTCCACTTGAATTCTCCGAACTATTTTCATGTCGTCTGCAAACAGGGCCACCTCTGAATCTTTTTGTTCCTTCATGTCATTCACATATACTAGAAACAGCCCTAGGACTGACCTTTGTGGAACCCCGCTCGTCACAGGCGCCCACTCTGACACCTCGTCACGTACCATCACTCGTTGTTCCTTTCTTCACAAGTATCATCTGATCCATTGCAGTGCCTTCCCTGTTATTCCTGCTCCTCGAGCTTTTACACTAATCTCTTGTATGAAAAAGTGTCGAAAGCCTTCTTATAATCCAAGAAAATACAGCCTCACCAATCTCTGTCCTGCGTTACTTCTGTCACCTTGTCGTAAAAAATCCAGTAGGTTTGTGACACATGATTTCCCCTCTCTGAAACCTTGCTGGTTATCGTGTATAAGCTCATTCCTTTCTAGGTGCAAAACCAGTCTCTTTCTGATACATTTCTCCATGAATCTGCATATTATGGATATCAAATACACTGATCTGTAGTTTAACGCTACCTGCCTATCTCCTTTCTTAAAGATAGGGGCTACATTTGCTGTCTTCCACACCTCGGGTAGTCGCTCTTTTTCGATAGATGTGTTGAAGATTGTTGTTAGTGGCACACACAGCGCCTCTGCTCCCTCTCTCAGGACCCATGTAGAGATGTCCGCTCCCACTGCTTTTGGGGTATCTAGTTCACTTAGCAGCCTCATTACTTCCTCCTCGGCTGTGTGTAGTGTGTCCAGCACCTGTTGGTGTACCCTGCCACTCAGGTTTATTGTAGTCCAGTCTTCACTGAAAATGCTTCCTTAAATCTCTCACATACTTCTTTGTCGTTTCTTATGATTTCACCTCCTTCCTTTCTCAGCCTGATTATTTGGTCCTTGACTATTGTTTTCCTCCTTATGTGGCTGTACAACGACTTTGGGTCAGAGTTGGCTATCGATGTTATGTCATTCTCGTATTGCCGCTGGTCCTCACTCCATATTCATTCCTGGGTCTTCGGCTAATCTCCTTACTTTCCCGGGTACTTTGTCTTCTATACTTTTTTCATTATATGGCGCACTTAGTGTTGGCCTCTCTACACCTTTGGGTGAAAAAAGGGCTCGTTCTGGTTTTCCCATTATTTCTGTTACCCTTGGGAACAAATCTCTCCACCCTTTTGCATTTATTGGTTACGTAGTCCATTTCGTTCACTGTTTTTCCTACCAGTTCTCTCTCCCACTGTACCTCATGCAGGCAATTTCTCATACCTGTATACTCACCTAGTTGTACTCATCTAGCTGTGGATGCGGGGGTCGATTCGCAGCTCCTGACCCCGCCTCTTCAACTGGCCGCTACCCTGTCACTCTTCCCGCTCTGTGAGCTTTATCATACTTCTTTTAAAAGCTATGTATGGAACCTGCCTCCACTACATCACTACCTAGGCTATTCCAATTCCTGACAACTCTGTGACTGATAAAATACTTCCTAACATCCCTATGGTTCATCTGAGTCTTCAGCTTCCAACTGTGACCCCTTGTTGCTGTGTCCCATCTCTGGAACATCCTGTCTTTGTCCATCTTGTCTATACCTCTCAGTATTTTATATGTCGTTATCATATCCCCCTAACTCTCCTGTCTTCCAGTGTCGTCAGGTCGATTTCCCTTAACCTCTCCTTGTAGTACATACCCCTTAGCTCTGGGACTAGTCTTGTTGCAAACTTCTGCACTTTCTCTAATTTCCTTACATGCTTGGCGCTGCATTCTCCAATATGGGCCTAACGTACACAGTGTACAGGGTCCTGAATGACTCCTTATTTAGATGTCGGAATGCTGTTCTTAGGTGTGCCAGGCGCCCATGTGCTGCAGCAGTTATTTAGTTGATGTGCGCCTCAGGAGATACGCCTGGTGTTATACTGACACCAAGATCCTTTTCCTTGAGTGAGGTTTGTAGGCTCTGGCCCTGTAGACTGTGCTCCGTCTGTGGTCTTCTTTACCCTTCCCCCAATCTTCATGACTTTGCACTTGGTGGGGTTGAACTCCAGGAGCCAGTTTCTGGACCAGGCCTGCAGTCTGTCCAGATCCCTTTGTGGTTCTGCCTGGTCTTCGTCCGACTGAATTCTTCTCATCAACTTCACATCATCTGCAAACAGGGACACTTCGGAGTCTATTCCTTCCGTCGTTCACAAATACCAGAAACAGAACCGGTCCTAGGACTGATCCTTGTGGCACCCCGTTCGTTACCGGTGCCCACTCTAACACCTCGACACGTACCAAGACTCTCTGTTGTCTTACTGACAGGTATTCCCTGATCCACTATAGTGCCTTCCCTGTTATCCCTACCTGGTCCTCCAGCTTCCCCACTAACCTCTTGTGTGGAACTGTGTCAAACGCCTTCTTACAGTCCAATAAAATGCAATCTACCCACCCCTCTCTCTCTTGATTTACTGTTGTCACCTTGTCATAGAACTCCAATAGTTTTCTGACGCAGGATTATCCGTCCGTGAAACCGTGCTGGCTGTCATTGATAAGCTCATTCCTTTCTAGGTGCTCCACAACTCTACTCCTGATAATTTTCTCCATGACCTTGCGTACTATACACGTCAGTGACACTGGTCTGTAGTTCAACGCTTCGTGTCTGTCTCCTTTTTTAAAAATTGGGACTATATTTGCTGTCTTCCATACTTCCGACAGTCGTCCTCTTTCGATAGATGTGTTGAAGATAGTTGTTAGTGGTACACGAAGCGCCTCTGTTCCCTCTCTCAGGACCCATGGAGAAATGTTATACAGCCCTATCGCCTTTGAGGTGTCTAGCTCGCTTAACAGCCTCTTAACTTCTTCCTCGGTCGTATGTATTGTGTCCAACACTTGATGGTGTACCCCACCTCTCTGCCTTTCTGGAGGCCCTTCTATCTCCTCTGTGAACACTTCTTTGAATCTCCTGTTGAGCTTTTCACTTCGCGGTCGTTTTTTGTGGCCTCCTCTTCTTCCTTCCTCAGCCTGATTACCTGGTCCTTGACTGTTGTATTCCTCCTCATGTGGCTGTACGGCAGTTTTGGATCAGACTTGGCTTTCGCTGCTATGTGTGTGCGTGCGTGTGTAGTAGTAGTAGTAGTAGTAGCAGTAGTTGTTGTTGTTGTAGTTGTTGTTGTAGTAGTAGTAGTAGTAGTAGTAATAGTAGTTGTAGTAGTGGTAGTAACAGTAGTAGTAGTAGTAATAGCTATAGTAGTAGTAGTAGTAGTAGCACTAGTACCAGAAGTGGTAGTAGTAGCAGTAGTTGTACTAGTACTAGTAATAGTAGCAGTAGTAATATTAAAATGGAAATATAAACACAAATGCAGTATAATGTGATCCTTTATTGACAACGTTTCACCCACACAGTGGGCTTTTTCAAGTCACACACGGATCTACCTGGGGTTGGAAGGTACGAGGGTATTTATAGGCATGTTCAGAATGTTGAGGTCAGGTGGAGAATGCTGCATCTGATGATCTACCGGGTGGGGTTATAGAGTCTTGGGTAGCTTGGCAGGGGTATTGGACAAGTTGTGAGTAGACCTTCTGTAGTGTTCTATGTTCTTATGTGGGATAGCGATGAAGAAGTTTCTTGGCGAGTGGTTCAGCTATGTTATAGAAGCTATTGTTCGCCAAGAAACTTCTTCATCGCTATCCCACATAAGAACATAGAACACTGCAGAAGGTCTACTCACAACTTGTCCAATACCCCTGCCAAGCTACCCAAGACTCTATAATCCCACCCGGTAGATCATCAGATGCAGCATTCTCCACCTGACCTCAACATTCTGAACATGCCTATAAATACCCTCGTACCTTCCAACCCCAGGTAGATCCGTGTGTGACTTGAAAAAGCCCACTGTGTGGGTGAAACGTTGTCAATAAAGGATCACATTATACTGCATTTGTGTTTATATTTCCATTGTGTCGGTATTTTATACCATTTATTTCCAGTAATATTAAAATGTTTGTAGTCAGGTATCTTCATTAATGTTAAATTTTCAAGTCAACTTTTCAATAAGACATTTTTAGTTCACCTCGCTGAAATTGTTTTTTCACAAAGAAGTAAAGAAGTAAGTCACAGAACCACAAGCGCAGGAGAGAACCTTCTACTCTTCTAATCTCACCTGTTAAAGTCTCAATTATTACTTTACAGAACACAATAGAAGCTTTTAAAGTAAATGAGCCGGAGAGTGATCAAGAACAGCAACAGAGAGAGAGAGAGAGAGAGAGAGAGAGAGAGAGAGAGGAGAGAGTAGGTGACCCAAGTGCTGGAGTTCGACACCGACAACCACTGTAAGGTAAGTGCAGTTATGTAAATAAGGTTGCTGCATAAGCCACTCTGATATGCTGGTCGGGACCAGGGAAGAGGAGGATATCAAAGACAGTAGTGGATATCTCAGCGATTCCTTAAGACCATTGAAGAACACTTCCAATTGGAGAGTCGCTGGTTTGACGTGGCTCGCTCCCCAGTGTCGCGTCCTCAATATTTACTGTATATTGCTCACCTCAAACTTACTTTTTAATGCCTTTCTTTCCACACTCTTGTGTGTCCTTTTTTTTTCTCTCCTGGACTGATGGATACATTCACGCATGCGTACATATACATGAACATACATGAAGGTGCATATACATGCACACACATACGTAAGCACATAAGAACATAAGAACATAAGAATGTAGGAACACTGCAGAAGGCCTACTGGCCCATACGAGGCAGGTCCTAAAGCTACTCAAGAAATAACTCCCGTGAACATTAAAATGGTATGAAATACCGACAGATTGTTAGGTAAGACACATATGCAACAGTTAGGTATCTTTATTTCGAAACGTTTCGCCTACACAGTAGGCTTCTTCAGTCGAGTACAGAAAGGTTGATAGAAGCAGAAGATACTTGAAGACGATGTAATCAGTCCATCACCCTTAAAGTTTTGAGGTGGTCAGTCCCTCAGTCTGGAGAAGAGCATTGTTCCGTTGTCTGAAACAATGTTTCAGACAACGGAACAATGCTCTTCTCCAGACTGAGGGACTGACCACCTCAAAACTTTAAGGGTGATGGACTGATTACATCGTCTTCAAGTATCTTCTGCTTCTATCAACCTTTCTGTACTCGACTGAAGAAGCCTACTGTGTAGGCGAAACGTTTCGAAATAAAGATACCTAACTGTTGCATATGTGTCTTACCTAACAAATAACTCCCGTACCCCTTGACACCAATCAAACCCAGCCCCTCCCACTCATATATTTGTCCAGTCTCTTCTTAAAGCTACCCAAGGTCCTAGCCTCTATCACCCCACTGGAAAGACTGTTCCACGCATCTACAACTCTGTTAGAAAACCAGAACTTACCTATGTCCTTTCTAAATCTAAATTTATTCAACTTAAATCCATTATTCCTGGTTCTTACCTGGTTCGACACCCTCAGTACTTTATTAATGTCTCCCTTGTTTATGCTCGTCATCCACTTATACACTTCAATGATATCTCCCCTCATTCTACGCCTCTCCAGAGAGTGGAGATTTAAGGCTTTAAGTCTATCTTCATACGGGAGGTTCCTTACACAGTAAATAATTTTAGTCATTCTTCTCTGTATGTTCTCTAATGATCTAATACATACACAAATATATGTACGCATTTGTACACACATGCATATATATATATATATATATATATATATATATATATATATATATATATATATATATATATAAGGAATTCGCGAGAGCAGGCGAAATATACACAAACACTGATCCCTGGCTGAAGGAGACTCGAACCTACGAACCTTAGGACAAGGTACGCAGTGCTTTACCAGTCTACCCACACTGGACAGTACCTTGGAGTCCAGCTTGCGCTACACGTTTGATCCAAAGCAGCCAGCTTTCAGGGAGAAGGCTTTCAGCTTTTCATCTCATCCCCTGCATGCATCAGCCTTACTAGAGATTTTAACAATGCATATATATATATATATATATATATATATATATATATATATATATATATATATATATATATATATATATAATATATATATATATATATATATATAATATATGTACTGGTGCCCAGTACCACTAGACATGTCACTTCTGATGCGAGCACGTAAACGGCCATGGAAGCTGCAGGACTAATTTCGTTCTCATCCCGCCTGGAATACCAGTCTTCACGAGCGGTACACATATTAAAACATCCACGAACGAGTGGTTTTAAGCAAATAAGAATACTGCGAGTAGCCGGGTGTCAGTGACGTCCCTAAAAGCTCTTCAGAAGATACATGGAGCGTGGGGGGTCTACCTGGACACTCTCAGATGAAGGCTTGCAAAGCGATGAGGATTGGAAGAGAATCATATTAGATCCAAGGAAGGAGAGTTCATTTGCAGTTTCTTAGATCAAGAATCTTTCACCTGCATCATTCTACTGCGAACCTCGAATACCTAAACACTGTCTATAAAGACTAACTCTTAATATTTATGTGACTATAATAACTGGAGATTGTGAACAAAAATAGGTGAGTATCTCAGCGTATATCAGCTCTCACTCTACTGTCATTAGTGTTTTAGGAATTAAATTATCCTGGGCAGGTAGTGTACAGGTTATATGCTGTCTTAATGACCCTCGTGCAGTCGATAGGCTACAAACCCAATAAACCAAGTAACTATAATTAACTAAAATTTGTGAGTCCAACACTATCATGTGTTCTTACTATGTTCACTGACGAACGGACTATAGGTGTAGGCTGACTACCACCAGCACTACTGTTAAAGGCTGACTACCACCAGCACTACTGTTAAAGGGTGACTACCACCAGCACTACTGTTAAAGGGTGACTACCACCAGCACTACTGTTAAAGGGTGACTACCACCAGCACTACTGTTAAAGGGTGACTACCACCAGCACTACTGTTAAAGGCTGACTACCACCAGCACTACTGTTAAAGGGTGACTACCACCAGCACTACTGTTAAAGGCTGACTACCACCAGCACTACTGTTAAAGGCTGACTACCACCAGCACTACTGTTAAAGGCTGACTACCACCAACACTACTGTTAAAGGCTGACTACCACCAGCACTACTGTTAAAGGCTGACTACCACCAGCACTACTGTTAAAGGCTGACTACCACCAGCACTACTGTTAAAGGCTGACTACCACCAGCACTACTGTTAAAGGCTGACTACCACAAGCACTACTGTTAAAGGCTGACTACCACCAGCACTACTGTTAAAGGCTGACTACCACCAGCACTACTGTTAAAGGCTGACTACCACCAACACTACTGTTAAAGGCTGACTACCACCAGCACTACTGTTAAAGGCTGACTACCACCAGCACTACTGTTAAAGGCTGACTACCACCAACACTACTGTTAAAGGCTGACTACCACCAGCACTACTGTTAAAGGGTGACTACCACCAGCACTACTGTTAAAGGGTGACTACCACCAGCACTACTGTTAAAGGCTGACTACCAACCACACTACTGTTAAAGGCTGACTACCACCAGCACTACTGTTAAAGGTTGACTACCACCAGCACTACTGTTAAAGGGTGACTACCACCAGCACTACTGTTAAAGGGTGACTACCACCAGCACTACTGTTAAAGGCTGACTACCACCAGCACTACTGTTAAAGGCTGACTACCACCAACACTACTGTTAAAGGCTGACTACCACCAGCACTACTGTTAAAGGTGACTACCACCAGCACTACTGTTAAAGGGTGACTACCACCAGCACTACTGTTAAAGGGTGACTACCACCAGCACTACTGTTAAAGGCTGACTACCACCAGCACTACTGTTAAAGGCTGACTACCACCAGCACTACTGTTAAAGGTTGACTACCACCAGCACTACTGTTAAAGGGTGACTACCACCAACACTACTGTTGAAGAGTGACTACCACCAACACTACTGTTAAAGGCTGACTACCACCAGCACTACTGTTAAAGGCTGACTACCACCAGCACTACTGTTAAAGGCTGACTACCACGAGCACTACTGTTAAAGGGTGACTACCACCAGCACTACTGTTAAAGGGTGACTACCACCAGCACTACTGTTAAAGGCTGACTACCACCAGCACTACTGTTAAAGGCTGACTACCACCAGCACTACTGTTAAAGGCTGACTACCACCAGCACTACTGTTAAAGGCTGACTACCACCAGCACTACTGTTAAAGGTGGACTACCACCAGCACTACTGTTAAAGGGTGACTACCACCAGCACTACTGTTAAAGGCTGACTACCACCAGCACACTGTTAAAGGCTGACTACCACCAGCACTACTGTTAAAGGCTGACTA
This sequence comes from Cherax quadricarinatus, assembly GCF_026875155.1. NCBI lineage: Eukaryota > Metazoa > Arthropoda > Malacostraca > Decapoda > Parastacidae > Cherax > Cherax quadricarinatus. The sequence goes on from NC_069403.1 coordinate 31,139,375, forward strand.
CCACCAGCACTACTGTTAAAGGCTGACTACCACCAGCACTACTGTTAAAGGCTGACTACCACCAGCACTACTGTTAAAGGCTGACTACCACCAGCACTACTGTTAAAGGCTGACTACCACCAGCACTACTGTTAAAGGCTGACTACCACCAGCACTACTGTTAAAGGGTGACTACCACCAACACTACTGTTGAAGAGTGACTACCACCAACACTACTGTTAAAGGCTGACTACCACCAGCACTACTGTTAAAGGCTGACTACCACCAGCACTACTGTTAAAGGCTGACTACCACCAGCACTACTGTTAAAGGCTGACTACCACCAGCACTACTGTTAATGGGTGACTACCACCAGCACTACTGTTAAAGGGTGACTACCACCAGCACTACTGTTAAAGGCTGACTACCACCAGCACTACTGTTAAAGGCTGACTACCACCAGCACTACTGTTAAAGGCTGACTACAACCAGCACTACTGTTAAAGGCTGACTACCACCAGCACTACTGTTAAAGGCTGACTACCACCAGCACTACTGTTAAAGGCTGACTACCACCAGCACTACTGTTAAAGGCTGACTACCACCCAGCACTACTGTTAAAGGCTGACTACCACCAGCACTACTGTTAAAGGCTGACTACCACCAGCACTACTGTTAAAGGCTGACTACCACCAGCACTACTGTTAAAGGCTGACTACCACCAGCACTACTGTTAAAGGCTGAAAACCACCAGCACTACTATTAAAGGGTGACTACCACCAGCGCTACTGTTAAAGGGTGACAACCACCAGCGCTACTATTAAAGGGTGACTACCACCAGCACTACTGTTAAAGGGTGACTACCACCAGCACTACTGTTAAAGGGTGACAACCACCAGCACAACTGTTAAAGGGTGACAACCACCAGCACTACTATTAAAGGGTGACTACCACAAGCACTACTGTTAAAGGGTGACAACCACCAGCACAACTGTTAAAGGGTGATAACCACCAGCACAACTGTTAAAGGGTGACAACCACCAGCACTACTGTTAAAGGGTGACAACCACAAGCACAACTGTTAAAGGGTGACAACCACCAGCACAAATGTTAAAGGGTGACAACCACCAACACTACTGTTAAAGGGTGACAACCACCAGCACAACCGTTAAAGGGTGACAACCACCAGCACAAATGGTAAAGGGTGACAACCACCAGCACTACTTTTAAAGGGTGACAACCACCAGCACTACTGTTAAAGGGTGACAACCACCAGCACAACAGTTAAAGGGTGACAACCACCTGCACTACTGTTAAAGGGTGACAACCACCAGCACAACTGTTAAAGGGTGACAACCGCCAACACTACTGTTAAAGGGTGACAACCACCAGCACAACTGTTAAAGGGTGACAAAAACTAGCACAGCTGTTAAAGGGTGACAACCACCAGCACAACTGTTAAAGGGTGACAACTACCAGCACTACTATTAAAGGGTGACTAACACCAGCACTACTGTTAAAGGGTGACAGCCACCAGCACAACTGTTAAAGGGTGACAACCACCAGCACTACTATTAAAGGGTGACAACCACCAGCACTACTGTTAAAGGGTGACAACCACCAGCACAACTGTTAAAGGGTGACAACCGCCAACACTACTGTTAAAGGGTAACAACCACCAGCACAGCTGTTAGAGGGTGACAACAACCAGCACAGCTGTTAAAGGGTGACAACCACCAGCACAACTGTTAAAGGGTGACAACCACCAGCACAACTGTTAAAGGGTAACAACCACCAGCACAACTGTTAAAGGGTGACTACCACCAGCACTACTGTTAAAGGGTGACAACCACCAGCACAACTGTTAAAGGGTGACAACCACCAGCACTACTGCTAAAGGGTGAATACCCCAGCACTACTGGTAAAGGGTGACTACCCCCAACACCACTGTTAAAGGGTGACTACCCCTAGCACTACTGTTAAAGGGTGACTACCACCAGCACTACTGTTAAAGAATTACTACCACCAACACTACTGTTGAAGGGTGACTACCTCCAACACTACTGTTAAAGGGTGACTACCACCAGCACTACTGTTAAAGGGTGACTACCACCAGCACTACTGTTAAAGGCTGACTACCACCAGCACTACTGTTAAAGGCTGACTACCACCAGCACTACTGTTAAAGGGTGACTACCACCAGCACTACTGTTAAAGGGTGACAACCACCAGCACAACTGTTAAAGGGTGACAACCACCAGCACAAATGTTAAAGGGTGACAATCACCAGCACTACTGTTAAAGGGTGACAACCACCAGCACAACTGTTAAAGGGTGACTACAACCAGCACAAATGATAAAGGGGACAACCACCAGCACTACTGTTAAAGGGTGACAACCACCAGCACTACTGTTAAAGGGTGACAACCACGAGCACAAAAGCTAAAGGGTGACAACCACCAGCACTACTGTTAAAGGGTGACAACCACCAGCACAACTGTTAAAGGGTGACAACCGCCAACACTACTGTTAAAGGGTGACAACAACTAGCACAACTGTTAAAGGGTGACAACAACCAGCACAACTGTTAAAGGGTGACAACCACCAGCACAACTGTTAAAGGGTGACAACCACCAGCACAACTGTTAAAGGGTGACAACCACCAGCACTACTGTTAAAGGGTGACTACCACCAGCACTACTGTTAAAGGGTGACTACCACCAGCACTACTGTTAAAGGGTGACTACCACCAGCACTACTGTTAAAGGCTGACTACCACCAGCACTACTGTTAAAGGCTGACTACCACCAACACTACTGTTAAAGGCTGACTACCACCAGCACTACTGTTAAAGGGTGACTACCACCAGCACTACTGTTAAAGGGTGACTACCACCAGCACTACTGTTAAAGGGTGACTACCACCAGCACTACTGTTAAAGGCTGACTACCACCAGCACTACTGTTAAAGGCTGACTACCACCAGCACTACTGTTAAAGGTTGACTACCACCAGCACTACTGTTAAAGGGTGACTACCACCAACACTACTGTTGAAGAGTGACTACCACCAACACTACTGTTAAAGGCTGACTACCACCAGCACTACTGTTAAAGGCTGACTACCACCAGCACTACTGTTAAAGGCTGACTACCACGAGCACTACTGTTAAAGGGTGACTACCACCAGCACTACTGTTAAAGGGTGACTACCACCAGCACTACTGTTAAAGGCTGACTACCACCAGCACTACTGTTAAAGGCTGACTACCACCAGCACTACTGTTAAAGGCTGACTACCACCAGCACTACTGTTAAAGGCTGACTACCACCAGCACTACTGTTAAAGGGTGACTACCACCAGCACTACTGTTAAAGGGTGACTACCACCAGCACTACTGTTAAAGGCTGACTACCACCAGCACTACTGTTAAAGGCTGACTACCACCAGCACTACTGTTAAAGGCTGACTACCACCAGCACTACTGTTAAAGGCTGACTACCACCAGCACTACTGTTAAAGGCTGACTACCACCAGCACTACTGTTAAAGGCTGACTACCACCAGCACTACTGTTAAAGGCTGACTACCACCAGCACTACTGTTAAAGGCTGACTACCACCAGCACTACTGTTAAAGGGTGACTACCACCAACACTACTGTTGAAGAGTGACTACCACCAACACTACTGTTAAAGGCTGACTACCACCAGCACTACTGTTAAAGGCTGACTACCACCAGCACTACTGTTAAAGGCTGACTACCACCAGCACTACTGTTAAAGGCTGACTACCACCAGCACTACTGTTAATGGGTGACTACCACCAGCACTACTGTTAAAGGGTGACTACCACCAGCACTACTGTTAAAGGCTGACTACCACCAGCACTACTGTTAAAGGCTGACTACCACCAGCACTACTGTTAAAGGCTGACTACCACCAGCACTACTGTTAAAGGCTGACTACCACCAGCACTACTGTTAAAGGCTGACTACCACCAGCACTACTGTTAAAGGCTGACTACCACCAGCACTACTGTTAAAGGCTGACTACCACCAGCACTACTGTTAAAGGCTGACTACCACCAGCACTACTGTTAAAGGCTGACTACCACCAGCACTACTGTTAAAGGCTGACTACCACCAGCACTACTGTTAAAGGCTGACTACCACCAGCACTACTGTTAAAGGCTGAAAACCACCAGCACTACTATTAAAGGGTGACTACCACCAGCGCTACTGTTAAAGGGTGACAACCACCAGCGCTACTATTAAAGGGTGACTACCACCAGCACTACTGTTAAAGGGTGACTACCACCAGCACTACTGTTAAAGGGTGACAACCACCAGCACAACTGTTAAAGGGTGACAACCACCAGCACTACTATTAAAGGGTGACTACCACCAGCACTACTGTTAAAGGGTGACAACCACCAGCACAACTGTTAAAGGGTGATAACCACCAGCACAACTGTTAAAGGGTGACAACCACCAGCACTACTGTTAAAGGGTGACAACCACCAGCACAACTGTTAAAGGGTGACAACCACCAGCACAAATGTTAAAGGGTGACAACCACCAACACTACTGTTAAAGGGTGACAACCACCAGCACAACCGTTAAAGGGTGACAACCACCAGCACAAATGGTAAAGGGTGACAACCACCAGCACTACTTTTAAAGGGTGACAACCACCAGCACTACTGTTAAAGGGTGACAACCACCAGCACAACAGTTAAAGGGTGACAACCACCTGCACTACTGTTAAAGGGTGACAACCACCAGCACAACTGTTAAAGGGTGACAACCGCCAACACTACTGTTAAAGGGTGACAACCACCAGCACAACTGTTAAAGGGTGACAAAAACTAGCACAGCTGTTAAAGGGTGACAACCACCAGCACAACTGTTAAAGGGTGACAACTACCAGCACTACTATTAAAGGGTGACTAACACCAGCACTACTGTTAAAGGGTGACAGCCACCAGCACAACTGTTAAAGGGTGACAACCACCAGCACTACTATTAAAGGTGGACAACCACCAGCACTACTGTTAAAGGGTGACAACCACCAGCACAACTGTTAAAGGGTGACAACCGCCAACACTACTGTTAAAGGGTAACAACCACCAGCACAGCTGTTAGAGGGTGACAACAACCAGCACAGCTGTTAAAGGTGACAACCACCAGCACAACTGTTAAAGGGTGACAACCACCAGCACAACTGTTAAAGGGTAACAACCACCAGCACAACTGTTAAAGGGTGACTACCACCAGCACTACTGTTAAAGGGTGACAACCACCAGCACAACTGTTAAAGGGTGACAACCACCAGCACTACTGCTAAAGGGTGAATACCCCAGCACTACTGGTAAAAAGGGTGACTACCCCCAACACCACTGTTAAAGGGTGACTACCCCTAGCACTACTGTTAAAGGGTGACTACCACCAGCACTACTGTTAAAGAATTACTACCACCAACACTACTGTTGAAGGGTGACTACCTCCAACACTACTGTTAAAGGGTGACTACCACCAGCACTACTGTTAAAGGGTGACTACCACCAGCACTACTGTTAAAGGCTGACTACCACCAGCACTACTGTTAAAGGCTGACTACCACCAGCACTAATGTTAAAGGGTGACTACCACCAGCACTACTGTTAAAGGGTGACAACCACCAGCACAACTGTTAAAGGGTGACAACCACCAGCACAAATGTTAAAGGGTGACAATCACCAGCACTACTGTTAAAGGGTGACAACCACCAGCACAACTGTTAAAGGGTGACTACAACCAGCACAAATGATAAAGGGTGACAACCACCAGCACTACTGTTAAAGGGTGACAACCACCAGCACTACTGTTAAAGGGTGACAACCACGAGCACAAAAGCTAAAGGGTGACAACCACCAGCACTACTGTTAAAGGGTGACAACCACCAGCACAACTGTTAAAGGGTGACAACCGCCAACACTACTGTTAAAGGGTGACAACAACTAGCACAACTGTTAAAGGGTGACAACAACCAGCACAACTGTTAAAGGGTGACAACCACCAGCACAACTGTTAAAGGGTGACAACCACCAGCACAACTGTTAAAGGGTGACAACCACCAGCACTACTGTTAAAGGGTGACTACCACCAGCACTACTGTTAAAGGGTGACAACCACCAGCACAACTGTTAAAGGGTGACAACCACCAGCACTACTGTTAAAGGGTGAATACCCAGCACTACTGTTAAAGGGTGACCATCCCTAGCACTACTGTTAAAGGGTGACTACCTCCAGCACTACTGTTAAAGGGTGACTACTACCAGCACTACTGTTAAAGAATTACTACCACCAACACTACTGTTGAAGGGTGACTACCACCAACACTACTGTTGAAGGGTGACTACCACCAACACTACTGTTGAAGGGTGGCTACCCCCAGCACTACTGTTAAAGGGTGACTACCACCAACACTACTGTTGAAGAGTGACTACCACCAACACTACTGTTAAAGGGTGACTACCACCAGCACTACTGTTAAAGGGTGACTACCACCAGCACTACTGTTAAAGGGTGACTACCACCAGCACTACTGTTAAAGGCTGACTACCACCAGCACTACTGTTAAAGGCTGACTACCACCAGCACTACTGTTAAAGGCTGACTACCACCAGCACTACTGTTAAAGGCTGACTACCACAAGCACTACTGTTAAAGGCTGACTACCACCAGCATTGTTCCAAAGTCTGAAACAACTCCATATTGTTTCAGACTTTGGAACAATGCTCTTCTCCAGACTGAGGGACTGACCACCTCAAAACTTTAAGGGTGATGGACTGATTACATCGTCTTCAAGTCTCTTCTGCTTCTATCAACTTTTCTGTACTCGACTGAAGAAGCCTACTGTGTAGGCGAAACGTTGCATATGTGTCTTACCTAACAACCTGTCGGTATTTTATACCATTTTAATGTTCAATCTGATGATCTACAGGGTGGAGTTATTGAGTCTTGGGTAGCTTGGCAGGGGTATTGGACGAGTTGTGAGTAGACCTTCTGTAGTGTTCTATGTTCTTATGTGGGATAGCGATGAAGAAGTTTCTTGGCGAGTGGTTCAGCTTTGTTATAGAAGCCGTTGTTCTGGTTGAAATTGTTGGTTATAGAGATAAGCGATGATTCCAGGATTCTTCGGTATTGAGTGTTGTCTTCTGTGGCGATAAGTTTTGAGTTTCTGTAGTTAATTAAATGGTTGTGTGAATTGCGATGTTGTACACAGGCATTTCTTGTATCGTCAGTCCTGCTTGCATATTGGTGTTCTGAAATACGTGTTCTGAAATACGTATTTCAGAACACCAATATGCAAGGAGGACTGACGATACAAGGAATACCTGTGTACAACATCGCAATTCACAAAACCATTTAATTAACTACAGAAACTCAAGACTTATCGCCACAGAAGACAACACTCACTACCGAAGAATCCTGGAATCATCGCTTACATCTATAACCAACAATTTCAACCAGAACAACGGCTTCTATAACAAAGCTGAACCACTCGCCAAAAAACTTCTTCATCGCCATCCCACATAAGAACATAGAACACTACAGAAGGTCTACTCACAACTTGTCCAATACCCCTGCCAAGCTACCCAAGACTCTATAACTCCACCCGGTAGATCATCAGATGCAGCATTCTCCACCGGACCTCAACATTCTGAACATGACTATAAATACTCCCGTACCTTCCACCCCAGGTAGATCTGTGTGTGACTTGAAAAAGCCCACTGTGTGGGTGAAACGTTGTCAATAAAGGATCACATTATACTGCATATGTGTTTATATTTCCACTGGATGATCATGTTGTGATCCCTGACAAACACCAGAGTCTGGATGATCATGTTGTGATCCCTGACAAACACCAGAGTCTGGATGATCATGTTGTGATCCCTGACAAACACCAGAGGCTGGATGATCATGTTGCGATCCCTGACAAACACCAGAGGCTGGATGATCATGTTGTGATCCCTGACAAACACCAGAGGCTGGATGATCATGTTGTGATCCCTGACGAACACCAGAGTCTGCATGATCATGTTGTGATCGCTGACAAACACCAGAGTCTGGATGATCATGTTGTGATCCCTGACAAACACCAGAGGCTGGATGATCATGTTGTGATCCCTGACAAACACCAGAGGCTGGATGATCATGTTGTGATCCCTGACGAACACCAGAGTCTGCATGATCATGTTGTGATCGCTGACAAACACCAGAGTCTGGATGATCATGTTGTGATCCCTGACAAACACCAGAGGCTGGATGATCATGTTGTGATCCCTGACAAACACCAGAGTCTGGATGATCATGTTGTGATCCCTGACAAACACCAGAGTCTGGATGATCATGTTGTGATCCCTGACAAACATCAGAGTCTGGATGATCATGTTGTGATCCCTGACAAACACCAGAGGCTGGATGATCATGTTGTGATCCCTGACAAACACCAGAGTCTGGATGATCATGTTGTGATCCCTGACAAACACCTGAGTCTGGATGATCATGTTGTGATCCCTGACAAACACCAGAGTCTGGATGATCATGTTGTGATCCCTGACAAACACCAGAGTCTGGATGATCATATTGTGATCCCTGACAAACACCAGAGTCTGGATGATCATTGTGAGGGAAAAGTAGGTGTAAGTGGGGTTAAGGTTGTTCGGGCAACCAGGAACCATTAGCGAGTTACGTTGCGCGCGCCCCCCCCCCCTCTGGCGGGCTGGGGCAAAACTAGTTCCTGGTGTCCGATTTGTTAAAGTTTCTACTCCTGGTAATATTGACCTTACCTGGTGTGGATTGAAGTTTGGAGAGTCACTTCGCCTCCACTCTTCTCCTAATCAGGTAGGGTGATCTACCAGGAGTATTACTGTTTGTTCTTTTCTAGTGTTTGCTGGTTACCAGTAATGATTTTGGCATTTATCATTCTTTTTCTTTCTTAAATGTTATATTATCATGACTATGGGTAACCAGTTTTATTTTTTTCTTATTACCAGCTCTGTTCCTGGCGTGGTCTTCCAGGATAGACGCCAGATAAAGGAGCAAGACGTGTGTTAATAATACTTATTAACATTATTCTACTACTACCGGCCCTTACCTATTCTACTTGTGCTCCATCCAAGTGGTAGGAGATTCCAGAACATCGAATTGTTACCATCTGCCCAGGATAACCCACATAAATAACATCAGAAGAACTATCCAGGGCCATACCTACTCCTGCCCAACTAAAAGAACTGAAGGCCATTTTTTTTATTATTAAATTTTAAGTAAAATTCTCAAATCATTATTCTCATTTTTCCTAAGTTATTTCTTTATTTATTTATTTTTCCATTAATTTCTTTTGTTCAGTTGGAAGGCGTTCCACTGACAATCATGTTGTGATCCCTGACAAACACCAGAGTCTGGATGATCATGTTGTGATCCCTGACAAACACCAGAGTCTGGATGATCATGTTGTGATCCCTGACAAATACCAGAGGTTGGATGATCATATTGTGATCCCTGACAAACACCAGAGACTGGATGATCACGTTGTGATCCCTGACAAACACCAGAGGCTGGATGATCATGTTGTGATCCCTGACAAACACCAGAGGCTGGATGATCATGTTGTGATCCCTGACAAACACCAGAGTCTGGATGATCATGTTGTGATCCCTGACAAACACCAGAGTCTGGATGATCATGTTGTGATCCCTGACAAACACCAGAGGCTGGATGATCATGTTGTGATCCCTGACAAACGCCAGAGTCTGGATGATCATGTTGTGATCCCTGACAAACACCAGAGGCTGGATGATCATGTTGTGATACCTGACAAACACCAGAGGCTGGATGATCATGTTGTGATCCCTGACAAACACCAGGGGCTGGATGATCATGTTGTGGTCCCTGACAAACACCAGGGGCTGGATGATCATGTTGTGGTCCCTGACAAACACCAGGGGCTGGATGATCTCTCAAAAAATATTAACCTTGACTGTTGCTAATATATTAAAACTTAATACTAAAATTAATCTTTTGTATAAATCTCTTTATATATAAGGGACTCGGGTCTAGCACTTGCTTCCTTCTGTAGTAGTAATTTAGATTTTTAGTGAATAAATCATGTAGTCAATATGATATTTAAATTTAAGTAAAGAACGTAGCAAAAGTAAGAGGAAGATTTCTATGGCTGCTCTTGAATAACAAATTGAAATTTTACTCTCATATATGACACTTAACAAGAGAGTTTCCAAAACTATGGAAACACTAAAATTACTTTCTGGTTCCCGACAATAAACTCGTCCTGGAAAACTGTGGAGGAACACATTAAACTAAAAGCAAATTTCCCTATGATGCTCCTGGTATTGGTTTAAATTTCAGTGGCATCTCAGTGAAATAAATGGCCTTTGAATATGAAACAAACTGCCAAAGGAAATATAACCTTTCAATTTAATGAAGTTGTGGAGAAATTTTCTCCAGGAGGGGGGTATCAGCCCCCTTCAGCCCCTTTCAGCCCCTTTCAGCCCTGAGGGGCCCAGCCCTCTCAGAAGGGCAAATTTCTTGTTTTCTCCCAGTGATAATTGACCCCAGATGCAGTACCAGTATGTACGGGGCTCAAAACCGCTCCGTCCCGGTCCGGTGTTGCAAAGTGTAGCTTAAAAAAAAGACAGCTCATTTTTTAAACCTTAGCAAGCCCAACAAAAAACCCCTCCTTTTCCCATTTTTTAAAACCAAATAGTAAAGAAAAAGGTGGACATTTTTTTGTCTTTTGCTTAAGAACAAGGGGAAACAGACATTCTGTCTTTGCTTCACGGGGAAGGGGCCCAAGGAAAAAGAAAAAAGTTTTTAGGGCCCATTTTTTCCTTTGTGCAAGGGGCAGAAAAACGGGCGGGGGTTTTGGCTTGGCGTCTTCAGTTTAAATTTTGATTTAACTGAGAGTGACACTACGCCAGGAAACCCAACAAAAGAACGATCTGTGCGCTAGTGTGAAAAAAGGGGCCATAAAACACAATAAAAAAATTAAAGGGAGAAGGTTGATCAGTTTCCCTTTAGTGTTTAAGATTGTGCCCCAATAAAGGACAAATCTTGGGGAAAACTTAGTTTTCCCCCCCATTGGGGCTTTTTTCCTGGGACTATGGAAGCCGTGGAACCCAAGGGAAACCATTTCCCAGCTTCTTTCAAGTCACCAAATATCTGTCGAAGGTGTAAGGAACACCTTTAGCCCGGCTACAGACCCAAGGGAAAGGTTACGAATTTTTTGTAGTAGGGGGGGTTACGGCGCAGTTCTTGAGTCGCAAGGAGTTTGTAATAAACCCTATAGTCGGCAGTAAGGTACGGATTTTTTGAGTCCAAACAATTTAGGGAAATTTTGTCTCCCAATCAGTGAAAAAAAATTTTGCTGAAAAACCCACCCCCTAGGGGTAATTTAAAATCTTAAAAATTTTAAAAAATTTTTTAACAGCCCGTTTTGAGAAGTTTGATTTGGGGAAAAGTTTCTCAAGCCCTTCGTCTGTGGGGGCGGCTGGCAAGGGGCGTGATGTCTTTTTAAATTTTAAGTAAAAACTTTTTAAAGTTTAATTGAAAATTTCCCCTTTTCCCCAATTTTTTGGGTTCGTGATAAAAAGGGGTAAAGGCCACCCCTGGGCCCAAAATTATGTTGTATTTAACAGTGTACAATAACCTACGACCAAGGGGTCCTTCAAAAAAAATCGGTAAAACTATTTTGTTTTAAAATTTTAAAAATCATTAAATGGAAAGTTCCCTTCCAGACTCAATCAGAAGAGAAGGGCGGGCCAAAAAAGGAAAAACCCGGGGACCTCCCCCCAGCTTTTACCCAAAAGGGAAAACGGGAAGGCTGGGGGACCCCCAAAAAGGGAAAAGGGGGGATGGCCCCCTGCTCGCTGCCCCAATCTCAAAAAAATCGCTGATTAAGAACAACAACAACCCAAAGTGTTGTTCGGTTTGTCTAAAGCGTAATACACAAAAGTGTTTATAATTTTAATGGGACGGGAAATTAAGAGACAATTTTTTGTGTTAAAGTTTTGGGTTTTTTAAATAATATACCCTGTTATATTACATATTAACAGTGACTTTTAATAAAATGTGAAATAATATTCAGGTGTGATTTACAGTTATACAGTGACATTTATAGTGTAAAATTGAATGAATTTTTAAAAATTTAATTTATGATTAATCATCGTTGTCAGGTCCACGCAAAAAACCCTCAAGCCCTAAACACCCAGCCCTTATTACTCTGTACCCCCTTTCAGGGCCCTTTGACCCTGGGGTTTAAAAGCTTATTTAGGCAGTAGTTGTCACCGATTATTGTAAATTTAAGGCAAACAAAACTCAGTGTTTAATTAGCAGTCCCAGTGTTTTTTAAACACTCAAAGTGGGTGTTTAAAATTTTTTCGATATACCTTTAAAAGGGCTTGTTTAAAAAACCAGTTTCATTTTTTACAGACTAAGTTTACAAAATTTAAAAAAATTTCAAATTTTTCAGTCTGTAAAGGTTTAAACTCAAGATAAAAACATAGTTTTTTGAAAAATTTTGAGGGTAAAATTTTTGAATTACTTGCACAATGTTAAAAAAATTTTTAATTTTGACTATACACTTTATGAAAAAAATTTTCTTGAATCAAACCCATCTGGGGATAAAATTTAAAAAATTTTTGGTTTTTTTGGAAAAAAATTTTTTTTTTTAATTTTTTTTAACCAATTAAAGGGTTTGGACAGAGGAGTACGGGCTATCTGCCGAAAAAAACCCTGTCACAGAGACCTATTTGTAACTAAGGGAAAACACCTTTTTAAAACCTGTAACAACAACAAGTGCCCAAATTACCAAGGGCTTACCCTACCTTTTTTTTTTTTCCTATTTTTCCAAGGTCTTTAATTAGGGAAGTTTTCATTAGTTGGTTTTTCAACCCCAATTATTTAAATTCACAAATTGACATAGATGAGATTCCCAAATTTTAAATTATTAGACAAAAGTCTCAAAAACTCTAGATGCTAAATTTTTGGACCAAAAAAAAATTTGTGATTGGTTTATAAAGTGGAAATTGTACAAGATAATTTATCACCACAAACTATTAAAACCCTTTTTTAAAAATATTAGTTCAATAAAGCCATTTCAATTTTTGAGGAAATTTAAAGCAAGGGTTTTAAACAAAACAAAAAGTTTCATGTATCAAGAAAACGAGAAAGTTTAAAAAAATCCACAAATCCGTGGATATTTTAAATTTTTCTGCATCGTTGGGGGGGGCCGTGCAGACCCCCTTTTGCCTGCGCTCCTCAGAAACCCTGACAGCAGTGGGAAACGAGGTGTTTGCTTTCGCGGGCCCTGGTGGGGTTTAGGGGTGCGGTCGTGTTTTTGGGCAACCCCTTTCTATTTGTTTCCCAGACGAGCCAACCCAGTAAAAACGAATGGCGCCGGGTGTGCGAAAGGGAGATGAATACAGGGCATTAAAATTATTAGGGGGGTGTTAACCCTACGCCCAGTCGATGTGTTTTTTCCCCAAAAATTTAAAACGAAAATTTTTGGGCCCATCAAGACGAGGTTTATTTTGGAGGGCACTGAAGGGTTTTGTTTTATAAGAATTTTCGTAAAAGTGCTAACTCCCTCAAGTATACGAGGTTTTGGTTTGATCTTCCCAAAATTTTCAGAATTACTGAAACCCACCGGAAAGGAGGGCCCAAGTTGATTAAATGTATCATGACAATATTCGTGGGTTTAAGCCCGCCCGTCCCTTTTAAAGGCGTTGGGGTTTAGATATTAGAAATTTTTTTCGAACGTTATGGAACAAAAATTTGGGGCCCAAACCGGGGCAAAGGGGTAAAAGGTGCTTACACAGGATTTCCCTTTGGGTTCTTTTAATCTAAAGGGATGACGCTTAGGGCACCCATACCCTCGTATTATATCTCAAAAGGGGTTTAGAACCCAGGGTAAGGGGTAGCGAAAGCGGGGCGGAGACGTACGTGCCGACTGGGGGGCGAATTTGACCATATGGGGGGGCAGACTGTGGCAACGGGGTATGGCTCCGGGGCCGGCAAGGGGGGAGCACCCTGCGCAGGGAGCACCCGATGCCAAAGGGGAAGAACGGGGAAAGGGAAGGAGGGCGTTTTCGCATGGGGAGTGTAGGGTAGTGGCCCCTTTTCCAGTGGAAATTGGAAAAAAGGGGTGTTCCATAAAACACCTGGCCCATAAAACAGTGGCTCCGGGCCCGGGAAAGGGGGGCGGAGAACCTCCCAAATGACACCCGAGGCCTAAAGAAGAACGGGTTCAAGGAGGGGGGCGTGGCGCATGTGGAGGAAGAGGTGGGGCTCCTCCTGGGGAATTTTCGGAAGAATTTGGGTGATCCCAAGAATCACCTGCCCCATAAACCCCGGGTTCAAGTTTCAAGTAAAGGGGGTACAGGGGGCGGAAAAGCAGTAAAAGGGCCTTTTGGGGGGGAAAATTGGGAAGACGGGATACAGGTTGTTACAGCCCACGGAGGGGAGTGATTCAGGGGGAAAAAGGGACCCTGGGAAAAAAAGGGGCAGAAAGGTGTGTGTGGGGAAAGGGGGGATCAGGTGGCCCCTGTGGTGGGCATGCGAGTGCCATGGAAGGGCATGGGGGCCCGGAAAAAAAGGGGTTGGTAGGGGTGGAAGTCCATTGTGCGGGCCCTCCCAAAGGGACTCAGATATGGAAAACTGAGGGAGTACAAGGAAAAGGGAAAGGCAGCGTCAAAATTGGACGAGGTTCGGGACGCCGGCGAAAAAGGCCCGGGGAAAAAAAAAGACATGGGGTTATGGTCCCAGAGTGCCCCTGCAAAGGGGGCCCCACAACAAAGGGGGGGGGGGAAAGGGTTTGGGGGAAGGGGGGGGGAAGTCTGTGGAAAAAGGCACAGTCCGGGGGGGAAACGGTCTAAAAGGGGGAAAAAATCTGCCCTAAAGGGGGGAAAGGGAAAAACCTTAAACTGGCCTCAGGTGTGTAACAAAAAAATATTAAGGGCTTTTGAGGGTGTTTTAAAGGGGGAAAAAAGGGGGGGCTTGGGGAAGATTTTTAAAATGGGTACGGGGTTGAGTGGGGTTTTTTGTGCAGGAGCAAAAAATTTTAAAGGGTTTGGGGTCGTGAATTAGGGTGCCTGGGTATCAGGCTTATGTTTGCCTTTCCTGGGCTTTTTAAAAAGGGAAAGGAGTGGGTGTGTTGATCAGGGAGGCGAGCCCGTTTTGTATTGAAATGGGAAAAGGGGGGGGGGGGAGGGGGGGAAGTATTCGTTGGGGAAAGGGTGGGGGATGGGAGAGAGAGTGGCGTTTGTGTGTGTGTATTTCCCCCCCGCAGAAAAATGATGTGGGAAAATGAAGATGGGTTTTGTGGGGGAGGGGCTCTTGGGATTACCTACGGGACGAAACCCCTGTGGCGATTGTTGGGGGGGGGGAAATTTGGGAAATTTTGTTTAATTTTGAGGGCAGAAAGTGGAACCAGAGGAGGGGGGGTATTTTTTCACAGTCTTGGGGGGCCTGCTTAAGATCTTCAGTTCTTTATGCTTTTTGGGGGAGGTCTTTTGGGGGGGTGGAACATACGTTTTTAAAAAGGGGAATGGGGCTCGTTTGGACAGGTTATTTTATCTCAGGGGGGTTTTGGTAGGGGTTTTTTTTAAAACTATTGAATGGTGTCTTCCGACATAGGGGGGGTATTAGTGGAGGTGGGGGGGATGCTTTTGGTCGTAGGCAGGGAAGTTAAATTGGAAAAAGCCCCCCCCGAAGGTTTTGGGGGATAGGGGGGGAGTGGAAGCGTTTTTTCAATATTTTGGGGGAAAAGCTCTGTGCCGACAGAAAAGGGCTGGGGGACGAATTTTGGGAGGATGGTGGGATAAATGTGGCTTTAAATTACGATTACGTCAATTTTATGTGAGGGAGGGCAAACGCCCTTAATCAATTGTGGTATGGTTTTTCAAATTTCTTTGAATCTAGATTACGGGAAATTTTTACGAGGGGGGCGTGGGGCCGGGGGGTACCCGGGGGAAAAAACACATGTTAAGGACAGAAAAAGGGGTTTGCAAGAAGAAGTTTGAAGCTGTACGGGTACAGGGGGGGGTTTGGAAAGAAGTACTTTTGGGGCGACAAGCCATCAAACTTTTGTCGGGGAGGACAAAGGGACGACAGCGAACGACCCACAATACCCGGGGTTTTCAATTTATCTTCTGTGGGGGTTTTAGAGAGGGGGAGGTAAATTAAAGGGGCACCAAGGGGAAAGAGGAATATGCAGATATATGGTTTTGAGGAAAAGGGAAAAAAATAAATGGGGTGGATGTAGAGGTTCTTTTGGGGAAAAGGGATGTGAGTATGTGCCGTGCAAACTGGGGAGGGGGTGATTTGGGAGGCATGGGTGGGGCATTGAGGAGGGGGAAATATTTTGGGGGAGCCCTTTGGACATGAGGGAAAGGGGAAGGCACCCGGGATGATGGTTTACCTTCCCAATTTTATTAAACGGGACTGGGGTCTTCTTAGGGGTTTCTTTTTAGTAAGGTTTTAAAGAAAGCCATGAAAAACGGGGGTAAGAGGGGGGTTTAGGAAACGGGGGTTGTGGTTTTTGGTTTCCCCAAAAGGGGAAACAGCAGAGTAAACCCCTTTGGGGTTACCGAGCCATTTCGTTGCCTTTTTGCGATTATAAATTATTTTCGAAAAATTTTTGGGAATCGGGTTAAAGTGTTGTGGGGAGGGTCGTGTTTGAGTCTCAGTTTGGGTTTTCTTGTAGGCAAAGAGCGCGGGCCACAGGTTTTTCAAGGGGTTCCTGGAGAACATGGGAAAGGGGAAGAGGGGGTTGGTGGCGTTGGATTGGGAAGGGGGTTATGATAGGGTGGAAAGAAAAACTTTGAGGGATATTTCCCAGGGCAGGGGTTTGGCGAAGAAATAGTGGGGGGGGGTATCGTTGTACCAAACGCGAAGGTAAAGGGGACAAAACAATGGGTTTGTTGGGGGGGGGGGAGTCAAATTGGGAGGGGGTCTTCGGCAGGGGTGTCCTTTATCACAAAAATTGTTTTCATGTGTTTTAGGGTCCCTTTTAAAAGGATGGTGGAGGATCGCTAAAGGGCGGGGGAGAGGAATGGTGGCTGAAGCCGTGGCCTGGTTTGGTGGGGGGATGTTGATGATTTTCCACTATTTTTGGGAAGTGAGGAGACACGGTTAGGAAATTTTGGGGGGGAAATTTTAACCCCCCCTTTTGGGAGAGTACTGGGATGAAAGGGAAAAAAAGGGAAAAATCAATGATCATTTGGGGTTGGGGGGAGTGGACAAGAGATTTGATTTTGGGGGTTTTGATTTTTTGTGCGGAGGACCGGGGGTCTGAAAAACTGCGGTGTCAGTTTGAGGCTGACCCCGAGTGCTGAAGGGTTAGCAATTTTGGGAAAAGGGGGGGGGAAACAGGTGCAGGACGGTTGGGGGTGCGCGACCCCACCTTTTAAACCCCAAGGCAACGTGCAATTTTCCCTCAATGTATTTTCTATATAGTAAAGTCTGGTTTTTTTCGGCGGTGTGTGCCGTTAACAAAAAACGACGATCACGAGTATTCTTGGGAAAGGGGTTAAAAATTTTTTTGGGGTTCAGGGGGCAACTGGTTGCGGAAAGGGAAAGGTATTTACATTTGGGGCCCGGTTTTGTAGGGGGGGTTGGGGGGTTTTTTTTGGGCTTGGGGAAGCGCGTGAAATGTGTGTTTATTAATAGGGGAAAATGGGTGAGTGCAGTGGAGGAGGGGGGGTCAGCTAGATAAGGTACAGCCCTTTATGAGGAATTTGGTTTTGGAGGGGGCCCGGGAAAAGAAGGAATGTGAAAACAGTGTTACTTTTCCTTTAAAGTTTGCCAGGGAACCGGAAAAGTAAAAGGGGGGAAATTTTTGTAAATTGTTTTGAGAAAAATGTAGTTGGGGCCGGTTGAAGGGATCCCACCCCATGTATGCCCGGGATGTAATATGGCGAAAATTTAGTAAAAATTTAAGGGATACGACCTAGGGCGAAATGAGGTTATTTTTCCCCTTTCCTTTCATGGGATTTTTCCCAAAGGGAGCGATGGGGGGGGGGGGGAGGGGGGGAAGGGGGGGGGGGGGGGTTTTTGAGGGGGGGGGGTGTGGCAGATCAGTGGGGGGGGAAAAAGATGGCGTATCTTCGGGGCATTTTTTGTGAAAATTTTGGAATGCAGCAGGGTATGGAGGGCTAAGGTTTGGTGGGGGGTGGGGGGGCAAGGTTGTGGGGGGTTTTTTGCGAGCGTTGGGGGTTTTTTGATATGAGTGGGGTGGAGGAGAGTGGGGGAAAAAGGTTTAGCATTTGTCACGGGACTACATTTATGTTTTTATTTGGGGGGGGGGAGGGGTGGGGGGGGAATGTGGTTGGAGAAAGGGGCCTTTGGCGGCGACGTTTTATCGAACTTTTTGTCGCAATAGAACATTTTTGGGGAAAAAAGGGGGGAAAAATATTTTTCTGGGGTTAAGGAAAGGGCTAACAAAAGGGAATTTTTTGGTATAAGGGGCCCTTTTAAATGCCGGGTGGTGGGTTGGTTTGGGGAAAAGGGGGGGGGGGTTTGGGGGAAATTTTAACCCGGGGTCACCTCCCTTGGGGAAAGCAGTGATGGGGGTTTTGGGGGTGATTGGAGGTACCAGGGGGGACCAGAAAGAGAGGTTGTGCAAGATAAGTTTTGGGTTAAATTTTTTTTCCCCGTTGGGGAAAGGGGTAAGGAGGCAAAAATTAAAATAAAACAAAGTAATTAATGTATAACCTATCAATTAAAATAACATGTATATTTCTTTTTAGATTTTTTATGTTCCACTTGCACTGGTATTTTCAATTTAAATTTTAATTTTTTGGAGGGTTTTCCTTTCCCCCCCATTTCCTTGAAGGGCCCGGTTATATTGCCTTTTTGTTGCAACAAGGGGCCCGGCAAACAGTTTTGACGTAATTACCCATTCTTTTTTAAGGGGATTGTCATTTTGGGTAGTCCTTTTAAACCCTTCATGGTTTAAATAATGTTTCCCAAATGACATTTGTCATAATTTAAACCTAATTGAGGATAATTAATGTCATGATTATTCAGGTTGGTGATAGGGTTAGTTTTTCAATGTGTGGGGTGAGTGTGTGAGTGGGGGGGAGGGATGATGGGTCACCTGTGTTGCAGCACGGGTTTTCTTAATAAGGCATATTGTAGGTCTGGTTTTTATTTGTTGCGAGTTGTATTATGGGTGATTGTCATTAAGCATGGAGCATTTTTGTTTTGAGGTTGTAATTTTAGGAGTTTTTGTTTATAGCCCATTTTGGGGCCTTTGTTATTAAAACTTTATTTCCTTTTAAATTGTGATATGTTTTAAAAACTTGTATATAGTAGACTGTCAGATGTTGCCTGGATTGTTTTGTGTTTATATATTGTTTTACAGATGTTGTCCTTGTTCATTATTTATATAATGTACCTATTAATATTTGTACATGAAGTTTTAAATAAAATAAAAAAAAAAAAAATCCAGTGGATAATAAACCTTCAACTCAGATAAAAAGAGTATACCTACTCCCACTAAAACACATAATGGGAAATCCCATATAGGCATTTATCAAGTTTGTGAAAAACAGACAGTAAACAAACTGTCACACATAAACGTACTCCAAAATGTGTACTTTGTGATGGAACACATTGGGCACAGTATTGTATTCAATACACATCAATGGAGGCACGTAAACAACGTGTTCATTAGCTGAAAAGGTTGATCAAGTGTTTAGGTGAACACAAGGAGTAAAATGATCACTGAAGAAGTGTTTTAAATGCAAGGGTATGCATCATACAGCATTATGCCCAAATACTTTTGCTGAACAACAGAAGACTTCCACAGAATCAGGAAGTCAACAAGCAACAGCATTAAATGTGAGAGATAAGTTTAAAAACTGCTCTCCCCGATAGCTCGAGTTGAGTTATCTAATAAACTACACAAAATTTCTGGAAACACAAGATAAATCCCCAAAGAAACCTGTCATGATTAATTCCCTTTTGAACTTTATCTCGACTCAGAAAAGATTATAAGATTCGAGGAAGAATTCATAATTCTTCACTACCTAAAGAAGCCATACGTCCAATATTGATCCCCAAGAATCATTGGCTAACAAAACTGATTGTTCAAAACGACCACAGTAACGTGTTAGACATGGTGGGGTAGCTGACACACTTTGTTCATTACGACAATCCTACTGGATACCTCAAGGTCCGACAAAGTGTGAAAAAACAAATGAAACTGTATTACTTGTCCGTCCCTACGATATGCAGTAGTCAGTATCCAGGTGCACCTCCATATCCCCCCCCCCTCTAAAGATTTTGTTCATATCACTCCATTTGAGGTGACAGGTGTAGATTACAATTAACACTGGACCAATAATTTTAACCAAAACAGTTGAACAAAGTTCCCATCAAGGTGTACATCTGTTTGTTCACTTTGCTACAACTAGCGCAGAACATCTAGAATATCACACTGCCACTGACAAGTCTGCTGAAGGATGCCTTTATAAATTATTCAGAAGGTTTGCAGCCATGAAAGGCATGTCCACAGACGATGATTTCAGAAAATGCAACGAACTTTGTTGCTGGTGCCTGTGCTTATATGAAGCAAGATCTATTGGATCAACTCAGAATACAACAATGCTGAACACGCGGTTTGACGTTGAGATAACTTCCTCCTAAATCTCCATGGCACTGCGGATTTTATGAAATGAATGATCGCATTGTAAAAACTTGTTTAAGGGAAGACTCCTTCCTTGGTCAGAGAATAGACTTATAAGAATTCCGTAACAGTTTTGTGACTGAAAATTAGAAAATAGAGGTCAACAAAAGACTCTAACTTATGTTATCGATGATCTGGACAATTTAGAAGTGTTAGGTCCATCTCATTTACTCCATGGCAGAAGGCTCGAACCTGTTCCTCCCATGAATGATAAAGAAATCATAGAGGATCCTACTTATTTCGAACCTGAGCAACTCGGACGTAAATTCAAACACCTTAATATAGTGATTGAACGTTGGGGAGAAAATTTGGCGAGAGACTATCTCACCTCATTGAGAGAACACTTCTATGGAGCTGGTGTTCCTGAAAATCATAAGTCCTTAAGACCTGGTGACATAGTGATTATCGACAATGATGGTCCGAGGTCCCAATGGCCACTTGGAAAAATTGTGACCATATATCCTGATGCAAATGGAATCATCAGGACAGTTTGATGTTTTTTAGCAAAGGTGTAGTGAATAAGCGGACAATAAATAAAACTAGTGCCGTTAGAATTACACAGTGTTGAAAACAAAATTAGTGATTCTCCAGAAACCACACAGACTAAAGCTGTTCAGAAAAGACAAGCAGCAGTGGTGGCGAGTGAGAAAATTAAATTAATGTTAAGTGAGGAATAGTTCACCTGCAGCGAACCTCCACCGCCCCCCAGTGTGGAGAAATTTTCTCCAGGAGGGGGGTATCAGCCCCTTTCAGCCCCTTTCAACCCCTTTCAGCCCTGAGGGGCCCAGCCCTCTCAGAAGGGGCAAATATCTTGTTTACTGCTACAGTGAGTAATTGATCGCAGATGCAGTACCAATATGTGACATGCTCGACGCTCCGTGCGGTCCTGTGTTGCAAAGTGTAGCTTAATAAAAGACAGTTCATCTCTTACCTTAGCAGGACAATTAAGGAAAATCCTGCTCCCACTTTATTACCATAGTAAAGATAGTGGTCATTGTTGTCTATGCTTAAGACAGCAAGAAACAAACATTCTGCTTTGCTTCATCGAGGAAGTGGCAAGGAAGCAAAAGTACTAGGTCAGCTTTTCCTTTGTGCAAGGGGCAGTAACGGCGTGGGGTGCTGTGGCGTCTTCAGATTACTTTTGACTCTACTGAGAGTGACACTGACGCCAGGATAACCAACAAAGAACGATCTGTGCGTTAGTGTGAACAGTGTCTCATAAAACACAATAAACACTTAAGAGAAGTGTGATCAGCTTCTTTAGTGATAAGATTGAGAACAATAAAGACAAATCTTGTGGAACATACTGTACCAGTGTGCGTATTCCTAGACTATGGAAGATGTGGACATCCAAGGACACTTCAGCTTCTATCAAGTCACCGATATTTGTCAAAGGTGTGAAGAACACCATAGCTCACGCTACAAGAGCAAGGTAGGTTACGAATTTCTTGTAGTACGGGGTACTGCGCAGTTCTTGAGTCGCAAGGAGTTTGTAATCAACCTATAGTCGGCAGCAAGGTGCAGACTTTTGAGTCCAAACAAGTATGTAATTTGTCAGTAATCAGTGAATGAAATATGCTGACATAACACCCCCTAGGGGTAATTTATAATCTTACAAATTCTAAATCTTTACACCCCGTTGAGGTTTACTTCCCGGACAGCTTCTCGATTTTCTTTCTGGGGGGGCGGCTGTGCAGGCGATGATTTGGGTCTTTTAATTTTAAGTACAAACTTTTTTTAAAACTTAGCTGGAAATTTGGCCAAATTTTTCAACAGAAGTATTTCTTATCAAAATTTTTAAAAAAAAAAAAAAGGCAGTTTGTGGTGTGATAATCCCGTTTATGTTATATACTATGTAACCCATGAATCGCTTTTTCTTTAATAAGCATTCAGCCTTATCTTTCTTCCCAAATAAATTTTTTTTTGTCTTTTTTCTATTTTAATTTTCAATCAAATCGGAAAATTTTTTTTTTAAAGGAATAATTTTTTTTCACTTCTAGATTCTTCCTCATTATTTCGTTATTTTTTCATAAATTTTATCCCCGCCCTTTCAAATTTTTTTTTTGTCTAGTCATACTTTATGGGTATATTAAATTTAACCCAAATTTTTTCTAACTGCTACATTCGTATCTGGTTTTTGTATATATTTTATATATATATTTTTTATTTTTATATAAATTTATACTATATATAAAATTATATATTATTTATTCAATATATATATATATTTATATATATATTATATATTATTTATTTATTATATAATATATTTTATAATATATATATATATATATATATATATGTAATTGTATACCAAATTTTAAAAAAGAGAAGAAGAAAAACTTTTTTTAAAAAATTGGGTTGCTTTAAAAGTGCGGGATGTAGGCGGATGACAAGGGAAAAAAGATTTTTGTGAAGTTTTTGAATGAAAAGAAGTTTGGGGTGTCCTGGCCCTAAGCGAAAACAAAGCGAAGGGGGGAGGAGAGTTTTTAGTGGGGGGAAATAAATTTGGGGTTAAATCTGGGGGTATCGAGAGGTTAGAGCAAAGGAAAGGGGTAAAAAGGGGGAGTAAGTTAAAAGATCAGTTAGGAAGGGGAAAAAAAGAATTTGAATGGGGGTTTAAAATTTAAGAATTATGTGGATTAAAGTAAAGGTTGGATGCGAGAAGTGGGTCATAATAAGCGTGTATGCACCTGGAGAAGAGAGGAATGCAGAGGAGAAGAGAGAGATTTTGGGAGATGTTAAGTGAATGTATAGGAGCATTTGAACCAAGTGAGAGAGTAATTGTGGTAGGGGACTTGAATGCTAAGTGAGGAGAAACTTTTAGAGAGGGTGTGGTAGGTAAGTTTGGGGTGCCAGGTGTAAATGATAATGGGAGCCCTTTGATTGAACTTTGTATAGAAAGGGGTTTAGTTATAGGTAATACATATTTTAAGAAAAAGAGGATAAATAAGTATACACGATATGATGTAGGGCGAAATGACAGTAGTTTGTTGGATTATGTATTGGTAGATAAAAGACTGTTGAGTAGACTTCAGGATGTACATGTTATAGAGGGGCCACAGATATATCAGATCACTTTCTAGTTGTAGCTACACTGAGAGTAAAAGGTAGATGGGATACAAGGAGAATAGAAGCATCAGGGAAGAGAGAGGTGAAGGTTTTAAACTAAAAGAGGAGGCAGTTAGGGTAAGATATAAACAGCTATTGGAGGATAGATGGGCTAATGAGAGCATAGGCAATGGGGTCGAAGAGGTATGGGGTAGGTTTAAAAATGTAGTGTTAGAGTGCTCAGCAGAAGTTTGTGGTTACAGGAAAGTGGGTGCAGGAGGGAAGAGGAGCGATTGGTGGAATGATGATGTAAAGAGAGTAGTAAGGGAGAAAAAGTTAGCATATGAGAAGTTTTTACAAAGTAGAAGTGATGCAAGGAGGGAAGAGTATATGGAGAAAAAGAGAGAAGTTAGAGAGTGGTGAAGCAATGTAAAAAGAGAGAGCAAATGAGAGAGTGGGTGAGATGTTTCAACAAATTTTGTTGAAAATAAGAAAAAGTTTTGGAGTGAGATTAACAAGTTAAGAAGCCTAGAGAACAAATGGATTTGTCAGTTAAAAATAGGAGAGGAGAGTTATTAAATGGAGAGTTAGAGGTATTGGGAAGATGGAAGGAATATTTTGAGGAATTGTTAAATGTTGATGAAGATAGGGAAGCTGTGATTTCGTGTATAGGGCAAGGGGAATAAATCTTGTAGGAGTGAGGAAGAGCCAGTTGTGAGTGTGGTGGGAAGTTCGTGAGGCAGTAGTAAAATGAAAGGGGGTAAGGCAGCGGGATTGATGGGATAAAGATAGAAATGTTAAAAGCAGGTGGGGATATAGTTTTTGGAGTGTTGGTGCAATTATTTAATAAATGTATGGAAGAGGGTAAGGTACCTAGGGATTGGCAGAGAGCATGCATAGTTCCTTTGTATAAAGGCAAAGGGGATAAAAAGAGAGTGCAAAAATTATAGGGGGATAAGTCTGTTGAGTGTACCTGGTAAAGTGTTATGGTAGAGTTATAATTGAAAGAATTAAGAGTAAGACGGAGAATAGGATAGCAGATGAACAAGGAGCTTTAGAAAGGTAGGGGGTGTGTGGACCAGGTGTTTACAGTGAAACATATAAGTGAACAGTATTTGGATAAGGCTAAAGAGGTGTTTTGTGGCATTTATGGATTTGGAAAAGGCGTATGACAGGGTGGATAGGGGGCAATGTGGCAGATGTTGCAAGTGTATGGTGTAGGAGGGTAGGTTACTGAAAGCAGTGAAGAGTTTTTACGAGGATAGTGAGGCTCAGTTAGAGTATGTAGGAAAGAGGGAAATTTTTTCCAGTAAAAGTAGGCCTTAGACAAGGATGTGTGATGTCACCGTGGTTGTTTAATATATTTATAGATGGGTTTGTAAGAGAAGTAAATGCGAGGGTCTTGGCAAAAGGCGTGGGGGTTAAAAGATAAAGGGAAACACACACAAAGTGGGAGTTGTCACAGCTGCTCTTTGCTGATGACACTGTGCTCTTGGGAGATTCTGAAGAGGGAAATTGCAGAGATTGGTGGATGAATTGGTAGGGTGTGCAAAAGAAGGAAATTAAAGGTGAATACAGGAAAGAGTAAGGTTATGAGGATAACAAAAAGATTAGGTAGAAGATTTAAAATCAGATTGGGGGAGGATTTGGGGAGGTGAAAAGTTTAGATATTTGGAGTGGGGTCGCGGATGGGTCATGAAAATAGGTGAATATAGAATTTATGAGGGAAAAAAGGGGGTGGTGCCTTGGGGGTCTGTGGGACAAAGAACTTTGTCCTTGAGGCAAAGGGGGAATGATGAAGTATATTTTACAAAAGCTCTTTTTATGGGTGTGAAGCGTGGGTGTGAATGTTGCAGCGAGGAAAGGCTGG
>NC_069403.1:31165524-31210524 GCF_026875155.1 Cherax quadricarinatus
CACCGTGGCCCCTTTCCCCCCACCGTGGCTCTGGTTCCCCCCCGGGGGAGGGCCCCCCGGGGGGGGGGGGCCCCCCCCGGGGGGGGCTCGGTTCCCCCCTGGCTCGGTGTCCCCAACCGTGGCTCGGGTGTCCCCCACCGTGGCTCAGGTGTCCCACCGGGGGCTCGGTGCCCCCCCTGGCTCAGGTGTCCCCACCCGTGGCTCAGGTGTCCCCCCAACGGCTCAGGTGCCCCCCACCGTGGCTCAGTGTCCCCACCGTGGCTCAGGTGTCCCCACCGTGGCTCTGGGGTTCCCCACCGTGGCTCGGTGTCCCCACCGGGGCTCAGGTGTCCCCACCGGGGCCCTCAGGTGTCCCCACCGTGGCTCAGGTGTCCCCACCGTGGCTCAGGTGTCCCCACCGTGGCTCAGGTGTCCCCACCGTGGCTCAGGTGTCCCCACCGTGGCTCTGGTGTCCCCACCGTGGCTCAGGTGTCCCCACCGTGGCTCAGGTGTCCCCAGCGAGGTAACTCATGATGTAAACACTTGCTCAACAATCACCTGACATGAATACTCTCAACATCAGTTCACTATCCCAGTAAAATCAAGGGATGAGGTACAACATAACATATAGCCCCGAGCTGTCAGTGGAGGTTTTAGCTGTCAGATAGACATCAAGCTATAAAATGTGGTCACTGTAACAAGCAATATATTTAAGAACATAAGAAAAGAGAAAGAGTGCAGCAGGCCTACCTGCCCATACTAGGCAGGTTTTTCTCAAGCCAAAAACCACTAACCCAGCCTATTTTCAATGATAACCCTATTAGCACCTGTACAAGGCCCACTTAAACCTATCCCTTTTCACTCATGTATTTCTCGAACTTATATTTCAGGCTTTATCTTCAATGACTCTACTAGGCAGACTGTTCCATTCATCCACTACTTTATTTCCAAACCAGTATTTTCCTATATCCTATCTAAATCCAAACTTATCCAATTTGAATCCATTACTTTCAGTTTTTTCATGAAAGGATATCCTCAGATATCACATGAAGACACTTGTCACTAAACAGCTCACTATACACGTCACTCTCACAACACGTATGACTGTTTAGATGTGATTAATAACGTATCACTTATATACCCAAGAAGCCTATTCATTAATTACTTACGAGTCATCAATATAGACTGAAGACTCAAGCTCTTCAGTAGTAGGATGATTGCTCAAATCATTGTGTTTAACTGGCAGCCAAACTCTCTGACCGAACTCTTAGTGTGATTAATGATGACACGGTCATGCTGAAGTTAATTAGGTGCCACTGACATATTTACCTCCGAAGTTAATGGATTATAATTACTAGTTGCCTTATTCATCTAAGTGTTAATTTGACCAGCGAGATTCCCAATTAACGCGTACACTGTCACTATCAATTGAACCACGAACATACAGCTAGGCAATTAGTCTTTATTACCAGGATCATTCGCTAGGGATGCCACCTTACTCTGATCATAATAATAATCAATCACATTCTAATGGGTACATCACTTACAACTCTGATAGCAAGATAGACGACTATTTAATCGCTAATTCATTAATGAGTAGTCATGTCAATTCACTTTTGCTTATAGTAACTTAGAGTGATATCTGACTCGCTACTTAAACCCGCCGGACCTTTGATATGCGTCAATAGGATCGAACTGTTCTTTAATTAAGCTGCCTTAGCTGTCAACTGATTGACTTCCTAACCACATATTCCTGTCCAACAAACCCCTGCATTCTACAATCACGCTTATCAACTTTTACTCAATATTCCACAGTTAGTGAACAAACTGAAGAGCAAACGCTGGTTTAATTGTTTAGATTGCAACTGTGAACTAACAAGAGCAAATAAGCACTACTTACGCTTCCACAAACAAGTGAAAGACTGACACACCTTCGACTGTGTGGTGACTTAAAACTGATCGGCTGAAATCATCCTTTTCCCATAATATAATACAGTGGAACCTCAAATATCGAACTTTCTTCGGTCCAGAAGGCTGTTCGAGTGCCTTTACCGAATGAATTTATTCCCATCAGGAATAATGTAAATTAGATTAGTCCATTTCAGACCCTCAAAAATACACTTATAAAAGCACTTACAAAAATACACTTACATAATTGGTCGTCTTTATTTCTACAAATACATGTACAAGGTATATAGATCATAGCTGACATCAATAACATACTACTATATAGAAAGCCGCTTGTTATGCAGAGCATTTCGGGCAAATTAGGTCAATTTTGTCCCAGGATGCGACCCACACCAGTCCACTAACACCCAGGATGCGACCCACACCAGTCCACTAACACCCAGGATGCGACCCACACCAGTCCACTAACACCCAGGTACCCATTATACTGATGTGTGAACATAGACAACTGGTGTAAGGAAACACGTTCACAGACCCCAGTGACTTAATTATAAGATGCTTACAGGTGAAGATGAGGGACCACCCGGGGGCCCCCCGTGGACACCCCACCCCCCGGGGCCCCCCCATTTTTTGGGTCAAGTGCCCATTACTTCCACAAAGAAAGTTGTGCAAACCCCCGTACTGCCCCCCGTGACTTCCCCCGGACTATCCCACGCCCTTTGGGGAAAAAGGGGCATTCAGTGCATTATAAAACCAATTTTAACACCCCAATAAAGATGTGTAGGATTTTAACCCTTGTATTTACTGAAAAAGATCTTTAATTTACAACTTTTACTTAGGCCTATGGACCCATCTCAGTACTGGTTCAAAAAATCACATCAAATCGAATTTTAACCATGTTTGGCAAATTTTTTGTATTTTTACCCTCTGTCATCTTGCCTTGATTAAGGACTCGAAAGTTAAAAGAAAAAATCTCTCCGAAACTCACGTCCACCCCAAGTTTCTATCCCAGTGAGAGAGCAGTCGTTGCCTGGGCGTTTAAAATGATAAGATGGGTGTCTGAAACTCACACTTATAAAACAAACTGGTTATCTGGCCCCTAGTCCATTCCAGGATAAATGTCTAAAACTTGCATTATATAATAAATTTGCTTTTTGGTCCTAACCATTAAGGGATAAATGTGCTGACACCCACTTAAAAAAATGAATCTGTGTACTGGCTCCTAGATCTTTACCGGATAAATGTGCAGTCATTGTTCACTTGCATGGGTTCTGTAAAAGGGGGAGCGAAACTGCGGGCATCGAACTTGAAGACCACACTTGAGTCTTTATTGACACCCCCCTTAATGCCAAGCCTCCCTTATCCACTAATGACTGCAGCCGCCAAAACATGAAGGAAAGGTGAGTGGTGCAGGTACGTGGATACCGGGGCGGTTGTACTTCTAGACAATGGTAATTACTAATTAAAAGCCCCTTTTTCAAACTTAGAGTTTCGTCCACCTTAAAATGTCGCCAAACTTTTCAGCCGGGCATCATATCCTTAGTCTTAAAAGTTTCTTGCGATACCCTCGCTCTACAAGCCCACGCCAGAACCCCCGGGAAAAGGAAAATTCACTAACAATACTTAAATGATTTTGGGAATTACACGGAGACATTAAAACCCCAAAATGAGCAACGATACCCCCTTAATCTGGCTTTCTTTAGGGGAATTAAATGTGGGAATCATAGCATGAAAAACCCGGCGGGGGCTCCGGCCCCTCTAAAATAACAAAAAAAGGCAACAATACCGGGGACTGGAACGATACACAAAAAACCCGCACATAAAAGAGAGAAGCTTACGACGCTTTTTGGGTCCGACTGGGACCTAATTTGCGCTAATTGGAGTTTTTTGGGCAAACATGAATGATCACTTTTCATTATTAACTTTGGTAAAATTCCGAAAAAAACACAAAGTGCATAATTGACATTTTTTTTTGGGAAAACGTTTCCCTCCCCAGGAGCTTTCAAAGTTCCTGGAAGCGAAACGTTGCCACAAAAAAAGTCCATTATTGCATTTGTGTCCTTATACAAACATTTATTTGGTGATTTTTTATTCACTTTTTTTTTCAACTACGGTATGTAAAGATTTTTTTTAAATAAAATCGTCTAGAAAAATTAAACAAATTTCTAAATTTGTTTCTTTTGATAATTAATGTATAAAAAAAACCCAAAGAACTATGTTAACTCTTTTGGGGCCTTTCCGGGCCCATTATATGTCCTATGCTCTTGCACTACATCCCCCGATGGATACGGGTGACAGAATAGTCGGGGGAAAATTTCCCAAATCCCTGACATTCGTTTACTCAAGGGGTGTTTGGGAAACCCAGATGAAAATTTTCTCAAGTTTCATCTTCAAAATAAAACTGAATGTAAATTTTAAACTAAATAAAAAAAACTGGAAACAAAAGGGGAATTTCCGGGAATTACCCAAAAAGCATGCAAAAAAACAAGAAGAAATGTTGATCAAGGTAATAAACCCCCACTGAAAGATACAGCTGATAATCCGCAGCACACTTTAATTGCAACAAAAGCGATAACACTCGTTTTCGTTACTATGTCAAGTAATAAGGATATTGCAGCGTGTATAGCAAAATAAAACGTAGAAATGCAGGAAAAATCAGCGAATGAATCTTCCAGGCATGTTTCACATTTTCAACACACGGTCTAAATGGTACGGAGGCAAGTTCACGGGGTGAGAAAGGTTTGTAGATACACTGCTTTTGCTGAGCTTGGGGTTCCACCCCTTAATCACGAAAATAACGTGACCTTAAGCTCCCCTTTTGAGCGCAACAACATAACTTTCCCGGGTCATCTGAGAGGCATAACCTTACACTGTGGTTGAAAGCCATAAGAACAAAGTAGGTGATAATACTTTATGTTGCAGAATAAGGGCTAATGTAAGAAAAAAAAAATTTTAGTATTACTGTCTAAAAAAACAAACAAAAAATGCACGTAAGTTTTTAAGTAGAACACCTGATTTACTGAGGGGGAGAATGCTTGCTAATTAAGTATTGTTCCTCGAAGAAAAGGTTCCAGAGAAGGACCTCCATGTTAACCCAAAAGGGAATTTTTTTTTCCTCACGGGTTCCCCGGGTTCATATTCCAAAATTCGTGTTTGTATCAAATAGGTTTTAATTTTGTTTTTTTCGCTTTTGGGCTGTCTTAAAAATTTCTGCTGTGTCTTTCTGTAATTAAATTGTGACCCCCCCCTGTTAATCTTCAAAATTTGGGTCATCCTGTTATTAAAATTGTAAAAAATATGTTCATCATTTAAATTATAGCCGAAAGTCCCCTTTTTATAGTAAAATAGAGCTTTCGGCGTTATTTATTATCGTTAATATATGAAAAAAGTCATTCGCCCTCGACCCCCGGGGGGAGAGGACGCACCCCTGTAGCAAACCCTGCCCCTGGGGGGTGACCTTTAGAACTGAAGCAAATGGCGTACCGAGGGGGAAAAAGCAAATTTAAACCCATTTTTGTAACAGTGATCTGGCCCCTTACGGAAAACGATCATCATTGCTCCCTGCAAATCACGGGACGCCTAGGGTCCCCAACGAGGAAGTTTATGGTGTTCCCTTTAAATGGGATGCCAAGATTCCTGAAACTGAATCATACCGGCGTCTACGACAGACTTGTTAAGAGTTCGGGAAGGGGAAGGTGGCAGTGAATCGCGTGGGTTGTCTCGGGTATCCGGGTACTATACGTGGGTGAAGGTGAAAATGCCTTTCGAGGACGGGGATGTATACAGGGTTTTCCATAAACGGAAAAGTCCATTTGCAAATGGGTATGGACAAGGGGCCATAAAAGGGAAACCCTGGGGGCTCTTTCCCCAAAAAATGACTTTGGGCTAGGCCATCCGTCCTATGTCATGCGGGTGGGCCCCGGAAACCAAGTCTTTGTACATATCCCGGGCCCAGAAAAAACCTGTCGAAATTAGTAAAAAACATATGGCGCACTGACTCAAAGGGACCCTACCAGGGCTCCGGGACGTTCAGGGGAGCAAACCTGGATTTGATGCCGATTGGTAAGGGGGAAGATGAGAGTGGAAGGGATTTAAGAAGTAAAAGGGAAGTATGGGTCGGACGTTTTTCCCTCCGGGGGTGACAGGGGGGGCCCCCATCGCCTGAGGACGGTGGACGTGGAAAGTCTACCCGGAAATTTTCGGGAAAGGGGTTCTGGGAATTTTTTCGACGAAAAGGGGGCCCGGGGGAGGATGGCCTGAGAAGTAAAGTAGATACGCGTGGTTTGAGCAGCAGGGACAGTAAGGGGTCGGGGAATGAAGAGAGGCATGGAAGTGGGTGGAATCCATCGGGAGGACGTGGGGAGAGATTTGTGTGGAGTGAGAGCTCAAAAAAAAAGAAACTGCGGGTGCTTTTTGAACCTCGAAGGTTTTTTACCCCTGGCAACCCCCGGGGAAAAAGTCAGGGTGTTGTAGGGGAAAAAGGCAAGCAGGGGGGGGGGGTGAAAGGGGGAAGCAGTGGGGGGGGGCAAGGGGGGGCTGGTGGACAGGTTAAAAAAAAGGAAAAAAAATGGTACAGGTACGGGAAAGGTGAAGTGAGTAAGTTACAAAGGCATAGGGGTAAGCCCCTCTTCTGGCAAATTTAAAGGGTCCAATAAATTAAATGGGCTTAAATCAAGGAAAAAAGGTTTGGTTAGAGGGGTTTTTTACGAATTTTGTGGGAGGATGTTTTTTCAGGACAAAAACCATATTTTAGGGGTGTTTGGTTTGGGGGGTTTATAAAATGTTTGTCTTAATGCTTTGCAATTAAAAGGGGGTAGCAGTAGCGTAAAGGAACCAGCCCTTGGTTCAGGGGTTGGGAGGAGGGGGGGGGGGGAGGGTTTGTAAGGGTAAATGGGCCTGGGGGTGGGGGGTATTTTTCATTGGGTAATCCGGCATGTAACAATGTTAGAGTTAAAGTTTGATTTTGTAGTGTTTTTGATGTATTTTTGCGAGGTTTCCCTTTCTATAACTGTACTTGGGGGTGACGGGAACTGTGTTTAGGTATGGGATTTTCGCGGGGGGGGCGGGAGGTTTTAGGTGCGTAAGGGAGGTTAAGGAGTAGATTTGAGAGTGGGGGTAGGGGGATAGGGGTGGAGCACACTTCTTCGGGGAATTATGGGGCGGTTAGTGGGATTATTGATGCGGGGGATTGGTGTGGAGAAGGAGGGTTTTTGTGCGGTTTTTCGATCACGGGGGCGGGATAGTGATCTGGGGTGGATTTAGTACGTAATATGCGGGTTTGGAAATTGAATGTGAGGTTTCTGCGGGAGGGGGATGAAGGCCACCTTTGAGGAATGGGGGAGACTTTGCGGGAGGGTAGGGATGGGGATGGATTTGCTTATGGGGGGAGAGGGGGCAAAGACAGCAATAAAAGGGTTTTTTGGGTCGGGGAAAAGGAACAGGCAAGGGGGAATTGGTTTGAAAAACACCGGGGGGCGCTGAATGCTGTTTACGAGGGGGGGGGAAGGGAAGATGTGCGGGGTAGGTGGTCTTAAGGGTGGATTGAAGGATTCTAAAAAAGGTTTAACGCGTTAGATTAGGGAGGATTAGAGGGGGGGTTTTAAGGGGATCGACCTCAGTTATGTCCTGAGAAATTTTTTGGGAAAGGGAATGGTGACTCCATAGCGCACTGTGGTCGCTGGGGGGGGATTGTGGGGGGGTCAAGGTCTTACTGATAAGATGTTTTAGTGGTTAGCGATTTTGGTTTGGGGAAAAAATGGGGGAGGAAAAAGGTTTTTGTCAGTGAGGGGTATTTGGGGTTATGCAAAAATACTATTTTTTGGGGACAAGAGAACGGGAAACTGGAGGGTAGTATAGGGGAGGAGGGGGGGGGAGGGGGTTTTACGGATGATAGGGAAAGACCCGGGCATTGTGGATCCCAATGATTTTTATAGGTTTTTTTTTGGGAATGCATTGGGTAGGGGTTAGGGGAAAGTTTTAAAATCATATGGGGGCAGGGGAGGAGGGGAAGCCCCAAAAACGGGGTCGTTGTTTTGGTGGAAAAGAAGGAGGGAAAGTATTGAATATATAGAGCAATACCCTTTAATGTGTCAAAAATTTAAAATTTTTGCAAAAATTCGGGAATAGACTGAAGAGGTTTAGGATCAGTGGACATGGGGCTTTTGGCACCCGGGGAAGAAGTAGAGGGGGGAATCCATAAGGGTTTTTATTGAGGACTGCACCGGAGGGGGAAACTTGGATTAATTGGGCTAATCGATGATTGTTGAATGGGGATTTTTTAAAATTTTGTTTGAACATTTTGGGGTTTGGGGGAAAGGTGGTGAGATGGGTAAAAACCTTGTATGGGGAGCAGTTTTTTGGTACATTTTAATGTAATGGGGGACCCATACGAGGAGAGAGGTTTGAGCAGGCTGTCCACCTCTCGTTATTGTTTGCCTGCGTACAAACCCATTTTATGGGGGTGGATGAGGTGATGAATAAAAGGGGATTAGGGGGGGTGGGGCGGGGGGGTTGGGGGGTACGTAGAGAACACTGTGCTGGTAAGGCATGAGGAAGATCAAGGAAAGTTGGGGGAAAATCTTTAAATTTTTGGGGGGACGCAGGGGTTATGAGATTTAAATTTTAATAAAGTCCAACTATTAGAGGGGGGGTTTGGGTGGGGGGGGGTTGGGGGGAGGGTTTGGGATGGTCATAGTGGCAGACAAAGGTTTGGGGAAAAAAGGTACAGGGGGAAAGTCAGGAAGAGGAAGATAAATTGAATTAGTTACGAGCAGGGTTTTGGTAGGAGGGGTTTAAGGGCTGGGAGTAACATTACAGCAGGGTTTAGTGGTCAACTCTCGGGTTTACAGTAAGGGGGGGGAGTGGCTGGGGTGTTCCCTTAAGAGAAAGGGGATATTGCAAGATCCAGAGGAAGGTTCAAGGGTAGTGTGGGGGTTTTTGGGGGCAGGGTTTTTGGCAAGGAGGGGTTGTTTACGGAGGGGACGGGGGGGTCTGGCCTGATGTCTTGGGGTCATAGAGAAATGGCTTTATATATTAAACAAAGATTTCCGGACTGGGGGAACGAGGAGTCAGGGAGGTGGGTTGGGGATCACGAAGATGGGTGTGGAAAGGGATTTGGGGTTTTGAGGTTGTTGGGGGGTTTTATTACATTTAAACGGGTGTCCACGTTAAAGGTAAAAAGAATGGGGGGTGCGGGTGGAAGGGTTCTTACGGGGGACTTGCTGTAAAACCAAACATATGACGGGAAACAATAGGAAGTTTGGCTTGCTTAGAATAACAGCGAGGGTACGAGAGTTAGTATATCGTTTTCTGAGGGGAAAATTAGCCTTAGGGAGTGTTAATAAAAGGGTCTTGTGAGAGGGGACTCTGCTTGCATTGTGGGGACATCAAAACGGCTTTTCATGCGGTATATTTTTGCCCTTTTTGGGGGGGGGAGTTATGGATGGTGAGATTTTTAAATTTTTGGGGGGGGGGCAAGGGCCCATTCTACGGGCCCTTAAATGTTGGATTAATGGGGGAGGGGTTGGGGGTAGGTTTAAAGGGTTTTTTTATGACGGATTTTTTTACTGTACTTGGGGGGATGGGGGAGGTTAGGGGAGATTTGGGGAAAAAGCGTTAGCAGCGAGATTTTAAAAAACTATGTGTAGGAATAGGCAAGTCTAGGGGGGAGGTGGTAGTTGTTTTTGGGGGGGGGGGTTACCGGAATCTCACTGGGGGGGCCTTCCCTCTAAACCCCAGGGGGGGGGAAAAGGGGTTGGTCTCCTCCGGGGGTACATGAGGGTGGTTGGTTTTTAGTTCTTTGGGGGGATGGTGGGAGGGTTTATGAAAAGAGGGGGAAGGAGTGAATAGGTTTTTGGAATCTATGGGTTTTTTTCACTGCATACGGGGAAACCCCAAAAAAACCATGAACTAAAACCTTGGGATCTGGGTTTTAGAGCAGATTTTTAAAATAAGCACACAATTTAACTGATCGTTTATAATTTATTTTTGTGAAGTGCTGTGACCCAGCCAGTTGTTTTTGGGGAAAAATTTTTGTATGAAAATATGAATAGATCTTTGGTTTACAATTTTTAAATCAAAAAATGACACCTTTTCTATGTCCCAAAATCATTTTGTAATGATATTAATTTTAATGAATAGTGAGGTATTAGGTTAGGAGGGGAAAAATTTTATTGTGCGAGCCCTTAAGGGGGTTTTGTGGATTGTTAATGGTTTTGTTAAAATGGTTTTATTGGGAAAAAAAAAGGATGGAACATGACAACTTTTGTAAATTTTTTTTAATTATGATACTGTATTCATGGGGAATTTTTTATTCCCGAAAAACGCCAGTATAAAAACATTGATAATGGGAAAAGGGGGGGGGGGGTAATGGGCCGGCCAAAGTAAGTGGGGCGAGTCTTTGGGCAATGAGAATTAAAATTATATCTAATTTTTTTTTTAAATTATTATCTTTTAGCTGTTTATAAAAAAAAAAAAAAAAATCAGAAATGAGTACAGTGTTTCAAATAGGGAAAAGGGTTTTTAATCCTGTAAAAAGACATTTTATCCCTTATTTTTGATTTTTTTTAGTTGTAGGGTTTACTTCGTATAAATGTTTGTTTTTTACTGAGGGTGTTTCCTGCCCAGTGTTTATGGGGGTTTTCATTGTGATTTTACCAATGAAAATGTTTATTGTGGGTTTGTTTGCCTAATTTTTAAATTAAGTTGTTTTTTTTTAATTTTTTTATGTTAAATAATTTTTTATTGTGCACTTTGTGAAGGGGTCAATTTACAGAGTTTGGGGGTTTAAAGGGACACATACATAAAATTTTTGAGTTTTTTTTTTTTTGCTAATTTTTTTGTTGGGTGTGGAGCTCTCCGCTCTTTAATGTTAAGGTTTCTGCTATTTGGGGGAAATTTATTCGGGGTATGTCTTTGCTTTTTTATTGTGGGTTTTAGCCTTTTTTTTTTAAATTTTTGTAATGTATTTTTTTTTTTTTATATTTTATTTAAAAACCATAACTGTCAACCGAAAAATTAGCAAATCCAAACCGTACAGAAATGTCAGTACACACACAATAAACAAAAAAAAAAACCCTTTTTAAAATATTGATAAACGAAATTTTTTTCCGTAAGAAACCCAACCCTTTTTGGGGAAAAAAAAAAAAAAAAAAAATAAGACTACAAAAAAAGAAAGTGGAGTCATAAAAACATGTAGGGAAAATCCATATTAGTTTTAAAAGTATTTAAAATACACAGCACATATACCAAAAGTAGTGCCATATGTTTCTTACAACACAGACTGGATTTTACGAAAAAAAAAAACAAACAAACAAAAAAGAATTTACTAAAAAAAAAAAACTAGACAAAATAAAATCATAACATCCCCAAAAAGGAAAATGTCAGACAATGTCAGGGACACACAAAAAAAATTTTTAACACATTGAAAAAAAATTCTACTAAAAAAACCCAACCAACCGACTTCCAAACAAACATCGGATCATTATAAAACATGTAGGAAGAGTCCTACAACATAATATTATATTATATAATATAAAAAAAATTATATAAAAATTTAACACATACACACAAATTTTTAAATATATCAAAAATTTCACAAAAAAATAACATAATTTAAATATAATTTATATAATACACATAAAAACATAACATAACATATTTAAAATTTATGATACATTACCCTGCTTAAAAAAAAACATACGTGTTGTCATTTGTTGTCAGAACAAACTGGGTCATACAAGAAAAAAGCCTAAAAGACTTTTTACCCCAAAAAAACTAAAAAAAAAATTTCATCAATGATAGAAATAACCCAAGCTGTTCCCACTAACACACCTACACACACACAAAATTTGTTACCGATTAACATCAATATATAATATGACCTTCCATCAAATGAAGGGTATTTTTAAACCCCCCAAATACTTTTTTAATTTTTTGGTACATAGGGCTTTTGTACCCCTTCAATACGATAAAAAAAGAGACTATACAAGGATAAATCTAACTCAATTCAATGTATAAAACAATCCTCAAATTACATATAAAAATAAACCCTATATAAAATGGTTCTTATAAAAAAGAGAAAAACAGAAAATCCATATCTTTTGACTCGGATTTTAAAAAAAATTCATAAAGGTCACATCCCCGGAGCCCCCCACGGGTTTTACCCCGGAGCCCCGACGGTCTACATACCCCCGGCCCCCACGGCTCCCTGCAAAAAAAAAATTTCCCCCTCTACCAATTGCAAAACCCTCAACCTTCCTCATAGGGTTTCCAATCCTCCAAAGGACCCCACTGAAGAGACCAACCCCTGCCTCTCACCCCCTCACCAAACGAGTAACGTTCAAAAAGTAAAACCAGAATTCCTCTGGGAAAAAAATTACCCCACCTTCCCCCCTTAATTGTTTGTTCCTCAGCTGCCTAAAAAACACGCCGCCAAAAGCTTTTTTTCCTAATTTTCCCCCCACCTCCCTCATCCCCCCAAGAAACATGCAAGTAATTTTAACTATAAAGTATCTGATCCCCCCCCACCCCTTTGGGTACCCCCCCTATCTAACTTTAAAACCCTGAGGGGGTTTATATCTGTCCCCCCCCCCCAAAAAAAAAGAAAACCCTCTTCAACCCCAATCTTACAACCTCCAAAGCAAACAAAAATTACACAGAAAAAAACCTTTTTTAACTTCCCCCCAAAACCGAGGCCTCCTCACAAACCCATTCGTCTTACCCTCTTTTGTGCTAACGTCCCCATAAGAAATCTATAAAAATAATTTCCCCCGCTCTTTTCGGTAAAAAAATTTTAAATTTTCTAAATTTTCCCTATCCTCCCCAAAACAAATTTTTGGGGTACACTGCCATCCCCTTTCATTTATTTTGACGAGACCCACACCCCCCTAACCGTTTTCCTTAGTTTTTTTTCATTGCGTACCTTTAAAATAAACCGCCATTCTTACATCCACTAAGCCCGCCACCCCCCATTTGCGGGTACCCCCCTCACCTCCCCCCCGAAACCCCTTTTTCCCCCGTGCCCCCAATATCCTTGCTTCACAATAGCGCCTTTACCCTAGACCCAATCCCTTTAAACCCAATCCCCCCGTCTTACCGAGTCATTTCCAATCTTTACCCAACCACCCCCCCCAAACCCCACACATACCTTAAAACTCTCTTTGTAATTCCATAATATCCTGACTTCTTAAGGGAAAATTTTCCCCCACCCCCACACCCCTTTCTAAAATCAGCGTATTTACCACCAAACCCTTGTGCAAGGGTTTCATCCCCGCCCTTAACTCCCGAGCCTACTCAAACTCTGTCCATTACCATTTTGAAATTAACCCCCGTCTCCGTACATCGTAAATACAAAAACCCCACAAATCTTCACCTATCTACAGTTATCCACCCAAAATCCTCCCCCAAGGGCCCCCTAACCCCTTCCTACCTCCAACAAAGTGATTTCTGCTTATTAACCTCTCCCCGTACATTCCCAAAAATTCCCCTTACCCTTTCCCCCTTTATTAAATCTTCTATCTCATTTTAAATAAAACAGTTGTATCATCTAC
This sequence comes from Cherax quadricarinatus, assembly GCF_026875155.1. Lineage (NCBI taxonomy): Eukaryota > Metazoa > Arthropoda > Malacostraca > Decapoda > Parastacidae > Cherax > Cherax quadricarinatus. Next base: position 31,178,961 of record NC_069403.1, read on the forward strand.
ATAACCAAAATATTCCCACAAAATCCACCTCTCTCCCCCTCCTTCCCCCCCACCATCAACCGAACAAGAAAAAGGGTTCTGCATACAGCAAAGGTATTTGGGAGATGGAAAAACCCTGCCTTAAACCCCTCCCCATGCTTTCTGAACTAAAACCTACCTTACCTGTACCTCTCGATCATTTTTACAATTCCTCACCCCTCCAACCCCCCCCCTCCAAAAACCCCCTTTCACCATCTTCAAACAAAAAGTCCCCATCCAATAATCATAAGCTTTTTCCCAACCGACCTAAATACCCCCTTTTCCTACCCCCAAGGAAAACCGAATACTCCATGACCTCCCCCATACCCTCCCCCGGGTACCAAATTTCCCCCCTTATCACCGACCCCCATGACCTTTTCGTCTATTACCCAAAATTTTCGCAAAATTTTAATCTGCACACACAAAGATATTGCTCGGGAAGCACTAATCTCTACCCCCCCTTCTTTTGGCACCCCAAAAAATTGACACCCCTATTTGGATGTGCCCCCAACTTCCCCCCTATTCAAGACCCAATTGCCTAACAAAACACTGCCCAAACCACCCCAATGGGCTCTATAAAATCATTTTTTAACCGTCTATCCTGGTGTTTTCCCGGGATCATCCCGAAAACTGCCTCTTCCCCTCAACCTCCCTTTTACCAACCCCCAACCCCCCCTACCGTCACTTAAAATGATGGAACCCCCCTTTAAAATACCCTCCCAGGAACCCCCCCCCCTCCCAAATCCCTTTTTCCCCAAAAAAACTATCAGCATGGAAATATACTTTCAGTATTGGGGGGCTCGACCCATGGTACCCCCACCCCCCGGGGTTGTCTCCCCAAATTTTAGAAATTGGGGGTTACACCTGTGGGCCCTAAAATTTTCGTAAAAAAAAACCCCGACGGCTTATCACCCCACAATAAAACCCTTAACCCCCCCCCCTAAAAAAATTGCATCAAACCTATCATTTGTATTTCAGCGATCTTTCTCCGCAAGTCCATGTCATCCCTCCACCCCCTCCCCCCAAAATAACATCGCAATGTCCCCCAGAAATTTTGCAACCCCAAAACGCCCCCTCGCCCCTTCCCGTCCCTCCTTAAAAAAATTTTCCCATTCCCGGTTTTGCCGCATTTTTCCCCCAATCACAGATCTATCTCCCCGTCCCTAGCCCCCCAAAAAAGGGAACCACCAAACACGAAAAAAGGCCCCCCCTCCTCCTCCTTTAAAAAGCCTTACATTTATTTCCATACCCCGAAAAATACCCACCACTCCATCCCCCCATAAATTGCTTTTACCCCTCTGTGATCCGAAAACCCCAATGAAGGTTTGCCCCCCACAAAAATCTAACCCGCTTAATATAAATTCTGTCCAAACGGCCCTTCTATCCCCACGGACGAACGTGTGCTCCCCAGGTATCCCCCCCCTCCCCACCACCAACAACCCAATATCCGAATACATCCCCCAGCACCCCTCGACAAACCCCCCCTTCGTTCGCATCACCACCCTAAAACCCAAATTTCCCCTCACCCCCTATTTCTGTTTTAGCAGGGAAACCTCTCAAATGTACAGCAATCCTCTCTGACAAAACTCTTTTACCCTGATTGCTAGTTCGGCGTAAACTCCTCAAAACGCTGACCCCCCCAGACACCATCCCCCTCACGACCCTCCCCCCCCCCCCCTCTTCCCAGCCGAACACCAAGGGGCTGGGCCCTTTTTTGCCCCGCTACCCCACCTTTCAAATTTCAAACCACTGGTAACATAAACCCATTCCTTTTTAAAACCCCAAACCAACCAGCCCTATGATTATGCTCTTGCAAAAACAAATACACATCAAACCGCCCTAAAAAAACCCCTCCAACCAAACTTTTTTTAAACCCCTTTAAGTCCATTGCATTAAGCGTGACACTTCTGAAAATTATAGAATGGCGGGTTTCCCTTGCCCTGGATTTACTCGCTGCACTTTTAATTACGTATTCCCTTAAAACTCGAGTTATCCGTGATCACCCCCCCCTCCCTCCCCATGTGCAACCAGGCGCCCTCTACACTAGTGGCATCGGCCCCCACAACCCCCTTCCCATACTTCTTCCCCGGGGTCTCCCCCGGGGGAAAACCTCGTCTATCTCTGTGCCGCTTTTTTTTTTCTAGAACTTCCCCCTTAACACATCCACTCCAGACAACCCCCGGGGTACCTCCACGGCCCCCACACACTCCACCTTTTTACTCAAGTCTTTTTCCACAATTTGTTGTCCCCCAGCTCCCCCCACTTCACATAAATGGGACACCTTTACACCGGGATCCCCCCCCAAAAAAACCTGATGACACTGCCAGTAAACCCTCCTGGTCGAAGCTTCCCGGGCTAAAGATCTCGATAACACCTTCGACCCCCCGACTCCCCTGGAAGTGAACCAACGCTCCTCCTCCCCACCTCCCGGTCGCCCCCTTGCCCAGAGACAGGGCCCCGGCCCCCAGGGGAACAGAGCAGGCACCAAATCACACGACTGTTGTTTACAAACGGCGTTTCCAAATTCGAGGGGCCCCCCCAGGGCAGGGGTGCCATTGCTATAAGATGCACAGACACATTTTTTTCCCCTGACCCGCATGTACACTAAAAATGTGTTCACAAACCGGGCATCGTTAATTTGGATGGTATAGGCCTTTTTAAAAACATTTAAGGGGGTTTAAAAACCTTTCCGCATTTCCCTTTATGGACCCTCCCTCCTTTCCCCCCGGGGTTTCAGAAAGACTGTCCCCTAACGCGAAAAAACTCCTTTGGGGCCATACGCCCTACCTCGAAGGTTTAAAATTTCCCTCCTTCACCCATTGTAGTACTTAAAACATCTGTCACAAATCCACGTTTTAATTTTACACTCTGCGTTTTTGGGGACTGCTCGACAAATTTTTGTGTAAACCGGGTCTCAGAAATTTTTACGAAGATTCTTTACAAACCATTAAGAGCGCGCCTATAATTCCTCGTTTGGGGGTTAAAAATGTGTCCCTGATGATGTTAGGAGAAGTCGTTCATCGATCTCCCTTAAAGTCCACGAACAGCTCTATGCAGAAGTATTTTCTTCCTACTGTTTGTTCACCATTTTGATATCCCCAAAATGAAGCGCCCTCCCCCATATCAAATTTTTTTATGTCTGTGGGACTCGCCTGAAAAAACGAGGGGGGTGGGGGACAAACCCACTCCACCGTAGTCAGGCAGCGAATGAAATTATAAAAATTTTCCTTCGTATGCTGCATCTCATCTGGCTTTTTTGAAGGGTCTTACTGTGTAACGGCAGGATTTGTGGTTAGAATTTTTATGTTTTTCTGGCAGGTGTTTTCCTGTTGTTTCATTGTTCGGGGATGGGTTTCCTTTAATACAAAAAGAATGTAACACTTGTGGATGCTATGGGGTTTATGTAGGTCTTGGATTTTCCAACGTTAAATTTTGTGTTTTTTTATTTATTTATTCTTTTACTGGTCCTTTTAAATAAAAATTAAAAAAAAAAAAAAATATGAAAAAAACCATGGGATTATCGCTATTTTTGTTTTTATCACTTTTACATTATTTTCATATTTACTTTATTTTTATTATCACTATTTTGGTATTTTTATATTTTTTTATTATCACTATTATTTTACTATTATGGGTTGGTAAATTTTTTTGTGTATAAGAGTTTAAGTCTCGGAAACCCTCCGGTGAATTGTTCATTGTTTATCCCGGGTGCTGACGTGGTCAGTGATCCAACCCGACGAACGCAAAAGACTGGCAAAAGTCGTCGCCCCCCTCACCCTGACAATGATCGTATATTGGCTCTTACGGTGCGTTGAATGGGTTTTTAAACTGGACTCTGAGCTGACTACTTTGTTCCCATTCTTTGAAAGACTCTTTTAATTTTTATTTTTGTCAGTTCATAAATCCATAGATACTTTACGGCCGATTCAAAGGTCTTGTTAAATCTTGTACCTTTTGTTTTTGAGTTTACAGTTTGTTTTAAAAAAAAGGGGTAAATATTAATGAGGACTTAGAACAGGAAGAAAATTTAAACTTCCTTTTAATGTGACATTCCAATTTTTAACTAAATGTAAGGAAAAATTTTTTGTACAAAGTATTAAGTTAAATTAACACAAAGAAAGAAAAGTATTGTATTTTAAAAACTTTAAAAAATTGAATATTATTTTTGGATTTCCCCCGTTGAAAATTTTTCCCCAGACTCTAAATATCTTTAAACCGGATCCAAAAAACTTTTTCATAAAAAAATAAATGGGAAAAGGCCAACTGAAGTTCTTTAAAAAAAATTTTTATTCACAACCCACCAATCTTTATTTTTCCTCCGACTCCAAAATTATTGCCGCGTTTTCCATTATTCTTGGTTATTATTTTAGGACTTCGATTTTCCTAAATACTCTTTCATTGGGTTTTTTCCCCAAAAGTGTTAAACGTTCCCTTAAATGTTAAATTTTGTTCCCCCGGGCGAGAAGTGTCCTCCAATCTGGATTGTGCTTGTTGTATTCCTCCATATTAGCTTGTCCCCAAGACTGGTGATGGTACCTCCAGGACTTGATTTCGTCCTCCAGGTTTCTTTGGTTGCATCCTAAAAGACTTGTGCTTGCTCCCCAGGTCTCTTCATTGTGTTCTCCCGGATTTTGGACTGTCATCCGAACCCCTTGGGCGTGTCTAGTACTCAAGGTTACCATCAGCTCTTATTGTGCCCCCAAGTACTCTTTTTTATGTCCTCCGGACTCTTGGTTATTTTCAGGACTTTTGGAGGTGTCGACTAGCATCCCAAAAACCTTGACTATGTACTCGGTCTCGTTTTGGTTTATCCTCAAACTCTTTATTGTATTATTTTAAATCTTGTTGTTTTACCTTCAAGGGGTTTTTTTTAGTTGTCTCCGCTTTTTCATCCATTTTTCCCTCTCTTATTTTTCCAGCTTTCCCCAATCCCTATATTTTTAGACACACGTTGTGGTGAAATTTTTCTCCAGGGGGGGGGATTCAGCCCCCTTTCAAAACCCTTTTTAGCCCTTTCGCCTTGAGGGGCCCGCTCCTCTAGAAAGGGCAATGGTGTCTTCTGCATAACACTTAATTGATTTTAGATGTGAAAACCGCGGTGCTAGTAACCACGTCATGGTGCCGTGTTCAACCTATTGGGTTTAAAGAGAGAAAAATAAACCACAAAAGCAGAAAAATAAGGGAAACCCTTTCACTCACTTGTGCAAGAAAAAAGCACACCCTCTCTAGCTCAGATAGCGGGAATCAAGCTTTTTGCTTGCTTTTATGGGGAAATTTGGGAAAGAAGGAAAAAACATGGTGTCGCGAAACCTTTATATGAAGGGGAAGTCAACCCGTGAGGGGCTCGCGAAGATTCCTTTTTTACTTTTGTCGAACAACTCGTGCGTCAAAACTGAAACAAAGACAATATGACACTCTTTTGTTAATAAAAGAATTTAACGAACAGCAGTCGGAAAGGGGATCAGCTTCTTAGGATTTAAGGGGAACATAGACAAAATTTGAGAACATGTGCAAAATGAGTGTTGCGAATTTCCCGACAGAGGGAAGAGATGTGAATTTTTCAACAGCTGTACTCAAGACATCGGTTTTCCCCGGGTGTCGGGTCACTACAAATCCCAGGTACGTTGATAAAATTTTGGGGTTTGGTTGGCTGCGCAACAATATCTAATTCGTTTTTTTGATAGTACCATATACGGTGACCCGGGGGCCCTTTGGGGCCCAAACCATTAAGTAAAACCCCTAAATCAGTTTTCTGAGATATTTGAAAAAACACCCCCTAGGGGTTTTTATCTCATCATAACTTTCCCCCCCTTACAGCCCACGTGGGGGTGCCCGTTCCCATCGGGGACTCCAAGAACATTCGGGTCAGGGTTTAAGGAAAGGGGGAGATCCAACATTTAACTTTTTAATAAACCCCACTTTTTTAGTATGCAAAACCCCAAAAACCAAATACTGTCTCATCATATTTATAATGTAATTAAAGTAACTAGTCCCACTCACACTGCAAAACTTAAAAATTTGTATTTACTTATTGCTTTTTTTTATTAAAAATTTAAATTTTAAAGTAAATTTTAATTATTGTATACACAAAATTTTTTGCTCTAGATCAAACATTCTTTCGGTTTTTGGGTTTTGGGTTATTTTCTATTTGCAGTAATGTTGAATTTAAATTATTTTTGTATCTGGGGATCTTTCCCAAAAAAACCCCTCTACAAGTTTTAAAACCTAACTGACTTGCTAAATTTCCCAACAAAATTTTTCAGTAGTTACATATGTTATAATAGTTATAAGTTAATTTTAAACTTTCCCGAAAAAAAAAAGTCAAAAATATAAAACGTTGGTTTTTTTAAATCAATTTACCATTTGTCAGTTTTTTTCAGGTTTTAACAAATTCCCCGGAATAAAACCTAGGGTTTTAAGGGGAAAAAATTATAATTTTAAATAAATAAACAAAAAAAATTTTTTATTTTTAAATTAACACATCGGCCGCTTCTTACCATTGCCCGGATAATCCGAAAAGAAGAAACATTTTTAGCACACCCATCCATCCTGTTTTGGTCAAAACCCGGCTTACACTACATTTAAAAACTGTAACATTAACACTCCCCCTTCAAGTCCGCCCACTTTTAACTTCCCACTCCAGGTCTCAAACCCCCTAAAATCCCTTCCAATAAAAGGGTTTCCTCGTTTACACTCCAAAAGTAATTTAAAGGTCCCTATAAACGTTTTGCCCTGTCCTCCCTCCTAACACGCTCAGGGCTTTCCTGCTGGAAGTCCAACCCCTCGCACACCAAACCACCTTTACCCCGCCCCCAAACCCCTTTCCCCCTGGGCTGACCCCAACCTCCCCTTTCCCTTCCACTACAGTTTTAAAAAACAAATTTAAAAAATCATTTATTTCTTTTCCACCCTCTCTACATTTTCGGGGAAAACCCAACCCCAAAAACCATTTCCCAGCAAAGGGATAATACTTTTTAGTAACCTTCCACCCCCTCCAAATCTCCAAACTACGGATTCTCTGCCTTATATTCACGCCACATTGCCCTCAGACCGGACATTGAACTGCCCCCCAGCCCCTTTCCCCCTTGTTTTCAATATTCACCACCCATGCCTCAGACCCGGATAAATGCATTGGTATAGCTAAACTCTCATACAATTCCCCCTCTTTGCTTCCATGGGGTAAAAATTTGTTTTTCTCCCCAGACTTTCCCCAGTGCAAACCCCTCCCCCTTTTTTTCCCTCATCAGTTTTTAGAATTTTTCCCCCCTCGTCCCCCCACAAACCCATCTGCTGACAAGTTCACTCCTTTAAAAATCGAATACATTCACTTCCCCGTACTCCCTCCAATCGATATCCCAAATTTTTATTAAATAATTCTTTTTATCCTCATCACCTTTCTCCCCCTTTTTCCCATGTTTTACTTTTAATTTTTCTCTTTTATAACCCTCCCCAAATTTATCCACAAACCCCTGCAACTTCCTTTAAATGCCCCCAAAAAGCCCAAATGTCACGGGAAAGAGCAACCGGGGACAACCCCCACTTTGGGGGAATTCTTTAAACTTTTAACCTCAAAACACGGGGCCCAAAAACCCCAACATTTAATTTTTTTTTACAACTCCTCTTTAAAAACCTTTAACAATCATGGGGAAACAAAACAACCCTTTTAAACCTATTTTTAAAGGGAAAAAACCCCCTCTCCTTTCCCCAAAAACCAACCTGAGCTTCCTACCCGAAAAACTCTCGCTGCTTTTTAGTAACCACACCTATTCCCAAATATACAAAATCTGAAATTGGGTTTCCCACGAAATCCAATAAAAAAACAATTTTATTAATAGGGGTAAAATAAAAAAACCATAAAATTTTTGGAAAGACAGTTATTCTAAACCTGAAGGGCTAATATAGCGTGGGGGTAGGGTGTGGTGAGTCACGTTTAAAAGTCGAGGGCAGGTTTAAAATACTCTGGAAAAAAGGGAGGTTGTGCTGACGTGAAGATATAAGGGGCGCTTGTTTACACTCTTTTTGGGTTACGTTGGTGCCCAGGGGTAATAGTTTAAGAGAAAGCTCCCTAACTCATTGGCCCTAAAGTGTTTCCTTTCCCCACAGAGTAAATTATCACTTCGATCACAGCAGCTTTTTTTGACAAAGATGCCCCGAGGAGTGGGAAAACCCCTCAATACAAATTCAATTTTAAAAATGGATAACACTGTACCAGCGCAGTCGAAGTTGCCCCCGACAGTTGTGGGAGGCCAGAGCAGGGCGGGAAATCCGTATTAAAGTGGTTTCCCCTTGACTCCCAGCTTTTTCCCAAATAAGCTATCCAATGGTTTCAGGAGGGGAAATCCTCCCTTACCAAAAGGTAAAATCCCTTTTTTTTTAAACAACCATTTTCCCCCCAAGGCAGGGGACCTGTAAAAAAAAAAAACACTTTTAAACATCATTCATTCCATCACTAATGTGCTAGAGGCGCGCCTACACTACAGAAAAAAAACTTCAAAATCAAACCCCCTTCAACTTTCCCAACCCCGAGGGGCTCGTCAGGCTTCACGGGTTTTACTGAATCCCTTCATAAAAAATACCCTTTCTCACACTCCAACACAAAATCAAGTATAAACACCATTTGTCTCCATTCGCTCCTATCAACAGGGGTTTCACACAATTGTTTGGAAGGTTTAACCCCTTGTAAAACAAACCTTCTTTTAAAACCCCCTCCCCCCCAACCTTTCCCCAGGGCGCCCCTACCCCGCCCTTTTCCCTTTCCCTTAAATTTATATGCCCCTCCTAGTCTTTTTTTTTGTTCCTCCCCTTTTAAATATCCGAACCACCCTCACAACCCCCCCTTTAGCTCCATGATTAAACTTAATAACCCCCACCACCAAATTTCCAAACTAGGATTCTCTGCATTATATTTACACCGCACGTTGCCCCCAGAGCCCACATCCCATGCCTCCCCTTCTCCTTATTTTTCAAAATTCCCCCCCACCCCCCCTGGAAAACTTATATGAGAGTAATACTAACCTGATAAAATTCTCCTCTTTACTTCCCCCTGAATTATGTTCCTTTTTTTTCCCACAGACCCCAGTGCGCCCAAATTTACCATTTTTTTCCCCCATTAATTTTATATTCAATTTGTCTTTTTTAGAAACCCCTCTGTTTACACGTCCACCCCCCCAAATACTGAAAACATTCCCCTTCTTCCATACCATTCTGTTCAAATTTTAAATTTTTTTTTTTAACATCCCTTCCAAATTCTGTCCAAACCCCCCCCCTGAAAATTTTTCCTTTAGAATCTCCCCAAAAACACAGTTGGGCATCAACGAAGAAGGGAACTTTGACAAAATTTCCCCCTTTTGTTAGTTCTTTGTCTTTTAACCCCACCAAACCCTTTTTCCTAAACCGAGCATTTTACTTTTCTTGCAAAATCTATAAATTTTATTAACTAAAAAAAGGTTTACCTTGGGATCCCCGTTTAAGATCAAATTTTCTGAGAAATAATCTCTCTCTCTCCAAAATCTCTAACCTGAGCCCAAAACTTCATAAAAAATCTTTTACGCTTTCATTTAAAAAACCTCCTATTCAAAACATTTGCAACACGCCATATTTTCCCCCCCTTGCTACCCTAACATACGGCCCTTTTTTCCCAAAACCATTAATGGGAACCCCAAAACCCTTTTTTTCCCCCTTTTTTAAATTCTGTTCAGTTATATGTTTTCACTGAAAAAAATTGGGCTACACACTCCCATCCTTCCGGGAAACCTCCTTCTCATCCCGAGTTTCCCGCCCCCTCTGTGTTAAAAACCCAATTTTTTCAGAATAACTCTGCCATTCATTTTACCTGGGAAACCCAAAAGGCTTATTTTCCCCCATAGTTTTTTTTTTAAAACTTCTTTTTTCCCTTTTTCCCCTTTATACAAAGGGGTCCCATGCAGCTCACTGTCAATCCTTAGGTACCTTACCCTCTTCCATACATTTATTAAATGGAAGTACCTAGTTTATACTTTAAATTTTCCCAAAACCTGAACGTTTTCTCTTGCAAATGTGGTTTTACTTTCACTTAAAATTTTAATAATTATATAATTATTTCTAATGTAAATATATATAATATATATATATATAATATATATATATATATATATATAATATATAAATATACCAGAGAACTTAAATTTGATTGAGCTTTCATCCAGTAAAATTTCTTATTGACATGTTTCCTGCTAAGCTGTAGCGACTTACATATACATTTGCTTTATTTTTTTTTTTAATTTTAATGCCTTTGTATACATATATGTAAAATAACAACACTGCACTAGCCAAGGAGTCGAACCCATGCTGCTTTGGCCCGCCTCAGGTGAACGAAAACGGTGACTCTTTAGGGCCACTAGGTTACACAATCCTTAACCAAAGGCACATCCAACCAAGCTAGAGTTTTACCCGCTAGTGCAGTGTTGTTGTTGATCAATACCACCGTTCCGTGGGTACAATAATATAACACTCTGCTTGTTAAGCTAGTACACAAACAGGGGAGCAGAATGAAATCAGCTAAGAGGCGTCCACACCACGTATGTCCTTCGATGGCGGGAACAACATCTAGCTTGGCTGGATGCACCATTAAGGATTGTGTAGCCTAGTGGTCTAAAGTGTCACTCGTTTTCGCTCTCCATGAGGCGGGCCAAAACAACATTGGTTCGACTCCTTGGCTAGTGCAGTGTTGTTATTGATCTAAACCACTCATTTCGTGGGTACAATAATATATACGTAAAACGTTTAATGTCCTCGTAGTTTTAAATTAGGTTTAAGTTTGCCCTAAATGTTCTACATATTAAATTTCATTCATTTTTGTACAAAAGATATATCATGTAGAAATTTCGAAAGAACTCCTGGTTCTATTCTATGAGTCTTATTTGTGTCCTTCAGAACACTTGGCTGTGTCCTTCATTATTCTTGGTGTGTGCTTAAGAGTACTTGGTTGTCCTCCTGGACTTTTGGTCGTGGCGTTCATGGTTCTTGGTTTCATCCCCAGGAGCCTGTGGTTGTGTACTTAGGTACTCTTGGTTGTGACCCCTAGGACTGGATATTAGATTTAAGAGTGATTCAATTATTTTTTTGTAATAGCGATTAGATTCTTCACCTGAGTCGTCTGTTCAGTTACATTCCTTGTTCCATATTTCTTATTGTCTATGTAAGTAAAATAAAATAATTTGCCAGTTGTTTCATTGGGTTAAACCTATCCATAATTATCTGATAAAGCCTTTGTTTGATCCGTCTACTTTGGTACTTGAATATCTTCCTTCTTCTGTGGTGGCTAGAATTCTGCTAAATGTCTAATCCTTTGCTATCAGTCAACTCTATCGGAATATTTTTACAGCCTGCTCAGCCTACGTCATTCTTTGGCTGCTGGAAAAAGGAGTTCACCGTTCATGGAAGAATGCATATGCAGCAGGTGAGGAACAGTTGTGGTCGATGTATTCACGTCTGCAGTGATGAACAACTTTTCCTTTGATTATAGGGGCAAGAGTAAATGTTCACAATCGTAGCCTTCACATGCATGGCGCGAGAGTGCGAAACTGCGAGGCGTAGGTTTATGGATATCTCAATTCCAAGTCTTTACAGTAGTTTCAGACCTTAGGCGATAGACATAATCTGTTCCCGTTTGTTGTTCTTCACCTTTTTTTTTAATCGTCTGGCATGATAAACAGCATCAGTGGTCACCCCATATATCCACCACTTAGCTGTACCCGCCTCACCCCAGTAACATTTCCATACCCGCCCGTCTAGACCCAAATGTGAAGCAATTCATGTAAAGGGTTTGCTGCCTTTGCCTCACATAGAACCATTATGTTTCTTTTGAGTTAAGGCATCTTGTTGAGCCAGGCTGGAGCACTTTGCCTTGTGAATTTTTGGAGGCTGAAAGTCCTGAGCGGAGAAACAAGGGACAGGTTTACCTCTCTCATCTCTAGGAATCTTAAGTTTTATTGAATTTGATGGCACAGGCTGTGTCATTTTGCTTGGCGTTCCCATAAATGTACTTTGTAGGCATTTTCCTCATAACAATTAATAATATTAAGGGCACTGGCAAACCATTCACTTGAGTTAATTTCATAATCAGTATCTATGCAGTCTGTGGTACCTGATGCTTTCATCTGAGGCTTAGGTGTCTTCTGGATGCTGCAAGTATCACTCAAGTTTCCTCCTGGACCACAAACACATTAAGTTTTACTCTGCCACTACGAGTTGCTCACTACTGTCACTTTAGGATTATCAGTTCAGATTTATTAGCTTTGCTGAATTTATGATCTCCACCATCACTACTAACTAAAAGTTTTCTCCGCCATACTAAATAGAACGTTTATGATGCCCACCACCACTACTAAAACTATAATTTTATTATATCCATTCATAACCATTCTAACAGCTGTCCACCTCGCATAAGAATTAAGAAGAAATTAAGAAATATGCTAGGTATTCGTCAATAAATTTTTATTCCAAGAATTCCCTGTATAAACACATTAAATTGCGAACATATAACATGATTTAGCATTTCTTAAAACTATGACTAATCTATTATCCCATAAAGGAAGCCCCCCCCAAAGGCCTCTTGGTTTTTGACTTATTAGCACTTAGAACTGCAAAAATATCGGATCGACACTAAATTTGTAGAGATAACTCAGTATTTGACAAAGACTTTGCATATCAAAAAGGTGTTTGATACTTGGTGGACTCAATGATGGCCGTCAATGAAGTTACTTGCTCGATTTCTGGTTGTCTTCATATCTCCATACCAGGTACCTACTTTACTGTAGGGAAGCAGAGGTAGCGCAGGTAAGGAACCATACCCAACCGTTTCCAACCATAGTGGGAGTCGCTCAACGGAACCTCATTGTGTGAGGAGAGAGAGTTTGCCAACAAGCCACGACATCCACCGTCCCTTGCGCCGCTATAGCAGGCTGTGGCAAACGTCGAGTATGTTAAATTCTTATTCGACATTCATCACAGAAACCACTTGGCATGCCCCTCTCGACAAGTGACCTGCAGCCTCAGGAAATCTCAGTTCTTGGGTCTCATGCTTTTGCTTATCGTCTAGTTCACCTTTGCCAGTCGCCCCCCCCCCCCCCCCCCCCCCCCCCCCCCCCCTGGAAACCGGCTACTTCAGCCAGGTGACATTACTCTGGTTCACCTGATTCAGTTGAGGCTTCAAAAGGCAATGATTCAAACCTCTCATACTATGAGTAGCTTGGGATTGCCGTGTTTTTACTCTGACATTGTAACTTTGTAACATATTAGGTGAGCCATACATGGGTAAAGAAGTCTTTCCTTGATGTGTTTGCTTTGCACTTGCTATGACCTCCTGAGTGCTTTTTGCTGACTTAGTTACGGCAAGGTGCTACCAGTCCTTTTAGATTACCATCTGTGTTCATATACAATACCAGTAGCTTGACTTCCCTCTGTCACTCTGGGGCGGATTAAGAATCTGGGCTTCAGGAGATGCAGTCCGGGAACTCCGCCTCAGAGGCCTCAAGTTGAATGTGTTCACAATTATTGCTGTAACTTATAATTATAGTCGTTATTACATCACGACATGATGGAAGAACTTCCCTGTTTCTGATTATTTTTTTTTATTTCTGAACATATCACTGGGGGCCTCACAGTAAACTGTAGCCAGGAGCCTCACGTCGCTGTAGCCACTGGCCTCACAGTAACTGTAGCCATGGGCCTCACAGTACAGTAGCCCAGGCGCCTCACAGTAGCTGTAGCCCAATGGCCTCACAGTAACTGTTGCCCAGAGCCTCACAGTACTGTAGCCCAATGGCCTCACAGTAACTGTAGCCCGCGGCCTCACAGTACCTTGTAGCCCAGGGGCCTCACTGTACCTACTTGCCCAGGGAGCTCAATTACCTGTGACCCCAGGGCCTCACCGCACCTGTAGCCCAGGGACCTTACCGTTCCTGTAACCCAGGGCCTCCAATACCATCGCCCAGGGGCCCTCACAGGTCCCTGTATCCCATGGGCCTCACCAGTTCCTGTCGCCCAGCGACCTCACAGTACCTGTAGTCCAGGGGCCCAAAAGTACCAGTAGCCCAGAGACTCACGTTACCTGTAGCCCTGGGGCCCCACAGTACCGTAGCTCACGGCCCCTCACATTACCTGTAGCTCAGGAGCCTCACGTACCTGTAGCCAGGGACCTCACAATACCATGTTATCCCAGGGCCCTCACAGTACCTGTAGCACCAGGGGCCTCACAGTACCTGTAGCCCAAGGGTCTCCACGTACCAGTAGGCCAGGGGTCTCACAGTATCTGTAGCCCAGAGATCTCCCAGTACCTGTTAGCCCAGGGGCCTCACAGTACCTGTTAGGCAGAGGGGACCTCACAGTACCTGTAGCCAAAGGGCTCACATGACCTGTAGCACAGGGCCTCCAGTCTCTGTAGCCCAGGGGAATACGTACCTGTAGCCCAGGGGTCTCACAAGATATCTGTAGCCATGGGCTTCACAGGACTTGTAAGCACAGGGCCTAAGAGTACTGTAGCCAAGGGGCTTTTAGGTACCTGTAGGCAGGGCCTCTACCAGTCCCTGAGCCGAGGGGCTCACAAGTACCTGGAGCTCATGGGCCTCACGCACCTGGAGCCCAGGGGCCTAACAGTACCTGTAACCCCCACCCCCCCACCCCCCCTCCCCCCCCCCCCCCCCCCCCCCCCCCCCCCCCCCCCCCCCCCCCCCCCCCCCCCCCAGGGGGCTTCACAGTGCCTGTAGCCCAGAGGCCTCCAAGTACCTGCAGCGCAGGGGCCTCACATTACTGTTGCACAGAGGCCTCACAGTATGTAGCCCATTGGCCTCACAGCCACTTAGAGCCAAGGCCTCACAGTTAACTGTAGCCAAGGGGCCTCAGAGTACCTGTAGCAGGGGCCTACAGTACCTGTGGCCCAGGGGCCTCCCAGTCCTGTAGCTCAGGAGCCTCACAGTATCTGTTGCCCAGGGGCCTCAGAGTAAATGTAGCTCAAGGGCCTCACTTTACCCTGAGCCAAGAGGCCTACACAGTACCGGTAGCCCAGGGGCCTCAAAATATCTGTAGACCCAAAGGCCTCACGGTACCTGCAGACCAGGGGTCTCACCGTACCTGTAACCCAGGGGCCGCACAGTGCCTGTTGCCAGAGGGCCTACAGGAACCAGTAGCCCAGGTGTGTCACAGAACCTGTAGCACAGGGGCCCCACAGTACCTGTTGCCCAGGGTTCTCACAGTACCAGTAGCCCAGAGGCCTCACAGTACCTGTAGCACAGAGGGCTCCACATAACTCTGTAAGGCGCCCAGGGGCCTGCAGTACCTGTAGCCCAGGAACCTCACAGTACCTGTAGCCAAGGAGCCTCAGAGTACCTGTAGCCAGGGGCCTCACAGTACCTGTAGCCCAAGGGCCTCACAGTACCTGTAGCCAGGGGTCTCCCAGTACCTGTAGCCCAGGGGCCTCACAGTACTCGTTTCCCAGGGGCCTAAGAGTACCTGTAGCCCAGGGGCCTCAGAGTACCTGTAGCTCAGGGGCCTCACAGTACCTGCAGCCCAGTGGTCTCACAGTACCTGTAACTCACGGGCCTCACAGTGCCTGTAGGCCAGGGGCCTCACAGCACCTGTAACCCAGGGGCCTCACAGTGTCCGTTGCCCAGGAGCCTCATAGTACCTGTAACTCAGGGGTCTCACATTACCTGTAGCCCAGGGGCCTCACAGTACCTGTAGCCCATTGGCCTCACAGTACTAGTAGCCCAGGGGCCTCACATTACCTGTAGCCCAGGGGCCTCACAGTACCTGTAGCCCAGGGGCCTCACAGTACCTGTAGCCCATTGGCCTCACAGTACCAGTAGCCCAGGGGCCTCACATTTACCTGTAGCCCAGGGGCCTCACAGTACCTGTATCACAGGGGCCTCACATTACCTGTAGCATAGGGGCCTCACAGTACCTGTAGCCCAAGTGCCTCACAGTACCTGTAGCTCAGGGGCCTCACAGTACATGTAGCCCAGGGGCCTACAAAATGTTAATCCGGCTATAGCCGTCTCTTGCTTCACGCACCAGCAGTACGTGTTGTATACATACCTACACTATCCTTTGTTGTTGTTGCCGTCACTAGCAGTACCTGTTACTTGTATACCCACACTATCCCTTTGTACCGTCACCAGCAGTACCTGTTGTTTGTATACCCACACTATCCCTTTGTACCGTCACTAGCAGTACCTGTTGTTTGTATACCCACACTATCCCTTGGTACCGTCACCAGCAGTACCTGTTGCTTGTATACCCACACTATGCCTTGGTACCGTCACCAGCAGTACCTGTTGCTTGTATACCCACACTATGCCTTGGTACCGTCACCAGCAGTACCTGTTGCTTGTATACCCACACTATGCCTTGGTACCGTCACCAGCAGTACCTGTTGCTTGTATACCCACACTATCCCTTGGTACCGCCACCAGCATACCTGTTGCTTGTAAAACCCACACTACCCCTTTTGTACCGTCACTAGCAGTACCTGTGTTTTGTATACCCACACTATCCCTTGGTACCGTCACCAGCAGTACCTGTTGCTTGTATACCCACACTATGCCTTGGTACCGACACCACAGTACCTGTTGCTTGTATATACCCACACTATCCCTTGGTACCGTCACCAGCAGTATCTGTTGCTTGTATACCCACGCTATGCTTTGGTACCGTCACCAGCAGTACTTCTTGCTTGTATACCCACACTATGCCTTGGTACTGTCACCAGCATTACCTCTTGCTTGTATACCCACACTATGCCTTGGTACCGTCACCAGCAGTACCTGTTGCTTGTATACCCACACTATCCCTTTGTACCGTCACCAGCAGTACCTGTTGTTTGTATACCCACACTATGCCTTGGTACCGTCACCAGCAGTACCTGTTGCTTGTATACCCACACTATGCCTTGGTACCGTCACCAGCAGTGCCTGTTGCTTGTATACCCACACTATCCCTTGGTACCGTCACCAGCAGTACCTGTTGCTTGTATACCCACACTATCCCTTTGTACCGTCACCAGCAGTACCTGTTGCTTGTATACCCACACTATGCCTTGGTACCGTCACCAGCAGTACCGGTTGCTTGTATACCCACACTATCCCTTGGTACCGTCACCAGCAGTACCTGTTCCTTGTATACCACCACTGTGATGCTTTGCTGTATCTTAGCGTTAATATCTTTGGTAACGAAGAAACTGGTTGCATTCTCCATTGATGCTTTAATTAAGAATGTTAAATTGGTCGTTTATATTCCAGTGGTGTGTCTATTTACTTGTGTAAATGCTAAGCCCAGTTAGCTGTTACATTATCTAATTTGCTGTTTTCATTATTCATGTCCATTAACCTTCAAATAATTTGCATTAATTACCATTAATTATCATTAGGGACTGTACCCGCCGGTACTCAAACTGATACAGATACTTCGGCACATCACTGGTATTGTGGGTTATTTTACTGTAAATGTTGAGGCAGCGCTTGCTGCTGCTACTGCTGTAGTTGCTGCTACTGCTACTGCTGCTACTGCTGCTGCTGCTGCTACTGCTGTAGTTGCTGCTACTGCTACTGCTGCTCCTGCTGCTGCTGCTGCTGCTGCTGCTACTGTTACTGCTGCTGCTGCTGCTGCTGCTACTGCTGTAGTTGCTGCTACTGCTACTGCTGTAGTTGCTGCTACTGCTGCTACTGCTACTGCTGTAGTTGCTACTACTGCTAATGCTGCTACTGCTACTGCTGTAGTTGCTGCTGCTGCTGCTACTGCTACTGCTGTAGTTGCTGCTACTGCTTCTGCTGCAACTGCGCTGCTGGCTGCTGCTGCTGCTGTAGTGCTGCTACTGCTCCCTGCTGCAACTGCTGCTGCTGCTGCTAACTTTTTACTGCTGCTGCTGCTGCTGCTGCTGCTGCTGCTGCTACTGCTACTGCTACTGCTGTAGTTGCTGCTGCTGCTGCTACTGCTACTGCTGTAGTTGCTGCTACTGCTTCTGCTGCTACTGCTGCTGCTGCTGCTACTTCTACTGCAGCTACTGCTGCTGCTGCTGCTGCTACTGCTGTAGTTGCTGCTACTGCTACTGCTGCACTGCTGCTAGCTGCTGCTACTGTTAGCTGCGCTGCTGCTGCTGCTGCTGTTTGCTGTGCTGCAACTGTTTACTGCTGCTGCTGCTGCGCTGCTGCTCTGCTACTGCTGTATTGCTGCTATTTGGGGGGGGGGGGGGGGGCTACTGCTCTACTGTCTGCTAGTGCTGCTGCTACTGCTGTAGTTGCTGCTACTGCTACTGCTGCTACTGCTGCTGCTGCTGCTACTGTTACTGCTGCTGCTGCTGCTGCTGCTGCTACTGCTGTAGTTGCTGTTACTGCTACTGCTGCTACTGCTGCTGCTGCTGCTGCTGCTACTGTTACTGCTGCTGCTGCTGCTGCTACTGTTACTCTGTTTGCGGGCTGCTCCCTGCTGCTGCTGTGCTGCTGCTGCTGCTGTCACTGCTGCAGCTGCTGCTGCTGCTACTGTTTCTGCTGCTGCTGCTGCTGCTGCTGCTGCTGCTTACTAGTTACGCTGCTGCTGCTGCTGCTACTTTACTTACTGCTGCTGCTGCTGCTGCTACTGTTACTGCTGCTGCTCCTGCTACTGTTTCTGCTGCTGCTGCTGCTGCTGCTGCTGCTACTGTTACTGCTGCTGCTGCGCTGCTGCGCTACTGTTACTGCTGCTGCTGCTGCTGCTACTGTTACTGCTGCGCTGCTGCTGCTGCTAGCTTGCGTGCTGCTGTTACTGCTGCTGCTGCTGCCGCTGCTGCTGCTGCTACTGTTACTGCTGCTGCTGCTGCTGTTGTTGCTGCTACTGTTACTGCTACTGTTACTGCTGCTGCTGTTGCTGCTGCTGCTGCTGCTACTGTTACTGCTGCTGCTGCTGCTGCTGCTGCTACTGTTTCTGCTGCTGCTGCTGCTGCTACCTACTGCTGCTACTGGTATACTGACTGCGCTGCTGCTGTTACTGCTGTCTGCTGCAGCTGCTGCTGGTGCTGCTACTGCTGCTACTGCTACTGCTGCTGCTGCTGCTACTGCTGCTATTGTTACTGCTGCTGCTACTGCTGCTGCTGCTGCTGCTGCTGCTGCTACTGCAACTGCTGCTGCTGCTGCTGTTACTGCTGCTGTTGCTGCCACTGCTGCTACTGCTACTGCTGCTGCTGCTGCTGTTACTGTTGCTGCTGCTGCTGCTGCTGCTGCTGCTACTGCTACTGCTGCTACTGCTGCTACTGCTACAGCTGCTGCACTGCTAGGCTGCTGCTGCGAGTGCTGCTGCTGCTGCTGCTGCTACTTCTGCTGCTGCGGCCTGCTGAGGGCCCTGCTACTGTGCTACTGCTTTTGCTGGCTCTGCTCACTGCGGGGCTGGCTGCTGTGCTACTGCTGCTGCCTCTCGTTAAAAACTTCCCCTTGCTGCTTACTGCTGCTGGCTGCCTCTGCTGCTGCGGGGCCCCGCTGCTGTTACTTTTCTGCCGCTGCTCTGCTGTCTGCTCTCTGCTGCACTCTCTGTGGCTGCTGCTGCACTGCTGCTGCTGCGGCCTCTGCTGTGCTGCTGCTCTGCTATTTGGGCGCTCTGCTGCACTGCTGCGGGCCCCTTGCTGCCTGGCTGCTGCTCTGCGCTTCTACTTTTCGCTGTGCAACTGCTGCTATTTTACTGCTGGCCTTTCCCCTCTCTGCTGCTGGCTGCGCTGCTACTGGCTGCTGGCTGCGGCGCTACTCTGCGCTATCTCTGCTCTGCTGCCCCTGCTCTGCTTGTTTGTTACTGCTGCTGTGGCGCTGCTGTTTTGTTTACTGGTGTTTGCTGCTGCTGCTGCTCTTGCTACTGCTCTCTGCTCTACTCGTTCTCCCTGCTGCGCAAAGCTGCTTACGCCTGCTGCGCTACTGCTGCTATGCTGCTGTTGCACGCTCTGCTGCGGGCTGCTGCTGCGCTGCGCGCGTTTTCAACTCTGCACTCTGCTGTTTTGCACTGCTGCGCTACTGCTGCTGGCTCTGCTGCTTCGCTACTCCCACAAAAAAGGGGCGTTTTTTTAAAAAGCAAGAGATCCCAGGAAAACCCAAGAAAGGACGCCCTTTCTAGCATCCACCTTTTACGGGTTTTCGAAAAAGAATCAGTATCCGGGCCCAAATTACCATAAAATTCAAAAATTCAATAGTGTTTTCAAATCAAAAACTGTAGGCTACTAACAAAAAATTTAAAATTTAAAAATTTAAAACTAAAAGGGTTTTGTCTAGCGTATATTATGAAAGTAATTCAAATAAACAAAAAAATCCTTCTCGGGTACAGAGAAATTGCTGAAGGCACATATCACCCCAAAGGCTTTTAAGTCCCGTCGGTACTTTGTTAGCATTTAATAAATAATAGAAATATTACAAGTAAAGTTTGTGGTGTGTAAGTGCTCAAAAGTAGTTTGTAGGCTTAAGACTCACAGACTTAACCTGTGACTGACTAAAAGTCCTCAATCAGAACAGCTTGCTTGAACAATAAAACGACTGATAAGCCAAATAGCAATATAACAAGCAACAGTGACACAGAATCAGGAACAAGGAGATAATATAACGACACTAAGTAGGGACCATCTGCAGATCCTCCACAAAAGTCACAAAACTCCCATACTACTGAATCTAAGTTCAGCATTAGAAAATCCCCGACTGTGACAGTACACAGATACCAGTACAAGTTAGTCAGAAGCTACATGCTCGGGACCTGAGTTCTCAGAGTGTCTATGTGACACACAACCTCAGTACAACGTAAAAAAATCCCTAAGTCTAGGCCATGCTCTGTGAACAGAGTTACACAGAACCAACAACAAGAGAGCGACAGAGACGATCTTCCAACAAGAGCCAGTAAGGAAGACACGTCTTGTCGGAAGCCAAGCCAAACAGAAAAGAGGGCGAGTCAAAGCAAGACAGTCTCAACCCAGTGAGGTGATCATCCCCCTCCGATCACGTGACCTCCATGGACTGCTGCTGCCCAGCAACACAGGGAAGCCGGCAGGGAAACAAGCAGAACTGGTAGTTAGACAATGCTGTTCAGCCTACTTGACACTCACGAACTAAGAGCACTGAATAATAATAAATGTTACATCCTACTAATAATATAACAAAGTCAAATAATAATATAAAGCAATATATTTACAATTTAGTTATTATCGCAGATATAAGCAATATAAAATTATAAGAACAGGTAATATACATTATATACATTGTGACCCATTCAGGGGTCCCAACACTAAGCTGCTGCTGCTACTGCTGCTGCTGGTATTGCTGCTACTGTTGCTGCTGCTAGTTCTGCTGCTGCTACTGCTGCTACTGCTGCTGCTGGTACTGCTACTGTTGCTATTGCTGCTACTGCTGCTGCTGCTGTTACTGCTGCTGCTGGTACTGCTACTGTTGCTGCTGCTGCTACTGCTACTGCTGCTGTTACTGCTGCTGCTGGTACTGCTACTGTTGCTGCTGCTGCTACTGCTGCTGCTGGTATTGCTGCTAACTGTTGCTGCTGCTAGTTCTGCTGCTGCTACTGCTGCTACTGCTGCTGCTGGTACTGCTACTGTTGCTGCTGCTGCTACTGCTACTGCTGCTGTTACTGCTGCTGCTGGTACTGCTACTGTTGCTGCTGCTGCTACTGCTACTGCTGGTATTGCTGCTACTGTTGCTGCTGCTAGTTCTGCTGCTGCTACTGCTGCTACTGCTGCTGCTGGTACTGCTACTGTTGCTGCTGCTGCTACTGCTACTGCTGCTGTTACTGCTGCTGCTGGTACTGCTACTGTTGCTGCTGCTGCTACTGCTGCTGCTGGTATTGCTGCTACTGTTGCTGCTGCTAGTTCTGCTGCTGCTACTGCTGCTACTGTGCTGCTGCTGGGAACTGCTACTGTTGCTGCTGCTGCTACTGCTACTGCTGCTGTTACTGCTGCTGCTGGTACTGCTACTGTTGCTGCTGCTGCTACTGCTGCTGTTACTGCTGCTGCTGGTACATCTGCTACTGTTGCTACTACTTCTGCTACTGCTGGTCCAAGTCGGACCGAAACGTCGTCGTAAGCTTCTCTCTTCTATGTGCGGGTTATTTGTGTATCGTTCCAGTCACGGTATTGTGCCTTTTTTGTTATTTATTGTTACTGGTATTGTAGCTGCTGCCATTGCTGATGTCTTTGTTATTGTTGGTCTTGCTATTGCTGCTGTTTCAGCTGCTGCTGCTGCTGTTGCTGCTACTTCTGCTGGTGTTGCTGCTGTTGTTGTAGCTGCTGCCCTACCTACTGGTGTTGATGCTTCTGTTGTAGCTGCTGTCCTACCTACTGGTGTTGATGCTTCTGTTGTAGCTGCTGTCCTACCTACTGGTGTTGATGCTTCTGTTGTAGCTGCTGTCCTACCTACTGGTGTTGATGCTTCTGTTGTAGCTGCTGTCCTACATACTGGTGCTGATGCTTCTGTTGTAGCTGCTGTCCTACATACTGGTGTTGATGCTTCTGTTGTAGCTGCTGTCCTACATACTGGTGTTGATGCTTCTGTTGTAGCTGCTGTCCTACATACTGGTGTTGATGCTTCTGTTGTAGCTGCTGTCCTACATACTGGTGTTGATGCTTCTGTTGTAGCTGCTGTCCTACATACTGGTGTTGATGCTTCTGTTGTAGCTGCTGTCCTACATACTGGTGTTGATGCTTCTGTTGTAGCTGCTGTCCTACATACTGGTGTTGATGCTTCTGTTGTAGCTGCTGTTCCTACATACTGGTGTTGATGCTTCTGTTGTAGCTGCTGTCCTACATACTGGTGTTGATGCTTCTGTTGTAGCTGCTGGTCTTGTTGCTGTTGCTGTTGTTGCTGCTACTGCTGCTGCTGCTTAATTTACTGTAGTAGTTCCTGTTTTTGCTATTATAGCTGCAGCTGCAGCTGCCGTTGCTGCTACATCTGATGTTGATATTGTTGTTGATGCTGTTGCTGTTGTAACTGATGCTGTAGCGTGAAGCTGCTGCTCTGGCTTCTGTTTCTGTTATTACTGCTGCTGTTGTTGCTGCTGCTGTTGTTGTTCCTGCTGCTCGATTTCTCTTGGTCCAAGGAAGTGGAGCTATTTTTCTCTTAGATTAAGCGTCATTATACTATTCATTCTCAAGACTCATACGAGTTTACTGTTTTAATGTATTTATATGTATATAATACTAGTCAAAGAACCTTTAAGTATATATACACCGAGACAATACACATTTCTCAGTTTATATACAAGAAACTCTCAGTGTGTATACACTAAGTCACTACACATTTTGAGGTATACCTGGTATATTTGAGGTATACCTGGCATATTTGAGGTATACCTGGTATATTTGAGGTATACCTGGTATATTTGAGGTATACCTGGTATATTTGAGGTATACCTGGTATATTTGAGGTATACCTGGTATATTTGAGGTATACCTGGTATATTTGAGGTATACCTGGTATATTTGAGGTATACCTGGTATATTTGAGGTATACCTGGTATATTTGAGGTATACCTGGTATATTGAGGTATACCTGGTATATTTTGAGGTATACCTGGTATATTTGAGGTATACCTGGTATATTTGAGGTATACCTGGTATATTTGAGGTATACCTGGTATATTTGAGGTATACCTGGCGTATTTGAGGTATACCTGTATATTTGAGGTATACCTGGTATATTTGAGGTATACTTGGTATATTTGAGGTATATCTGGTATATTTGAGGTATGCCTGGTATATTTGAGGTATATCTGGTATATTTGAGGTATACCTGGTATATTTGAGGTATACCTGGTATATTTGAGGTATACCTGGTATATTTGAGGTATACCTGGTGTATTTGAGGTATACCTGGTATATTTGAGGTATACCTGGTGTATTTGAGGTATACCTGGTATATTTGAGGTATATCTGGTATATTTGAGGTATACCTGGTGTATTTGAGGTATACCTGGTGTATTTGAGGTATACCTGGTATATTTGAGGTATACCTGGTGTATTTGAGGTTTTACCTGGTGTATTTGAGGTATACCTGGTATATTTGAGGTATTCCTGGTTATTTGAGGTATACCTGTTATATTTGAGGTATATCTGGTATATTTGAGGTATACCTGGTTTTATTTGAGGTATACCTGGTGTATTTGAGGTATACCTGGTATATTTGAGGTATACCTGGTGTATTTGAGGTATACCTGGTATATTTGAGGTATACCTGGTATATTTGAGGAATACCTGGTATATTTGAGGTATACCTGGTGTATTTGAGGTATACCTGGTATATTTGAGGTATACCTGGTATATTTGAGGTATACCTGGTATATTTGAGGTATACCTGGTGTATTTAAGGTATATCTGGTATATTTGAGGTATACCTGGTATATTTGAGGTATAACCTGGTAATATTGAGGTATAACCTGGTATAATGTAAATCTTCCTGTTAAATGGCAGCTCTAGATACAAACTATTTGGTTTATATTTTATTTTTGTATATGTTATATACATAAATATAATATTAATTTAATTATAAATGATAATGAAGATTTTTTCGAAATAAATTTTAATGATACAGCAGAAAGCGCAATGTTTTTTTTTTCTCTGGTTGGATCATGAGAGTGTTGTGTGAGTGTAAGTAATACTCAGAGTCACAGGTTAGCATGCCTTTGTCCTCTGTATTTACTCCTGCTGCTTAAGAATACATTACCAGCGACCCTGACGACGTCCTGTTGTTCTTGTTCCCTTCAACTGATTGTACAGAATTTTACACCGCTTACTGTACCTCGCTCAGTACTTCGCTCTGTATTATTGTTTTTAACTCGCAAGACTTTACCAATATACGTAAATAGATGTACACATACATACACACACACACACACACACACACACACACAACACAAAACACACACACACACACACGTAAAGAAACTAGAGAAAGTGCAAAAGTTTGCAACAAGACTAGTTCCAGAGCTAAAAGGTATATCCTAAAAGAGAGGTTAAGGAAATCAACCTGACGACACTGGAGGACAGAGAGATAGGGGGACATGATAACGACATACAAAATACTGAGAGGAATTGACAAGGTGGACAAAGACAGGATGTTCCAGAGATGGGACACAGCAACAAGGGCACACAGTTGGAAGTTGAAGACACAGATGAATCACAGGATGTTAGGAAGTATTTCTTCAGCCACAGAGTAGTCAGGAAGTGGAAATAGTTTGAAGCGATGTAGTGGAGCAGAACCATAACATAGTTTTTATAGAGGTATGATAAAGCTCACGGTTCAGGGAGAGTGACCTAGTAGGGGGCCAGTGAAGAGGCGGGCCGGGAGTTTGGGAATCGACCCCTGCAGCCTCAACTAGGTGAGTACAACTGGGTGAGTACACACACAACAAGTGGAGAGAGTAACGGGAGTTGAAGGGGAAAAGCCAGACTATAAAAGAGGGACTACATAGGTTTGAGGAACTTCCTACAGGAGGTTCCGTGGACAGAGAACGGGCAGGAAAGCCAGTAAATGAAATGAATGGAATAATGTAACAACAAAATGCAAGGAGGCAGTGGAAAGGTTTATTCCCAAGGGCAACAGAAACAAAGGAAGACCAGAAACGAGCCCCTGGTTTACCCCGACGGTGTAAGGAGGCAAAAACAAAGTGCAATAAAAGAATGGAAAAAGTACAGAAGGCAGAGAACAAATGAAAATAGGGGGAAAAAGTCGCAGAGCCAGAAACGAGGATCCACAGGTAAGGAGGGAGGCCCATCGACAGTATGAAAATAACATAGCATCGAAAAATCAAGACTGACCCGAAACTGTTTGTATAGCCACATCAGGAGAAGACAACAGTCAAAGACCAGGTGAAACAGACTTAGCATAGAAGTGGAGAACTCACAAGAAAAGAACAGAGGTATGTGAGGAGCTAAACAGGAGATTAAGGAAGTTTTTACAGTAGAGACAGGAAGGTTTCTGGAAGACACCAGAAGGGAACATCAAGAGGGGAAAATACCAACAAGTGTTGGATGACATACGAACAACCGAGGAGGAGGTGCAGAAGCTGCTAAGTGACCTTGATACTCAAAGGCGATGGACCGGACATCTCCCCGTGGTTTTTTAGAGAAGGAGCAAAGATGCTGTGCGTGCCCCTAACCACAATCTTCAACACATCCCTTGAAACTGGCAACTACCTGAGAAATGGAAGACAGCAAATGTAGTCCCCATATTTAAGGAAACAGAAACGAGGCACTAAACTACAGACCTGTGTCTCTGACTTGTATAGTATGCAAAGTCATGGAGAAGTTTATCAGGAGGAGAGTGGTGGAGCACCTGGAAAGAAACAAGTGTATAATTGACAACCAGCACTGTTTCAGGACACTGTACACTGTTGTGGGTTTTAGGCCCATACTGGATTTATGCAGCACCAGTCTGGAACCCACACCTGGTCAAGCACGTCAAGAAGTTAGAGAAAGTACAAAGGTTTGCAACAAGGCTAGTCCCAGAGCTCAGGGGAATGTCGTACGAGGAAAGGTTGAAGGAAATGGGACTGATAACACTGGAGAACAGAAGGGTCAGGGGAGACATGATAACGACATACAAGATACTGCGGGGAATAGACAAGGTGACAGAGATAATGTTCCAGAGAGGGCCCACAGATACAAGGGTCACAATTGGAAGCTGAAGACTCAGACGAGTCACAGGGACGTTAGGAAGTATTTCTTCAGTCATAGAGTCGTCAGGAAGTGGAATAGCCTAGCAAGTGAAGTAATGGAGGCAGGAACCATACATAGTTTTAAGAAGAGGTATGACAAAGCTCAGGAAGCAAGAGGGGGAAAAACCTAGTACCGATCAGTGAAGAGGGCGGGGCCAGGAGCTGAGTCTCGACCCCTGCAACCACAATTAGGTGAGTACAATTAGGTGAGCACACACATACACACACACACAGTCGAAAGCCGAAGTTACATTCAAGAAAATTGAGACAGACAACAGACACAGACACAACACACACACAGACACCCACACAGACAGACAAAACCCACACACACACAACACACACACACACACACACACACACACACACATATGAGTTGAGTCTCATACATTTAATAATGAGTCAGAGAGATAGGAAGTATTTTTTCAGTCATAGAGTTGTAAAGGCAGTGGAAAAGCCTAGAAAAAAGACGTAGTGGAGGCAGGAGCCATACACAGTTTTAAGACTTTTGGGTTTTATAAAGCTCATGGAGCGGGGAGAGAGAGGGCCTAGTAGCAAAACGGGAAGAGGCGGGGCCAGGAGCTAGGACTCGAACCCCTGCAACCACAAATAGGTGATACACACACACACACAAACACACACAGTCAGTCCCGCAGACGTGGTCAAAAAGGCTCCGGGGATTTAGTGGTTTTTAAGGCGTGCAACAACTGTTAGCATAATCACGTAGTGACAACGTCAGGAACAATCCTACGAGTGATAACCAGAAATTATTAGTTAAAAAAAGTCGAGAGGAAGCCTGAAATCTTTAATTTTTTAAGTGTCAAACCGTTAGTGGATATAGGCTTCTGTTGCTACACAGATTCAAATATACAAAGAATCAAGTGAGTGTGGGAAGGGGTGTTCAAGAATTTCGAGGAGATTGGATAACAAGTGAAATTGGGGCACCATACAGTGAGAGTGAAAAAATTAATAAGCAAAAGTAGAAGGAAAAATATAATATATAACAAGGAAGGTGGCATTAGCCTGCTTAAACGAGTGACGTCCACAACAGTGTGTGTGACATTAATACATATAAAGTGTAACACCGAATGTGAAGTTTTATCCATATAAGATGAAGTGTAACTCTATCATAATGACACTGAGGGGACGGCGGGATGCTGACATAACGGTTTATAAAGATCACAGGTGAAGAATTTTCAAATAGTGGATAGAAGGCTAGTCAGTCAGCATCTGGCAACTTGTCATCCATCACTGCCACTTAAGTATCACTCACCTGTTGGGGTTGTTTTTTTTGGGTTCTGGACCCTGCTTGAGTCACTGTTAGATACTGGCACTCACTCCTGCAAGCTATTACCAGAATTATAAGCAGAAATAGCATAGATAAGGTTAAGATAGTGTTGACTAAGCGAGACAGCCTAGCGATGGAAGCCTCGTGAGGGTGACGTCCGACACTCCTAGAAGCTCGAGACAAGCTAAATTTTTTACAACCTAATTTACTTTCAGTGTTTATAATAGAAGTGATAAGTGCAAAGATCACTGTTGGCAGTTTTATAAAATACGGGTATTACTACTGATATTGATTACGTATGAATACTTAGAAGTGGGGGCACACAGAACACACGAGCACACACACACACCACACCCACACACACACACACACACACACACACCACACACACACACACACTCACACACACACACACACACATACGGACACACACACACATAACACATACACACATAACTGAGAGAAGCTAAATTTTCACAACCTGCTACGGTTCTGAATTTTAGAAGTAGCATCGATAAGTGTTACAAGTATTGGTAAGCTTAGAATTACTGGTATCTACCGTATTTATTAGCAGTATGAATACTAGAAGTGGGGCACAACACACACACACACACACACACACACACACACACACACACACACACACACAACACACACACACACACCAACACACACACACACACGCACACACACAGACACAATACACATACACACACAATACAACACACACTACACCACACATTACAACACATATCACACACACACATATACACACACACACACATACCACACACAAACACACACATACACACATACACACATAACACACACACATACACACACAGGAACAAGCACTTGTAAGCTTGTATCCACACCAAACAACACATACACAGGATTTCACACTGGTTCCCGGGGAGGTCCTGTGAACTGAACCATCTGAACCTTTCTCCTCTCCCCCCCGCCTCTTTCTACCACTAATAGACTATCTCTACCGTCTCTCACCTTTACCTATATCTCTCTCTCCCCTATACTCTCTACCTTCTCTCTCTCTCTATTCCTCTCCCATCTTTCCCCTCTAAACATCTCTTACTCTCTAACACTCCCCCCCTCTAACATCTCTCCCCCACCAAACATCTGTCCCCTCCCTTTATCTCTCCCCTCTACCCTTTCCCCCCTCTCTCCCCTCCTCCCCCCCTAGCCTCTCTTCTCCCTCCGCTCTTCCAACACCCCCCTCTTTCCCCTTCTCCCCTCTTTGCCTTCCCTTTCTCCCCTCCCTCCCCCCTCCCCTCCCTCTCTCTCTCCTCTCTCTCTCTCTCTCTCTCTCTTGCTGCTCTCTCTCTCTTGCTCTCTCTCTTGCTCTCTCCTCTCTCTTCTTGCTCTCTCTCTTGCTCTCCCTCTCTCTTGCTCTCTCCTCTCTCTTGCCTCTCTCTCTCATGTCTCTCCTCTTCTTGCTCCATCTCTTGCTTCTCTCACTCTCTTGCTCTCTCTCTCTCTTAGCTCTCACTCTCTTGCCTCTCTCTCTCTTGCTTCTCTCTCTCTTGCTCTCCTCTCTCTCGGCTCTCTCTCTCCTCTTGCTCTCTCTCATATTTGCTCTCTCTCTTGCCACACTCTCTTCGCTCCTCGCTCTCTCTCTCTCTTGCTCTCCTCTCTCTCATGCCTCTCTCCTCTCTTGCTCTCTCTCTTGCTCTCTCTCTCTCGCTCTTGCTCTCTCTCTCCTCTTGCTCCCTCTCTCTCTCTTGCTCTCTCTACTCGATTCTTGCTCTCTCTCTCTCATGCTCTCTCTCTCTCTGCTCTCTCTCTCCTTGCTTCTCTCTCTTCTTGCTCTCTCTCTCTCCTTGCTCTCTCTCTTGCTCTCTCTCTCTCTCTTGCTCTCTCTCTCTCCGTTGCTCTCTCTCTCTCTCTTGCTCTTCTCTCTCTTGCTCTCTCTCTCTCGCCTCTCTCGTCCCCTTTTTCCCTTCTAACTCTCCTCCCCCCCTCCTACTCTTTAAAAAAAAAAAAAAAAAAAAAATGGTGGGGACTCGCAGGTACCAAGGATCAGCTGAGAATGGTTCGGGTAGGGAGGAGTGGATGGAGGAGCAGTGGAAAAGGATGAAACAAGAGTGGGAGAGAAAATTAGGAGAGCTTTTTCTGAAAAAATGGAGAAAGAGCTCTCTTGATATTGGGAAAGGAGGTTGGAGAAGGAGACAAAGAATTGGGAGCACAAGTCGAAACTGCAGTAGGCCAGATAAGGGACTAGAAGTGAGATAAATAGGCTGAAGCGAGTTACAGGGGGCAGAGGTCCAGAGAAGACACAGCATATGAAGCTGCGAGGCTGAACAGGAAGGAAGGAATTAAAATATGCTAAGGTCACATCAAACTGCCAAGGAGGAACCAAGGATGAAAGGGAAGATCAGCTGATTGCAGAGAGAGGTGATGGTCGAATGCTGAGACACAACAAGGCAATTCAAAGCCACTGGAAAAATCCAAGGAGAAACTGTACCACATACAGGCAGGATCCAGAGTCACAGAGGGTGAGGCAATGGGAGGAAGAAAGGGCAAAATCAGTGTTTATCCATGGCTTCAGGAGAGAGAGGAAATGACACACAATGAAAGGACGCAGGAAGAAAGGGAAAGAGATTGAGAAAATCATCCACGGAAAATAGAGAAGAGATGGACGAGATTGTAAATTATTCAGAGAATAGGGGGTACTCAAAAAAAAAACAAAAAAAAAAAAGGGGAAAAACGACCAATCAAGCTGATTCCAGGACGGAAACAGTGCGGAACAAGGATCCTCCAAGAGAAAACCACGATTGAAATACTCGGAAGAGTACAAGAGGGTGTTTCCTAGACAGATACAGAACAAAATCAAACGACAGTCAGCTGAGGGAGGAGGACAAAAAAGCGAAAGGAGCAGAAAAGAGACAAGGAATGGAATCAGCAGAGGTCAGTCGAGCAGGACAGAACGCAAGGGCAAGCACACACACAAACTACTCACAGAACCATAACAACCTATCACACCATCCCACACACACTACAATCCAACCCACAGCCTCCACCCAACACCGAGCTATGAATCCCACAGTATGCCAACAAGGTCCTCCCACCCTCCCAGGCCCCCCAAACCACAGTGTTGGAAAGGAACTGAGGTATGGTACACAAACGCTGATGGAATACAAATAAGTGGGAGGAGTGGCACGAAAGAGTCAAAGAAGCAACACCGGACAACATAGCTCTCACAGAAACCAAGCTACGGTATGATAACAGATGCCATTCTTTCCAATGGGATACCAAATCCTGAGGAAAGACAGAGGGAACGAGGGGGGGGTGAGGAGTGGCTTGCTGAATCAAAAATCCGCTGGAATTTTGATGAGTCTGGAGAGAAGGAGATAGCGGAGAAGAAAGTGATTACATATGGGAAACACTTCACTCTGGAGGTCCCAAGGTGGTACTAGCAGTGAATGTATAACCCACCCCAGAACAGCAGGAGTCCAAGGCGAGAGTACACGAAGCAATAGAGCGATGTTGACACACTGGCTAGTGGCCAGAAGAGCTCATGCATGCAGGTCAAAGCTCCTGATTCATGGGTGACATTTA
>NC_069403.1:31215524-31218024 GCF_026875155.1 Cherax quadricarinatus
AGAGAGGAATTGGGGAACACTAGAGGAAAATCTCCGGCAAATATGGTGCATTTACTGCTAGGAACGACTTTGTCTTTTCCTGAAGCTTGGTGAGCATTGTGTTGGCAATTTCTACCAAGATGTTTGTCCCAGTGTGACAGTTTGTGCCCTCTGGAGGAGCTGGTCCCCACTGGAGATCGAACAAGGGTGTCCCCCCACCCAATGGCTGCTTCAATGAACCTGGATCTGAACTCCTACCCATCTCTCAATCATTCGGGGACAGTATCCATGACTATCACAGGAAGTCAAACATGAAGGCAAACATGCATGGTAGAGCTTGCCGCAATGCTTTGCGCACCCCTACACCTCCCAGTGGTCACTAGGAGGGTTTACCTGATCCCATTACTGATTCTTCCAGTGACAACAGTGCCTTCTTAAAGACTGATTTCAGGAGTGAGTCATATGTTGTTGAGTGTTTGGTTGGTCAAAAGTGGGTGTGCACCTCAGAAGTGAGTCTTGCCAGAGTAAGACACCTTTGTGAAGGAGATACGGGGCATCAAGGTCATCGGAGATCACGTATTCTTTCCTCCATTCCTCTTCAGGTCATTCCCACTTAGTCCTTGAGAACTGTGTTGATGGCCTAGTTACCCGTGGTGCTAAGAGGTGCTCTTGATGGAGTGGTAGCACTGACTACAGGGAGGAATGTTCGCATAGTAATGGAATTACTTTCCTGGTTTTTTTGATGATTTCCACTTGGAGGGATTGAGATGAACCCAAAGCATCTGCCAGTGCCTTCAAAACTTTGATATACTTTTTGAAGCTCTTCATATCACAGGAGGCAGGGACTTCTTCAGGGATGCTGTCACCCGCTGAAATGAAGGGAAAAAGACTGGGGAACCGATCCCTAAGCTGGCAAGACCACATTCTTTTACCATAATTAAAACTCATATCAAGGCTAACTTTGACTAAAAAGGGGGGGCCCTTTCTCTGGTCAGTCCCTTCCCCACATGGCTGTGTCATCACTGCCTCGAGAGACCTAAACACAGTTGGTGTGGCTGGGGTAAACCTGGCGCTTCTAGGCAAATGTTTCTTAACTGCTGCTTTGGCAACGAGATGGCAAAGATGGTACCAACACAATGAGTCTGATTCCGCCCCCCCCCCCCCCCCCCCCCCCCCCCCCCCAGCCAGGCAGTTTGTTTTGACGAAGGTTGTTAACTCAGAAAGAAAATTAGATGCAGAGTGCCAATTACTGGATTTTAGCAATCTCTATGAGGTGTTTGGCTGAATTTCCATGTAACCTTAGCAGATCCTGCTAGAAATGAACACTAATGCCTTGTAGACTTCCTAATTCTGGCAAAAATTAGTTTGTCCAGTGATGAGGTCTCCTCAGGTTGTTGTTGACGACTAGTGCCCTTGTTGGAGCGCTGTCTCTTTGTGCTTGGGCTGTGGCCTCACTTTTGATCGCAACAGTGTCATCCCCCCCCACTTGGTAATTATTCTGATTGCTCCCTCTGTGTTACCTTCGACATTTTGCTACCTGTGGAGCAAATTTCCCGTTTTCAGTGTAATTTATTTCTGGTCACCTCTGATTCCTGCGGATGATGGGGCTGAGGGACACAATATATCTGGTTTCTTGGGTAGTTGCACACTGCTTGTGACAGATGTGGTTAGCAGTTTGTCTTGTCTTTCATGAACTGCAAGACAGATATTGTCTGAACAAGAGTAGGTTCACCATGCTTTAATGGTGCCTTGGGCTTCTAAGTTTGGTGGAACCTCCATTCACCTGCTTAAGTCTGTGAATTTCCCTGGAGCATATGGACGAGCATCTATAGGAATGTGGAGAATAGGGTACTGCTAACAGTGGATTAGACTGTCATACATGTCTTGCAAGTGAGGAGGTTCCATTCGAATTATTCCTCTGCCTCTGGAGGCTGGAGGCATTGCTCTCTACTGCGGCCATATGTGATCCACATCACCCTTGATGTACACGATTAAGCCGTACTGTTGAGTGCCGTTTACCCTCCACACACGACAAGTGCCTTTACTTTCATTGTGGGTGCACATTTCCTTGGTTCATTTGTGGTGTCTAGTTGTCATCATCTGTCATACCTCTATCTGTGAGAACACACACACACACACCACACACACACACACACTCACACCACACACAACACACACACACACGCAACGCACACGCACACGCACACGCACCCGCATACAACACACACCACACACACCCAACAAACACACACGCACAGCACACCACAAGCACGCACAAGCACACGCACACACACACACACCAACACGCACGCACACACACCACACACACACACACAAAACACACACACACAACACACACACATACACACACACACGCACCACACACACACCACACACACACACACACACACACACACACACACACAAACACACAACACACACACACCTAACAGAAAGGCAGGCAATGGATCAGAGAATACCTGTCAGGGAGGGCACAACGAGTCATGGTACGCGACGAGTG
>NC_069403.1:31225524-31308024 GCF_026875155.1 Cherax quadricarinatus
CAAGGAGGACAGAGACAGGATGTTCCAGAGACGGGACACAGCAACAAGGGGTTACAGTTGGAAGCTTAAGACTCAGATGAACGACAGGGATGTTATTAAGTAATTTTTCAGCACGAGTTGTCAGGAAGGGGAATAGCCGGGTGTGAGGGAGGCACGATCCAAAGTAGTTTTAAGAGGGGAAATAGCCGGGTGTTGTGGAGGCAGTCCATACGTCTTTAAGAGGGAATAGCCGGGGTAGTCTAGTGGAGGCGGACCTACATAGTTTTAAGAAGGGTATAAAAACTCCGGAGGGGGAAAGAATGAACGGGTAGCGGCCATTTAAGAGGCGGGGGCAAGGAGCTGCGACTCGCCCCCCCCAACCACAATGGGTGGCAATAGGGAGTACACACCCCTACACTAACTAAGCGACCTTACATTTGCAATGTAAAATAGATATCATGCATAATGCATAAAATAAATCCGTATTTTTTAAAGTGCGTCTACGCATAAATTTTTTTAAAATTATATTATCTCATTAAAAAGATAGACTTGCAGTATTCTGCGCATGCAGCGAGATGCGGGTCTGGGTTGGAGATACGGGACCCCTGTTTCGGATCGAGAGGTATATAAGGGGATCCCTTTTCTCTGTTTGCTGACATACCTGACTTTGGGGTTAGGGGGATACTGGGATACCTTTCTCTGATTATTGCATAAACACATGGGGTTTAAAGGGATACTGGAATACTTTTCTCTGATTACGACATACCTGACTTGGAGTTATGGATACTGGGTACCTTTCTCTGATTATTGACAAAAGCAACATCGGGGTTAAAGGGATATTTGGGATCCCTTTTCTCTGTTTTGGGCATACATAACACGGGTTAAGGAAACGGGGATCCCTTTTCCTAATATTGACATACACAACTGGGGGTTTAAGGGATACTGGGAAAAACCTTTCTCTAATATTGCCCTACACAACTGGGGGTTTAAGGGATACGGGATCCTTCTCTTTTATGGATACCAACATCGGGGTTAGGGGATTTTGGGGATATTTTCTCTGATCAACAGATTCATGATGCTCGGGTAAGGGAATAGGGGGATCCTTTTCCCGGGATCAGACAACTCCGAAACAAGTCAATTTTTAAAAGTTTTATTTTTGATATTCCTAATTTTACAATTTCAATTTTTTTAATCTTTTTATCCTTTTTTCTTTCTTTAATAACTTGGGGACAAAAGAAAGATTGTAAAATACAAGCGAGGCAACAAACAAAAACAGAGCCCGAAAAAAACATTTCCCTGACTACGGAAAATGTCAGGAAATAAACTTAGACACTTTCTCGACCCCCTCAGTCTGTATTATAATGAACAATGAAGTCTTTTCACATTGTTAAAGGAATTTCAGTTATTGATCTGAATTTACAAGCTAAATAATGTTTTATACATTTTTTTTTTTATTTTTAAATTGTCGGGCGCTGCACACTCCTCATAAAAAGGGAAGCCCAACTGGTTGGGTCCAGGGCACCGGGAGCTGCTCCCCCCTCATCCCCTACAAAAACACTCTAGCCAAACTCACGTCTAAAATTTATGTCCTTAATATTAAAAAACCTTAAATTTTATCAGGTTACTTCATTGTTGAACATTAAAAATGTACTTTTTAAAACGGGGTTAGAAATAGGTGATCCGTAGCGAGATAAAAATAATTTTAAGGCAAGAGTGGGGGGTTTAGGAGTGAGTCGCCCCCCAGCGCGCTCTCTGAGAGAGGCCCAGATGGAAACAGCTCACATCAATTTTGTGGCGGAATATTACCCATTTATGTTTTTTGAAACATGTGTATGATCACGGGCATTTAAAAAAACCGTCTAGCTCCCTGACCAACCCGTAAACCAAAAAAACTATAAAAAATAATAATAATTTTAAATTAAAAATATTAAAATTATTATAATAATAAAAATAGTAATGAAATTAATAATAATTAATAATAAAATAATAAAATAAAATAAAAAATTAATAATAAAAATAATAATAAAAATTTCTTGACTTGTAAAAGGTATACTAGCCAGCTGACATCTGACAGTATTATATGAAAGCCATTGTTATGGGCATTTCGGGAAATTGGGTAATTTTGTCCAGGTCCCCACACCATCCAAACACCCAGG
This sequence comes from Cherax quadricarinatus, assembly GCF_026875155.1. NCBI lineage: Eukaryota > Metazoa > Arthropoda > Malacostraca > Decapoda > Parastacidae > Cherax > Cherax quadricarinatus. The sequence goes on from NC_069403.1 coordinate 31,227,660, forward strand.
TCCCCTTTTTAAAGAGGGGGTGAACATACCAACATTCAAAAAGCATCACAAATATATTTAAACGGGTACTACAATGATTTCAACTTATAGTTCAAAAATTGATGTGGGTATATGCATCAATTTGTTACACTTTTTAAAAAGGGGCAATATAGCTGGCATACCTGGACCGGTTTCGAGAGTTTATTTACCACCTATCCTGTCGTGGGGCCCAGACTCATTGAAAGCTGCCTGTGGATTTTATTGTGCTGCCGTCCCGCAGGTTGATCATACTTGTACGGTAGCTCTGGTCGCGAGCCGTTTTGGTCGTGACCCGCCCCTGTTTTCCCCCATTTGATTGTATGAAAAACGATTCACCCCTTTCCAGTCCCCTATAAGTGTATTAAATATTTTTTTTTCTAAGTTTTTTTAATCAAAAAAAAATAGTTATTATACCAGAGGGGTCAGAACAAGCGCCTCCCACCCTTACCCCCCTATAAAAGGTTTTCTCTTACAAACCCTCTTCCAACCACCTCTGCTGGTTTTAAAAATTCATCATTTTCTCCTCATTAAAGGGGGTAATTCGCTCAACTCACTGTGTATTTCCGGGTTTTCTCGAAAAATATCCCCTCACTTACACATCACCTGCAATTTATTCTCTTTGAACCATATTAGCAACAGTTTATAAAACTTTTCCAGCACTTGAGGCCTCTGTTTGGGTTTAACATCGTAACTGCCTTACAACAAGTTTTTTTTAAAAAGCTGCTCCTGCTTCAGAATATCGAGATCGTACACTTGGGCTTCTTGGTTCCACAGCAAGATTGTAATCACCCCGTGCCATACTTTTCATTAATTTTCCCTTCTTCACTTCTAGGGTTTTAACTGCAAAAAATTTCAAAAACACTGAAACACAAAACAGGATTTCACAGTAAATGACTGAAATCTGACCGGATGCACAAGGCGGGGTTTTACACAAAAACAGAAAGTGGGGAAAATGGCGTTGAAAAAAAAAAAGACCGGGAATGTGAAAACTGCTCGGCGTGTTTTTTCGGCCCCTGATTCGTGTTCGAAACCCAAATGAAAAATTTGGCAGATTTTTGGTCCGAACCGATTTGTTCTGACCATAATTTCCCACTTTTTACTCCCACACACACACACACCCCACACACACACACACACACCACACACACACACACACCCACACCACACACACACACATTATATAATATATATATATAATAATATATAATATATATATATATATAAATAAAATATAAATTATATAAATAATATATATAATATAAATAATAAAATAATATATATATATATAAATATATATAAAATATATATATATATACATATATATTTCAAGGTACCCCCTTTAGAACTGTCCAGGGACCCCACCCTCAAGAAAAGAAAAATTTGTTTAGTAAAAACCCAAAGGTTTCCCGAAGCTTTTTGAAATTGTTTTCTCCTCCCCCCCCTTAAAATTTATAAAAAACTTTTTAAAGAAAAAATTCTTTGGAAAACATTAAAAAACAATAGAAAAGTAAAAAACATAGAAAAAATTTTAGAGCGCATCTCGAATACTTCGCCCAGCTCCCCGGGCAGTGGGCAGCGTCCCCAAATGTGCAAGTTTTTCCTCTCGGATCGCAACACTGAGCTCTGAAAGGGCAGCGGTCGCTCGGTGCCCTTGGTTTCTATGACGATTTTTTCCCCCCCACTCTTTGGGGAACTTTAGAGCACACTTCCCAATGCCCAAAGGGCTCCCCCCTTTTGGGGATGAAGTTAAAAAAGGGGGAAAAGGTTTCAATTTGCATCTTTGGTCTCCCTGTGGCGGCAGCCCCCACCCCCTTCAGCTTTGGAAAAAGGCAAGTAGGTGTCGCCAATGTGGCAGCACGGTGTATCCCCGGCAATCGCTTTCCTCCTTCCAGGGTAGCTAGTGGCTCAAAGGGCGATTTTGACACCATCAACCTCTGCACACCAAAACACACACACACACACCCCACACACACACCACACACACCACCCCCAAAAAAAAAACAAAATATATATTAAAATATCTATATAAATTTTAAAATATTTATAAATATATTTTAAATTTTTATATATAAATATAATTATATATATATAAAATAAATATTAATAATAAAATTTTAATTATATTAAAAAGGTTTTTGAAAGGTAAAAAAGGGGGGCTTTGTGGCATTTAGGTTTGGAAAAGGTATGACGGGGGGGATAGGGGGTCAATGGGAGAAAGGAGGGTTTAAAAAGTAAGGGAGGTTAGAAAGATGAAGAGTTTTTTTTTTTTGAGTGTGAGGTAAATAAGGGGTTTGGGAAAAAGGGGAAATTATTTTCCCATAAAGTGGTTGCAAGTGTGTGATGCACCGTGGTTTGTTTAAAATTTTAAATAGATGGGGTTGTAAAGAAAAATAAAATGATCGAAAGAGGGGGGGGGTTAAAAAAAAAAGGAAAAAACATAAATGGGAGTTTTTACATTGTTTTGCGTGAAAGGTCGGGGATTCTGAAAGAAGTTTCAAAAGATTGGGGGAAGGAAAGGGGTGCAAAGAAGAAAATTAAAAATTTAAAAGGAAAGAGGGTTTTGAGGTAAAAATTAGGGGAAGATGGGGAGGTGTGCACAGAATTTTTGGGGTGGGTGTCAGCGAGGGCCCATGGTGGGGAATCATAAACTAGAGGGAAAGGAGGGGGGCACTTTTAATTGTGAAACAAAAAAAATTTGTTTGGGGCAAAAGGGAAAAAAGGAAAAGTTTTTTTAAAACGCCTTTTTTGGGAAGCTGGGGGGGTGGAAAGTTGAGGCGGGAAAGGCTGGGGCAGTGGAAGGGGGTGTTTAGGGGTGTGTGGGCGAATTAAAACAAAATTCTATTGGGGTGGGGGTGTAGGAAAAAAAACCTTTTTAAGGGGTTAGGAAGGGGGGATGGTCGGAAAATTGGGAAGGACAAACCGAAACTAAGAGGTTAGTTGAGTAAAACGGGGGAGGGGTTGGCCCGGAAGGTTTGGAGGGGGGGGTTAAAGAGTTTTTTCGGGGGGGGACCCGCCCTTTGGGTGGGATCGGGGGGGCAAATTTTTAAAAAATATTTTATTAAAAATAAATTATAATAAAAAAGGCCAATATCCCAAAATAATTTTATCTAAAATTTAATTTATTTAAAAAAATTTTTAAAATTTTAAAAAAATATATTAAATTTTTTTTTTAAATTTTAAAATTATAAAAAAAATATATTATAAAAATATAATAATCTAAAAAATATATATATATATTTATATTATATATACATTATTTTTTTTTAATTCCCTGGCCGATTCCCACCAAGGGAGGGGGGCCCGAAAAAGAAAAAATTTCACCATCTTACTCCCTCACTGTTTGCCCGAAAGGGGGGGTTTTCCCTACATTTTTTTAAAATGCAACATTTTAAAACCCTCCTTCAGAGTGCAGGCACTGACTTCCCCTCTCAAAGGACCAAGCCGGCCTGCCGGTTTTTCCCCAACCCCTTCTAAATGTTACTTTTCTCACACTCCCCAGCACTCAAGTATTAAAAACCATTCGTCTCCTTTTTCTCCTATCAAAAACCCACGCACGCCTGCTGGAAGCCAAGCCCCCGACACAAAACCCCCTTTCCCCCCCCCTCCAAACCCTTTTCCAGGCCGACCCCTACCCCGCCTTTCCTTCCACACAGACTGATAAACCCTTTAAATCTTCTGTTTCGCTCCCTTCTCTTGCATTCCGAACCACCCAACAACCCCCCCCTCGCCCTTGGACAACAGTTTTGGAATCCGCCCCCTCCTAACTTCCCAAAATGAATTTCCCTGCATTATATTCACACCACACATTGCCCCAAAATGACATCTCACTCCTCCAGCCTTTCTCCTCGCTGCAACATTTATACCCCGCTTACAACATTTAAGAGCGTTGGTAAAACTATACTCTATACTTCCCCTCTTTGCCTCCAAGGGCAAAGTTCTTTGTTTCAAGACTCCCAAATGCACCCCATCCTTTTCCCCCCATCAATTTTATGATTTCCCCCATCTTTCAGACCCCTCCCTACACTCCCCCTCCCAAAAATCTGAATGCTTCACCTCCCCCTACCTCTCCCTCCAATCGTTATCCTCATTACCCCTTTCCTGTATTCCTTTTAATTTTCTTCTTTTTCACACCCTACCAAATTCATCCACCAAACTCTGAACTTCTTTCAGAATCTCCCAAGGCACAGTGTCTCAGCAAGAGAACTGTGACAACTCCAATTTATGTGTGTTCCTTTTCTTTTAATCCCCGCCCCTTGTCAAGACCCTCGCATTTTTCTTCTTTACAACCCCATCATAAATATATTAAAAAACCCGGGGACATCACACATCCCCGTTAAGGCCTACTTTTACGGGAAATAATTTTTCCCCCTTTCCATGTACCCCCACTTGAGCCTCACTATCCTCGAAAAACTCCACTGCTTTCAGTAAAACCAAACCCCTACACCATACACCTGCAACACTGCCACATTCCCCCCCCCTACCCCCTGTCATACCCTTTTCCAATCCATAATGCCACAAAAACCTCTTTTGCCTTTTCTAAATATGTTACTTATGTTTTTCACGTAAACACCTGGGCCACACACCCCCTTTCCTTTCCCAAAGCCTCCTTGTTTCCCGCTTCCATTCTCATTTACTTTTAATTTTTCAAAAAATAAAATCTCCATAAACCCCTTTCCAGGTATACTCCAAAAACTTTTCCCCCTATAATTTTTGACTCTCTTTGTCCCCTTTTTCCTTTTTAAAAAAGGAACTAGCATCTTCCCCGCCCCAAACCCCAGGGACCTTCCCCCCTTTTCCTACATTTATTAAATTATTGCACCAACCACCCAAAATATATCCCCACCTCTTTTAACATTTCTATCTTTATCCCCCAATCGCAGCTGCCCACCCCCTTTTTTATTTTACCTGTCCCCACAACTTCCCCCAACTCACAAATGGCTCTTCCCCACCCTACAAGATTTATTCCTCCTTGCCCTGTAACGAAACACAGCTTCCCTATCTTTATCAACATTTAAAAATTTCCCCAAAAATTCCCCCCATCTTCCCAATTAACCCTTTAATTATTTAATAACCTTTCTCTCCTATTTTTAAAAATGAAAATCCCTTTGTTTTTCTAGGTTCCTTACTTGTTTAAACTCACTCCAAAAATTTTTTTTTTATTTTTAACAAAATTTGGTTGATAACCTCACCCCCTCCCATTTGCTCTCTTTTTACATTGCTTAACCCTGTTTAACCTCTCTCTTTTTCTCCCCCTACTCTTCCCTCCTTGCATCCTTCTACTTTTTTAAAAAAACTTCTCTTGCTAACTTTTTTTCCCTTACTACTCTCTTTTTCATTTTCATTCCACCCAAACGCTCCTCTTCCCCCCGCACCCACTTTTTTTAACCCCAAAAATTCTGCTGAACACTCTAACACACATTTTAAACCTACCCATACCCTTAACCCATTGCCCTTTCTCTCATTTTCCCTCTATCCCCCAATAGCGTTTTAAACTTTTTCCCCAAATGTCCCTTTTTTGTTTAAAAACCCTTTACCCCTCTCTTCCCCTTTGGGTTCTATTTTCCCCCTTTTTTTCCCCCTTTACCTTTTTTCCTCATGTAGCTACAACTAGAAAGTGATCTGATATATCTGTGGCCCCTCTATAAAAATGTTTCATCCTGAAATTACTCAACATCTTTTTTCACCAATACAAATCCAACAAACTACTGTCATTTTTGCCCCCAAAATTTTTTGTATTTTCTTATTTATCCTCTTTTTCTTAAAATATTATTTTCCTATAACTAAACCCCCTTTTTTTTAAAAAAAAGTTTAACAAAGGGCTTTTCCCCTTACATTTACACCTGGTACCCCCAAAAATTTTCCACCACACCTCTCAAAAGTTTCTCCTACTTTAGCATTCAGGGCCCCCACCACAAATTACTTCTCTCACTTGGTTCAAAGGCCCTATACTTTACTTAATACTCCCAAAAAACTCCCTCCTTTTCCTCGCATTTCCCCTGATTATCTGGCCTTCACTTTTGTTCTCCTCTGATGTGGTTTGTATAACATTTTGGGGCCCAGTTTTTGGTTTTCCTCTATTTTCCGTTTTCCAAAATTGTCGTTGGGCCCCTCCCTTTTTATCTGTGAATGTTCATTTTTTTGGCTCTACGACTGTTTCTCTTTTTCTCCTGGGCCCTTTGGGCCCTTTCTATATTTTTTCCCCATCCCTAGCACATTGGGTTTTTTTGCCTCACTGCACCTTTGGGTGAACCAGGGGGCTCATCCTGGCTTTTTCATTATTCCTGTTCCCCTTTTGGGTTACAAAACCTCTCCTCAGCCCCCTTTGCATTTTGTTGCTACATTTTTCCTCATTCTTTGAACTGGCTTCCCTCCCAAGTTCCTTCCCACTGAACCCCTTCAGGAAGTTCCTCATTCCTGTGTAGTCCCCTTTCTTGTAGTTTGGCTTCATTCGCCCCTGGCCTTCCTGTTTCCCCCCCCTCCACTTTTTAGCTCTACGGTGTATTCGAAGCTTAAACCCCATTTCGGGGCCCCAAAGGGGGTCTTTCAAAAGTGATGTCCTCAATATCTGAAATACCAAGGTAAATACTAAGTCCAGTCTTGCTGGTTCACCCTCTCCCCCTTTTCCCCTTGGGTAGTCCCCCTTACTTTTTTGGTACATAATTTTTTTCCCATTTCCATGTGGACCCCAAGGTTTCTCCCAATCTTTTCCCCTTTTTGGGGTTTAAAGGGCACCCATGTTAAAGGAGCTTTCCCCTGATGCATGAGCTCTTCTGGCCACTGCAGCCAGTGTGTCAACCATTGTCTTTTCCCTCTCGTCATACTCTTCCCTTTGGCCTCCTGCTTTCTGGGGGTGGGTTATCCCTTTCATTTTAAAAATTCCCACGTTGAGCCCTTTCCAAAGAGTGAAGCGCTCGCGCTATGTAATCACTTTCTTTCCACTGTCTCCTCTCTCCGCTCTTTAAAATTTCCCCTCGGTTTTTTTTATCACAGTGCCACCTTCCCCCCCCCCCCCTGTTTCCCCCCTTCTTTCCTCAGGATCTGGAATCCCGTTGAAAAGATGGCATTGTTATCATACCCGGAAGCTTGGTTTTTTGTGAGAGTTTCGATGTCCCCGGGGGTGGGCCCCTTTGAAATTTTTTTTGTCCCCTTCGTGCTTCTCCTCCAACTTATTTGTTATTCCATCAGTGTTTGTGTACCATACCTTCAGTTTCCTTTCCAACACTGTGGTTTTGGTGACCTGGGGGGTGGGAGACCTGGCAGCATACTGTGGGATTCTATAGCTGTTTGTTGGGTGGAACCTGTGGGTATGGATTGTAGTGTGTGTGTTGGGGTGGTGTGATAGGTTGTGGGGTTCTGAGGATAGTTGTGTGTGTTCTTGCCCTTTCTGCTCTGTTCTGCTAAGACTGACCTCTTCTGGTTCCATCCTTGTCTCCTTTCCTAGCTCCTTTCGCTCTTTTGTCCTCTACCTCAGCTGTTGTCATTCTGTTTGTGTTCTGTCTCTGTCTAGGAACACCCTCTTGTACTCTTCTGAGTATTTCAACCGTGGTTTCTCTTGGAGGATCCTGCTCCGCACTGTTTCTGTCCTGAGAATCAGCTTGATCAGTCGGTTTCTCCCCTTCAAGTACCCCACCATTCTCTGAAAATTTGCAATCTCGTCCATGTCTTCTTCACCTATTTCCGTGATGATTTTCTCAATCTCCTTTCTCCTCTTCCTCTCTCTCCTGAAGCCCATGGATAAACACTGATTTTGCCCTTTCCTCATCCCATTGCCTCTCCCTCTGTAACTCTGGATCCTGTCTGTATGTTGTCATTTTCTTCCTTGATTTTTCCAGTGACTCTTGGTAGCATGGTTAGGCCTCAGCATTCGACCTATCACCCTCTCCATCTGCACCCAGCTGCTCTTCTTGGCAGGCTGATATGACCTTAGCAAAATTCATATCTCCTTCCTTCCTGTTCGGCTTCTCAGCTTCATATGCTGTGTCTTCTCTGGTCACTGCCCCTGTAACTTGCTTCAGCCTGTTTAACTCAACTTCTAGGACCCTTATCCTGGCTACTGCAGTTTCGACTTGTGCCTCCCAATTCTTCGTCTCCTTCTCCAGCCTCTTTTCCAATTTCACAGAGAGCTCTTTCTCCATTTTCTTCAGAAAGCTCTCCTAATTTTCTCTCCCACTCTTGTTCCATCCTTTTCCACTGCTCCTCCATCCACTCCTCCCTACCAGAACCATTCTCATCTGATCCCTGACTCCTGCGAGTCCCCATTTTTTTTTTTTGAGTGAGAGAGAGAGAGAGAGGGAGAGGGGGGGAAGGGCAGAAGGAGAGAGAGAGAGGGGGAGAGTGAGAAGGGAAAGTGGGAGAGAGTGAGAGAGAGGGGGAAAGAGAGAAAAGGGAAGGGTAGGAGAGGGGGAGAGTGAGAAGGGAAAATGGGAGAGAGGGGAGGGAGAGAGAGAGAGAGAGAGAGGGGGGAGAGAGAGAAGAGAGAGAAGAGAGAGAGAGAGAGAGAGAGAGAAGGAGGGAGGGTGAAGACGTGTCACAGTGTGCTCCACAAACTTTCTTAATATTACTTAAATACGAGGGTTGGTGAGGATAAAAACTGTTCAATGACGAAGTACTACCTACAACACATTAGTACAAGTAAGCCAACTCTTCCACTGAAGTGAATATAAGCAATATCAGTGATATTTATGTGTGGTATGGTGAAGATATGGTGTGAGTGAGGGGACAGCGGCAGGCCTTAGAAGTGATGTCACTATTGCCTTCACAGTGAGCATTTAATATTATATGTATTTTGTGCTATGTACTAGTATCTGGTGCTTTATAACAACGTGACTGGTACAATGCAACATAGTGATTTGTGTAACATCTTCCTTTAGTGGAAAATTGGATAGCATAAACAGTGTTTATTAAGTGATAGTGAGAAGGCAACACTTCCAGCTCGTCGGCCACTGCCTGCCCTCACTACCCACCCCACTATAAACACCCCCACCCACGATACTCCACCCCACCCACGATACCACCACCCACCTTCTCTCTCCTGTGAACTTCATTGCAAACCTACAAGCCTTCTCTGGGATGACTTCACATCACAAAATAGCAAGAATATCTACGCTATTGTTGTCCCAGTAGTTACTGCAGTGTTTGTGGGTATACCACAAGGGACAAAATTCTTCTTAGATGTAAGGAACCTACTTGTTCCAACTACTGCCACACAGATTGCATTCCAGAAGAAGAATTTTGTTGCAGCCAGGTTGAAAATTTCAGAAAATTGAAGGATATCCATAATCCTGTGGTATATGTGGATACAAGCCTGGAGCTACAGGAGGAAGGTTCAGAAGTCCTACCTCAGGGACTTCTGTCCAAAGATCAAGACTGCCCTCTTGGGCTGTGTTGTAAAGTTGCAGCTAAGATAATCCATCACAGGGAAGCACTTCATGAGCTCCTCAAATCATTAGATAACCTCCAAGCTATTGTAGAAGGTCCAGTGCAAGCCTCATCAAGTGACGTAAGCTGCTCAGCTGATGGTGACACTATTGACAAAGACTGGAAGTCCCACACTGAGCTTAACTCAGGGGTAAAAACTGGTGGAATTCTGTCATCGCTAAGGTCCCACAGACTGACAGAGTTCAAAACACTACCTTTGGGAATTCTAACACAATTCCTCTGACCACCACAGAGGGAACAAATCCTCTTCCCAGCAACGAAGGAAGCCTTGGATCTGTTAATTCTCCTACACCTGACATCTCTGCTTCAGCCACTGCCAGTCCACTTGACAGTGCACATACCATCTCTGATCCTACACCTGTCAGCACACCTGCCGACACTATTCCAGAATCTGGCAGCAGTGCTTCATCAGCAAGTTCTGAGTCAGGAGTTTCTCCACCAGAGATTGGTGCAGTTAATAATCAGGGAACTATCACTTCACCTGATCACCTACTGCGCCAAAGTACGAACAGCAGGGACACATCTGTCAGAACTGGTAGAGGACGGGGCAGAGGACGTGGAAGAGGACGTAGAGGAGGAAGACATCTACAGCCGTCTCACCCTCCACTAACACAGTTCCAGCGGCAGAACCTGAGGACAAATCTGCAAAACACAGGAGGTGCAACAAATCATAGTCCACCCTCCCAGGCACCTAGGCTGTGCTCTTGCTGTCACTGGAAGGGGCACACCGCCAACAACTGCTTGCGAGATACCAGGTGCAATTACTGCTACAAGAAAGGACATCAGGAGGACCAGTGTCAGAAGAAAAAGGAACTTGACAGACAGGACCACCTGTTTAGAGACCTGTTCTCAGAACAAACCAGCAGGATCTCTGAATGTGGTGAACACTCTCACACGTCACCCACTCAGCTACTCCTATCCCAGCATAGCAGGTGGTACTGTGCCTTATACAAGACCACAGACCTACATCCCTGCAGCTGCCTCAGTACCCTACCTCTCTCAGGGGCAGGCACCTTACATGCCCTACACACCCACCACCTCAAGCTGACCACATCATGAGGAGCCGGTCTATCAGCATCCTGTCGGCCAACATTAGAGGTTTCATTACTAATGTTGGAGAGCTCACACATAGTTTGGTGAACACTCGACGTCCCGACATGATAGCTGCTGTTGAAACATTTTTGGATGACAGGACTCCAGAAAATTTTGCAAGCATTGCTGGCCACACCTCATGAATGAGAAGAGACAGGCAAGGGCAAGGAGGAGGTGTTGCTGTGTACTTCTCTAAAAGTGTTCATGCCCAGCACATTAATGTTGCCACCCCTACACATCTTGAAAAGATGTTCTTCAAGCTATGCATAAACACTAGTACCTCTGTACTAGCATGTGCAATGTACAGACCTCAGTAGCAGCATGCAGACCCATCAACTTCCTAATGGAAAATATTGACTCCCTTCTGCTACAACACAACTGTCAACATATCATAATTGTTGGTGACCTCAACCAACACCTTATACAGAGGGACTTTGATGACCTTCTTGCAGTATTTGACATGAGAACTTTGTTGATTTCCCTACTCACATCTCTGGCTCCTCCCTTGACCTAGTAGTGAGTGATCTGGCAGAAGACATAGTCACCTGTCAACCCCTCGGCTACGTTGGATCGTCTGACCACAAGGCTGTTTTTACGACACTTAAGATCCCAACAGAACGAGGAGAGGAGTCCACACGCACAACCTGGTTATGGGAAAGCGGTAATTGGCCAGCCCTTTGCTCTGAGGTCACCACCACTGATTGGAATGCTCTTCTCCAAGTGGATGTTGACAACCAAGTGAAAGCCTTCACTGGACACATCCTTAACCTACAACAAGAACACATTCCTCACCGGCAATATGTGACAAAACCTACAGATAAGCCTTGGTTTGGCTTTCATTGTAGAGAGGCTGCTACTGCTAAGTACAAAGCATGGTGAAGGTATAAGAGACATCCTACCACCTATAAGAGGAACTTGCACAGGCAAGCCTGTAGGCATATGGGTGACGTTCAAAAGTGGGCCATTGCTAAATGGGAGGTGGACACTAAAAGAAAGCTAGCATCAGGTAGGGTAGGCTCCAAAACCTGGTGGTTCCTGGTCAAGGGCAGACAAGATTCTCTGCCTGATGAACTCATTCCACCTCTAAATAGACAGGATGGGACCACCTCTACTAGCAATCAAGAGAAGGCAGACCTCTTTGCTGAACACTTTGCTACCATTGCTGAACACTTTGCTACCAAAATGCAAGTTCCTGATCCAGCAAGGGACCCTCCTTGGCTAGCTGCAAGAACTGTGTCAAAACTGTCAGTGGTGACAATAAGGAGGTGCATTTCCTTCTTAAATCGCTTGACCAAGAAAAGGCTGTGGGCCCAAACAAGTTGAGCCCAAGATTGCTGAGAAGATGTGCAGACCAGCTAGCAGCACCTCTGTCTCGCATCTTTCAGCACTGCCTAGTACAGTGTAAATGGCCCTCTCTATGGAAAGAAGGCAAATGTAGTTCCCTGTTCCACAAAAAAGAAGGGCAGAGCAGAAAATCAGCAACTACAGACCAGTGTCTCTCTGTCAATCATGGTAGATCCTTGAGACATAATTCAAGAACAAATGGACAAAGGTTTTTTGGACTATCACTCATACTTGTGATCGTCAATTGGCTTCAGGAAAGGTTTACTCTGCTGTGATCTGTTGTTAAACCTCTCCACTAAGTGGCACCAGTCACTGGATGATATGCTAAAGTCAGCTGTGTTGGTAGCAATGGACATTGCTGGCGTTTTCGACCGGGCTGTGGCACCAGGGCCTCTTAGCAAAACTTCAAGCACTAGGATTGCAGGGTCTTGCTAGTTCCTCAGTGATTCCTTCATGGTAGATCTCTAAGGTGTAGTTATCAATGGGAACGGAATCAGCAAGACAAATCCTATTGGGGAAGTGTTTCACAAGGGAGCGTGACTGGGCCATTGTTAGGGATTGTCTAACTTTCAACGACCTTCTTCATCTCATCCCAGAATCCCATGCTATGCAGATGGACTGTTACACTGACATTCACTTATCCAAGAGAAGAATGCCAGTGCTCTAGTAAATCAATCACCAGCTGAGAGTATATCAGCTTGGGGAAAATAGATGGGCAAGTAAACATTGGCACCTGAGGAAATGAAAACCCAAATGATGATCGTCTCTAGGCTCCATAATGTTAATGCTGGTGCTAGTAGTAGTAGTTAGGAGAATGGGTGGTATTGGCACCTGGAGAAGAAGTTGATTCCTTGGGGTTGTGAAATTTGTCTCCAAACTAACCATGGAAGAAACCACGTTGTTAATCTTGCAATCAAGGGCATGCCAGGAAGCTTACAACACTTAAAAACCTTATCTCGCATCTGCTTGACAGTAGGGTTCAAGATTCTGTACGAGGCACAAGCATGCTCACCCTTGAGTATGCTCCCCTTTCATGGTTTGCTGCCCCCTCTCATACACTGCGACTTCTTGGTCAGAGTGAGAACAGAGCAAGACGTCTCATCTCTTGGCCTGGACTATACTGGAGGGTTCTGTCATTTCAGCTGAGCCTTAACATAGGAGGGATGGTGGGTGGCCTTATGTTATGTACAAGGCCCAATATTGTCAAAAGTATCACAACTGGGATCCACTTCTGAGGACAGCGTGAAACAAGTTTTATGCCAAGCAAGACAGGCAAGAAAGCAGCAACTTCACCCTGGCTGTACCCTTCCCAGAACATTCACTCCTCTGAGATCATAACATAACCCAGGTTGACTCGAGTATGCGAACACCTTCGTAAGCATAAGGATGTCAACGAGATGAAGTCAGTTGATCAAATGAAAATGCTGGCCCACATATGTCTCCAATTTCATCCTGTTCCCTACTTGTATGTCTCATAACAATAAAAATGCTTTCAAATGAGCTGATGTAGGTAACAGCTCTTAGCTTGCCAATAAAGTTAGGAATCCTTAACCTGTAAATAGTTTGTCAATAAAGCTAAGGATCCTTAACCTTGTCAAACCTTGTCAAAATCTCTCTCGCTCTCTCTCTTCCCCCTTTTCCCTTCTCACTCTCCCCCTCTCTCCTTCTACCTTTCCCTTCTCTCTCACCCTCTCTCTCTCACTCTCTCTCTCCCCTTTTTTCCTCTTCCTTTTACCCTTTCCCTTCTCTCTCTCTCTCTACTCATCCTCCTCTTCAACATTTTCCCTTCTCACTCTTCCCCCTTCTCCTACCCTTCCCTTCTCTCTCTCTCCCCCCTCTCCTCTCACTCTCTCTCTCTCCACTTTTTCCTTTCTCACTTCCTACCTTCTTCCTTCCCTTCTCTCTCTCCTCTCTCTCTCTCTCTCTCTCTCTCTCTCTCTCTCTCTCTCTCTCTCTCTTCTCTCTCTCTCTCTCTCTCTCTCTCTTCCTCTCTCTCTCTCTCTCTCTCTCTCTCTCTCATCTCTCTCTCTCTCCTCTCTCTCTCTCTCTCTCCTTTTTTTTTTTTTTTTTTTTTTCCACAGGGTTTGGCGGGGGGGACCTAAGGTAAAGGATCCCTAGCTTTATTGACAGCTACTTTACAGGTTAAGGATTTCCTAACTTTATTGGGCAATTAAGAGCTGTTACCTACATCTGCTCATTTGAAAGCATTTTTAATGTTATGAGACATTACAAGTAGGGAACAGGATGAAGGTTGGAGCATCCGTGGGCCAGCATTTTCATTGATCAACTGACTTTATCTCGTTGGACATCATTATGCCGGTATGATGTGTTCCATTCTCGATGTCTCTGTGTATGTATGATCTAGAGGGAGTGATGTATTTCTGGAGAAGGGTACAGCCAGAGATGAATGTTGCTGCTCTTTCTGCCAGTTATTGTGGCATAAAAGCTTGTTTCACCGCTGTCCTCCCCCCGAAGTGGATCCAGTGTTGGTATTTGACTATATTGCTGGTAACATAACAGTAAGGCCACCAATCCCTCTTATGTTGAAGGCTCTGCTGAAATGACAAGATTATCCAGGATGGGTCCAGGAGTGAGATGTGACGTCTTGTCTGTTCTCTTCTCTGTCAAGCAGTCGCAGATGATGAGGGGTGGAGCAAATCAAGAAAGTGGAGCATACTCAAGGTGTGAGCGTACTTGTGCCTCGTATCAGAATCTGCAACCCCTACTGTCAAGCAGATGGGAGATAGGGCGAAGTGCTGTAAGCTTCCTGGCTGCCATGTTTGCAAGTTTACAACGTGGTTCTCATGGTTAGTTTGGAGTCAAATTTCACCCCAAGGATATCAACTTCTTCTCAGGTGCCAACATCCTCCCATTCATCCTTACTACTGCACCAGCATTACATCATGGTGCCTAGAGACGATCATCATTTGCGTTTTCTCAGGTGCAAATGTTACTTGCCATCTATTTCCCCAAGCTGATATAGCTCTCAGCTGGTGATTGATGTAGCTTAGAGCAGCTGGCATTTCTTCTCTTGGATAAGTGAATGTCAGTGTACAGTCGTCTGCATATGCATGGGATTCTGGGATGAGATGAAGAAGGTCGTTGAAGTAGACATTCCATAACAATGGACCCAGCACGCTTCCTTGTGGAACACTTGCCCCAGTAGGATGTCTTCTTGATTCCATTCCATTGAGAACTACACTTATAAATCTACCATGAAGGTAATCACTGAGGAGACATAGCGTAGAGCCTGCAATTCCCAGAGCTTGAAGTTTTGCTAAGAGGCCCTGGTGCCACACCCGGTCGAAAGCGCCAGCAATGTCCAGTGCTACCACACAGCTGACTTTGGATTCATCCAGTGACTGGTGCCACTTAGTGGAGAGGTTTAACAACAGATCAGGAGCAGAGTAACCTTTCCTGAAGCCATATTGACGATCACAAAGTAGTGAGTGGTAGTCAAAAAACTCTGTCATTTGTCTTGAGATTATTGTCTCAAGTATCTTATCAGTGATTGACAGGAGTGACACTGGTCTGTAGTTGCTGAATTCTGCTCTGCTCTTCTTTTTGTGAACAGGGACTACATTTGCCTCTTTCCATAGAGAGGGCCATTTACACTGTACTAGGCAGTGCTGAAAGATGCGAGTTAGAGGTGCTGCTAGCTGGTCTGCACATCTTCTCAACAATCTTGGGCTCAACTTGTCTGGGCCCACAGCCTTTTCTTGGTCAAGCGATTTAAGTAGGAAATGCACCTCCTCCTGCCTTATTGTCACCACTGACAGTTTTGACACAGTTCTTGCAGCAAGCCAAGGAGGGTCCCTTGCTGGATCAGGAACTTCCCCATTTTCCCTTCTCACTCTCCCCCTCCCCTATCCTTCCCTTCTCTCTCTTCCCCCCTCTCTCTCACTCTCTCTCTCCTCCTTTCCCTTCTCACTCTACCCTTCTCTCTCTCCTTCTACCTTTCCTTTCTCTCTCTCCTACCTTTCCTCTCTCTCTCTCTCTCTCTCTCTCTCTCTCTCTCTCTCTCTCTCTCTCTCTCTCTCTCTCTCTCTCTCTCTCTCTCTCTCTCTCTCTCTCTCTCTCCTCTCTCTCTCTCTCTCTCTCTCTCTCTCACTTAAAAAAAAATGGTGGGGACTCGCAGGAATCAGGGATCAGATGAGAATGGTTCTGGTAGGGAGGAGTGGATGGAGTAGCAGTGGAAAAGGATGGAACAAGAGTGGGAGAGAAAATTAGGAGAGCTTTCTAAAAAAATGGAGAAAGAGCTCTCTGTGAAATTGGAAAAGAGGTTAGAGGTGACAAAGAATTGGGAGGCACAAGTCGAAACTGCAGTGGCCAGGATAAGGGTCCTAGAAGTTGAGAAATATAGGCTGAAGCGAATTACAGGGGCAGTGACCAGAGAAGACAGCATATGAAGCTGAGTGGCTGAACAGGAAGGAAGGAGATATGAATTATGCTAAGGTCATATCAGCCTGCCAAGAAGGGCCAAGGAGATAAAGGAAAGAACAGCTGGGTGCAGATGGAGAGGGTGATAGGTCGAATGCTGAGGCACAACCATGCTACCAAGAGCCACTGGAAAAATCAAGGGATAAAATGACCACATACAGACAGGATCCAGAGTCACAGAGGGTGAGGGAATGGGAGGAGGAAAGGGCAAAATCAGTGTTTATCCATGGGCTTTAGTAGAGAGGAGAAAGGACACACGCTGAAAGGCGGCAGGAAGAAAGAAAGGAGATTGAGAAAATCATCACGGAAATAGGTAAAGAAGAGATCGACGAGATTGTAAATTTTCAGAGAATAGGGGGGTACTCGAAGGGGAGAAACTGACCGATCAAGCAGGATGGAAACAGTGTGGAACAGGATCCTCCAAGAGAAACCATGGTTGAAATACTTGGAAGAATACAAGAGGGTGTTCCTAGACAGAGACAGAACACAAACAGAACGACAGCAGCTGAGGGAGAGGACAAAAAAGTGAAAGGAGCTAGGAAAGGAGACAAGGATGGAACCAGCGGATGTCAGTCAGAGCAGAACAGAGCAGCAAGGGCAAGCACACACACAACTATCCTCAGAACCCCACAACCTACCACACCATCCCAACACACACTACAATCCATACCCACAGCTTCCACCAAACACCGAGCTATAGAATCCCACAGTATACTACCAGATCTCCCACCCTCACAGGCCCCCCAAACCATAGTGTTGGAAAGGAAACTGAAGGTATGGTACACAAACGCTGATGGAATAACAAATAAGTGGGAGGAGTGGCACGAAAGAGTCAAAGAGGCATCACCGGACATCATAGCTCTCACAGAAACCAAGCTTACAGGTATGATAACAGATGCCATCTTTCCAATGGGATACCAGATCCTGAGGAAAGACAGAGGGAACAGAATTTTGATGAGCTGGAGAGAGGAGACAGTGGAGAAGAAAGTGATTTCACAGCGGGAACGCTTCACTCTGGAGGTCCCAAGTTGGTAATAGCAGTGATGTATAACCCACCACAGAACACCAGGAGGCCAAGGCAAGAGTACAGTGAGAGCAATAGAGCGATGGTTGACACATTGGCTGCAGTGGCCAGAAGAGCTCATGCATGCAGGGCAAAGCTCCTGATCATGGGTGACTTTAACCACAAGGAGATTGATTGGGAGAACTTGGAGCCACATGGGGGCCAAGATACATGGAGGGCTAAGATGATGGAGGTGGTACTGGAAAACTTCATGTACCAACACGTAAGGGACACTACAAGAGAGAGAGAGAAGAGGATGAACCAGCAAGACTGGACTTAGTATTCACTTTGAGTAGTGCAGATATCGAGGACATCATATATGAAAGACCCCTTGGGGCCAGCGATCTTGTGGTTTTAAGCTTCGAATACACAGTAGAGCTACAAGTGGAGGGAGAAGCAGGAAGGCCAGGACGAATGAAGCCAAACTACAAGAATGAGGATTACACGGGAATGAGGAACTTCCTGAATGAGGTTCAGTGGGACAGAGAACTGGTAGGGAAGCCAGTTAATGAGATGTTGGAATATGTAGCAACAATATGCAAGGAGGATGAGGAGAGGTTTATACCCAAGGGTAACAGGAATAATGAAAAAGCCAGGATGAGCCCATGGTTCACCCAAAGGTGCAGGGAGGCAAAAACCAAGTGTGCTAGGGAATGGAAGAAATATAGAAGGCAAAGGACCCAGGAGAATAAGGAGAGCAGTCGTAGAGCCAGAAACGAATATGCACAGATAAGAAGGGAGGCCCAACGACAATATGAAAACGACATAGCAGCAAAAGCCAAATCTGACCCGAAACTGTCATACAGCCACATCAGGAGGAAAAGAACAGTCAAGGACCAGGTAATCAGGCTAAGGAAGGAAGGAGGAGAGACAACAAGAAATAACCGTGAAGTATGTGAGGAACTCATAGTGATTCAAAGAAGTGTTCACAGAGGAGACAGAAGGGGCTCCAGAAAGACGGAGAGGTGGGGCACACCACCAAGTGCTGGACACAGTGCACACAACCGAGGAAGAAGTGAAGAGGCTTCTGAGTGAGCTAGATACCTCAAAGGCAATGGGGCCAGATAACATCTCCCCATGGGTCCTGAGAGAGGGAGCAGAGGCACTATATGTACCCCTAACAACAATATTCAATACATCTATCAAAACAGGGAGATTGCTTTAGGCATGGAAGACAGCAAATGTAGTCCCAATCTTTAAAAAAGGAGACAGACATGAAGCACTAAACTACAGACCAGTGTCACTGACATGTATAGTATGCAAAGTCATGGAGAAGACTATCAGGAGAAGAGTGGTGGAACACCTAGAAAGGAATGATCTCATCAACAGCAGCCAACATGGTTTCAGGGACGGGAAATCCTGTGCCACAAACCTACTGGAGTTCTATGACATGGTGACAGCAGTAAGACAAGAGAGACAGGTGTGGGTGGGTTGCATATTCTTGGACTGCAAGAAGGCATTTGACACAGTTCCACACAAGAGATTAGTGCAAAAACTGGAGGACCAAGCAGGGATAACAGGGAAGGCACTACAATGGATCAGGGAATACTTGTCAGGAAGATAGCAGCGAGTCATGGTACGTGGCGAGGTGTCAGAGTGGGCACCTGTGACCAGGGGGGTCCCACAGGGGTCAGTCCTAGGACCAGTGCTGTTTCTGGTATTTGTGAACGATATGACGGGAGGAATAGACTCTGAGGCGTCCCTGTTTGCAAATGACGTGAAGTTGATAAGAAGAATTCACTCGATCGATGACCAGGCAGAACTGCAAAGAGATCTAGACAGGCTGCAGACCTGGTCCAGCAATAGGCTCCTGGAGTTCAATCCCACCAAGTGCAAAGTCATGAAGATTGGGGAATGGCAAAGAAGACCGCAGACGGAGTACAGTCTAGGGGACCAGAGACTACAAACCTCACTCAAGGAAAAAGATCTTGGGGTGAGTATAACACCAGGCACATCTCCTGAAGTGCACATCAACCAAATAATGGTTGCAGCATATGGGCGCCTAGCAAACCTCAAAACAGCATTCCGACACCTTATTAAGGAATCTTTCAGGACCCTGTACACCGTGTACGTTAGGCCCATATTGGAGTATGCGGCACCAGTTTGGAACCCACACCTAGCTCAGCACATAAAGAAACTAGAGAAAGTGCAAAGGTTTGCAACAAGACTAGTCCCAGAGCTAAGAGGTATGTCCTACGAGGAGAGGTTAAGGTAAATCAACCTGACGACACTGGAGGACAGGAGAGATAGGGGGACATGATAGCGACATACAAAATACTGAGAGGAATTGACAAGGTGGACAAAGACAGGATGTTCCAGAGATTGGACACAGTAACAAGGGGACACAGTTGGAAGTTGAAGACACAGATGAATCACAGGGATGTTAGGAAGTATTTCTTCAGCCACAGAGTAGTCAGTAAGTGGAATAGTTTGGGAAGCGATGTAGTGGAGGCAGGATCCATACATAGCTTTAAGCAGAGGTATGATAAAGCTCACGGTTCAGGGAGAGTGATCTAGTAGTGACCAGTGAAGAGGCAGGGCCAGGAGCTAGGACTCGACCCCTGCAACCTCAACTAGGTGAGTACAACTAGGTGAGTACACACACACACACACACACACACACACGTGGTCCAGCAACTAGCTTCTCGATTTCAATCCTGCCAAATGCAAAGTCATGAAGATTGGGGAAGAGCAAAGAAGACCTCAGACAGAGTATAGGCTAGGTGGACAAAGGCTGCAAACCTCACTCAAGGAGAAAGATCTTGTGGCGACCATAACACCGAGCACATCTCCGGAGGCAAACATTAATCAGATAACTGCTGCAGCATATGGGTGCCTGGCAAACCTGTGAATAGCATTCCCATACCTTAGTAAGGAACCGTTCAAGACATTGTACACTGTGTATGCCAGGCCCATACTGGAGTATGCAGCACAAGTTTGGAACCCACACCTGGTCAAGCACGTCAAGAAATTAGAGAAAGTACAAAGGTTTGCAACAAGGTTAGTTCCGGAGCTTACGGGAATGTCCTATGAAGAAAGGTTGAGGGAAATCGAACTGACGACACTGGAGGACAGGAGGGTCAGGGGAGACATGATAATGACATGTAAAATACTGCATCATGGGATTGGCATCCCTAGGTTTGAAGGTTCTCATTATCCATCCTGTCATTTTCCTAGTGGATAAGGTAGATACATTGTTGTGGTCTTTGAAAGCGAGATCCTTTGACATTATCACTCCCAGGTTCTTCACATTAATTTTCTGCTCTATTGTATGGATAGAATTTGTGGTATACCCTTACACATTTTTAATTTGTTCAAGTTTTCCATATCTGAGAAGTTGAAATTTCTCCTCGTTGAACTTCATATTGTTTTGAGTAGCCCATTCGAAGATTTGGTTGATGTCCGGTTGGAGTCTCGCAGTGTCTTCAATGGAGGTCCCTGATCTGGGTGTCATCCGCAAAGGAAGACATGGAGCTATGGCTTACATCTCTCTCCATGTCAGAAATGAGGATGAGGAATAGAATGGGAGCGAGTACTGTGCCTTGTGAAACAGAGCTTTTTACCATGGCTGCCTGGAACTTTACTCTGTTTACTATTAATCTTTGTGTTCTATTTGTCAGGCAGTTGTAGATCCATCTACCAACTTTTCCCGTTATTCCTTTATCCTGCATTTTATGTTCTATTACACCATGGACACACTTGTCGACAGGTTTTTGCATAGTCTGTGTATACTACATCTGTATTTTGTTTATCCTGTACAGCATCCAGGACCTTGCCATAGTGGTCCAGTAGCTGGGATAGGCAAGAGCGACCTGCTCTAAACCCGTGTTGCTCTGGGTTGTGTAACTGATGGGTATCTAGGTGGTTAGAACCCTCTCAAAGATTTTTATGATATGGGATGTTAGTGCTATCGGTCCATAGTTCTTTGCAATTGCTTTACTGCCACTTTTGTGGAGTGGGGCTATGTCTGTTGTTTTTAGTGTGTGTGGGATGACCCTTGTGTCCATGCTCCCTCTCCATAAAATGCTGAAGGCACGCAATAAGGGCTTCATGCAATTCTTGATGAACACGGAGTTCCACGAGTCTGAGCCTGGGGCAGAGTGCATGGGCATGTCATTTGTTTCCTCTTCAAAGTCTTGTGGAGTTAGAATAATATCCGAGATTTTTGGGCTGACCAGATTTTGGGTTTCGTTCATAAAGAATTCATTTGGATTGGCGACCCTTAGTCTGGGCAAT
This sequence comes from Cherax quadricarinatus, assembly GCF_026875155.1. Lineage (NCBI taxonomy): Eukaryota > Metazoa > Arthropoda > Malacostraca > Decapoda > Parastacidae > Cherax > Cherax quadricarinatus. The sequence continues at coordinate 31,249,291 of NC_069403.1, forward strand.
GACTCGCTGAGCACTTAGTCATAATGGGATTTTAGTATCTCACTCACTTCTTGGCTATCATCTGTGTATGTCCCATCCCGCCTAAGCATTGGCCCAATACTGGATGTTGTTTTTCCCTTAGATTTCGCATAATAGAAGAAGTATTTTGTTATTTTTTTTCAATTTACTTTATGCCATCTAGTTCTTCCTTTGATTCTTGTCTCCTGCAAGATTCCTTCAGTTCCTTAAGTTCGATATTTGCAATTTCATTGACTAGTGCCACCCTTCGTATTTCAGATATATTGACCCCACTCAGCAGTTCCGTGACTCTTCACCTTCGTCTGTATAGGGAACGGTGGTGCAGATGGTAACAGGAGCGGCTTGTTTTCTGCCACGGTATATTATAAAGTCTGCCACAGTATATTATGAAGTCTGTCACGGTATATTATGAAGTCTTCCATGGTATATTATGAAGTCTGTCACAGTATATTATGAAGTCTGCCACGGTATATTAAGAAGTCTTCCACGGTATATTATGAAGTCTGCCACGGTATATTATGAAGTCTACCATGGTATATTATGAAGTCTGCCACGGTATATTAAGAAGTCTTCCACGGTATATTATGAAGTCTGTCACGGTATATTATGAAGTCTGCCACGGTATATTAAGAAGTCTTCCACGGTATATTATGAAGTCTACCACGGTATATTATGAAGTCTACCACGGTATATTATGAAGTCTACCACGGTATATTATGAAGTCTGCCACGGTATATTATGAAGTCTACCACGGTATATTATGAAGTCTACCACGGTATATTATGAAGTCTGCCACGGTATATTATGAAGTCTACCACGGTATATTATGAAGTCTACCACGGTATATTATGAAGTCTGCAACGGTATATTAAGAAGTCTTCCACGGTATATTATGAAGTCTGCCACGGTATATTATGAAGTCTACCATGGTATATTATGAAGTCTGCCACGGTATATTAAGAAGTCTTCCACGGTATATTATGAAGTCTGTCACGGAATATTATGAAGTCTGCCACGGTATATTATGAAGTCTACCACGGTATATTATGAAGTCTACCACGGTATATTATGAAGTCTTCCACGGTATATTATGAAGTCTACCACGGTATATTATGAAGTCTACCAGGGTATATTATGAAGTCTACCACGGTATATTATGAAGTCTGCCACGGTATATTACGAAGTCTACCACGGTATATTATGAAGTCTACCACGGTATATTATGAAGTCTGCCACGGTATATTATGAAGTCTGCCACGGTATATTAAGAAGTCTTCCACGGTATATTATGAAGTCTGTCACGGAATATTATGAAGTCTGCCACGGTATATTATGAAGTCTGCCACGGTATATTATGAAGTCTGCCACGGTATATTATGAAGTCTGCCACGGTATATTATGAAGTCTACCACGGTATATTATGAAGTCTACCACGGTATATTATGAAGTCTACCACGGTATATTATGAAGTCTACCACGGTATATTATGAAGTCTACTAGGGTATATTATGAAGTCTACCACGGTATATTATGAAGTCTGCCACGGTATATTATGAAGTCTACAACGGTATATTATGAAGTCTACCACGGTATATTATGAAGTCTGCCACGGTATATTATGAAGTCTACAACGGTACATTATGAAGTCTACCACGGTATATTATGAAGTCTGCCACGGTATATTATGAAGTCTGCTACGGTATATTATGAAGTCTATCACGGTATATTATGAAGTCTGCCACGGTATATTATGAAGTCTGCTTTTCAAATCACTTGTTCTCTCTAGGCTGCAATACTGCTGTACGTTAACATCGTTCAAAGCAGGTGAAACTGCAGATCTAGAGAGTGTACAGAGATCCTTTACTGCACATATAAGTTCTGTCAAGCACCTTAACTACTGGGAACGCTTGGAAGCACTTGACTTGTACTCGTTGGAACGCAGGAGAGAGAGATATATTATAATCTACACTTGAAAAATCCTGGAAGGAATGGTCCCAAATCTGCGCACAGAAATCACTCCCTACGAAAGTAAAAGACTGGGCAGGCGATGCAAAATACCCCCAATTAAAAGTAGGGCGCCATTGGTACACTAAGAGAAAACACCATAAGTGTCCGGGGCCCAAGACTGTTCAACAGCCTCCCACCAAGCATAAGGGGAATTATCAAAAGGCCTCTGGCTGCCTTCAAGAGGGAGCTGGACATATACCTAAAGTCAGTGCAGGACCAGCCGGGCTGTGGTTAGTACGTTGGACTACGTGCGGCCAGCAGTAACAGCTTGGTTAATCAGGCCCTGATCCACCGGGTGGCCTAGTCGTGGACCGGGCCGTGGGGGCGTTGATCCCCGGAATAACCGCCAGGTAGACTCCAGGTAGACGGTAAATTATGAAGTATGTCACGGTATATTATGAAGTCTGCCACGGTATATTGTGAAGTCTGCCACGGTATATTGTGAAGTCTGCCACGGTATATTGTGAAGTCTGCCACGGTATATTGTGAAGTCTGCCACGGTATATTATGAAGTCTACCACGGTATATTATGAAGTCTGCCACGGTATATTATGAAGTCTGCCACGGTATATTATGAAGTCTACCACGGTATATTATGAAGTCTGCCACGGTATATTATGAAGTCTACAACGGTATATTATGAAGTCTGCCACGGTATATTATGAAGTCTGGCACGGTATATTATGAAATCTACCACGGTATACTATGAAGTCTGCCACGGTATATTATGAAGTCTGCCACGGTATATTATGAAGTCTGCCACGGTATATTATGAAGTCTACCACGGTATATTGTGAAGTCTGCCACGGTATATTATGAAGTCTACCACGGTATATTATGAAGTCTGCCACGGTATATTATGAAGTCTACCACGGTATATTATGAAGTCTACCACGGTATATTGTGAAGTCTACCACGGTATATTGTGAAGTCTTCCACGGTATATTATGAAGTCTGCCACGGTATATTGTGAAGTCTTCCACGGTATATTATGAAGTCTACCACGGTATATTGTGAAGTCTTCCACGGTATATTATGAAGTCTGCCACGGTATATTGTGAAGTCTTCCACGGTATATTAAGAAGTCTTCCACGGTATATTATGAAGTCTACCACGGTATATTATGAAGTCTACCACGGTATATTGTGAAGTCTTCCACGGTATATTATGAAGTCTACCACGGTATATTATGAAGTCTGCCACGGTATATTATGAAGTCTGCCACGGTATATTATGAAGTCTACCACGGTATATTATGAAGTCTGCCACGGTATATTATGAAGTCTGCCACGGTATATTATGAAGTTTGCCACGGTATATTGTGAAGTCTACCACGGTATATTATGAAGTCTGCCACGGTATATTATGAAGTCTGCCACGGTATATTGTGAAGTCTACCACGGTATATTATGAAGTCTGCCACGGTATATTATGAAGTCTGCCACGGTATATTATGAAGTCTACCACGGTATATTGTGAAGTCTACCACGGTATATTATGAAGTCTACCACGGTATATTATGAAGTCTGCCACGGTATATTATGAAGTCTACCACGGTATATTATGAAGTCTACCACGGTATATTGTGAAGTCTACCACGGTATATTATGAAGTCTACCACGGTATATTATGAAGTCTGCCACGGTATATTGTGAAGTATTCCACGGTATATTATGAAGTCTGGCACGGTATATTATGAAGTCTACCACGGTATATTATGAAGTCTACCACGGTATATTATGAAGTCTACCACGGTATATTATGAAGTCTGCCACGGTATATTATGAAGTCTGCCACGGTATATTATGAAGTCTGCCACGGTATATTATGAAGTCTGCCACGGTATATTGTGAAGTATTCCACGGTATATTATGAAGTCTGCCACGGTATATTATGAAGTCTGCCACGGTATATTATGAAGTCTACCACGGTATATTATGAAGTCTACCACGGTATATTATGAAGTCTACCACGGTATATTATGAAGTCTAGCACGGTATATTATGAAGTCTACCACGGTATATTATGAAGTCTACCACGGTATATTATGAAGTCTACCACGGTATATTATGAAGTCTGGCACGGTATATTATGAAGTCTACCACGGTATATTATGAAGTCTACCACGGTATATTATGAAGTCTGCCACGGTATATTATGTAGTCTACCACGGTATATTATGAAGAATACCACGGTATATTATGAAGTCTGCCACGGTATATTATGAAGTCTACCACGGTATATTGTGAAGTCTGCCACGGTATATTATGAAGTCTGCCACGGTATATTATGAAGTCTACCACGGTATATTATGAAGTCTACCACGGTATATTATGAAGTCTACCACGGTATATTATGAAGTCTGCCACGGTATATTATGAAGTCTACCACGGTATATTATGAAGTCTACCACGGTATAGTATGAAGTCTGCCACGGTATATTATGAAGTCTGCCACGGTATATTATGAAGTCTACCACGGTATATTATGAAGTCTGCCACGGTATATTATGTAGTCTACCACGGTATATTATGAAGTCTGCCACGGTATATTATGTAGTCTGCCACGGTATATTATGAAGAATACCACGGTATATTATGAAGTCTGCCACGGTATATTATGAAGTCTGCCACGGTATATTATGAAGTCTACCACGGTATATTGTGAAGTCTGCCACGGTATATTATGAAGTCTGCCACGGTATATTATGAAGTCTGCCACGGTATATTGTGAAGTCTACCACGGTATATTATGAAGTCTGCCACGGTATATTATGAAGTCTGCCACGGTATATTGTGAAGTCTACCACGGTATATTATGAAGTCTGCCACGGTATATTATGAAGTCTGCCACGGTATATTATGAAGTCTACCACGGTATATTATGAAGTCTACCACGGTATATTATGAAGTCTACCACGGTATATTATGAAGTCTACCACGGTATATTATGAAGTCTGCCACGGTATATTGTGAAGTATTCCACGGTATATTATGAAGTCTGCCACGGTATATTTTGAAGTCTACCACGGTATATTATGAAGTCTGCCACGGTATATTATGAAGTCTACCACGGTATATTATGAAGTCTGCCACGGTATATTATGAAGTCTGGCACGGTATATTATGAAATCTACCACGGTATACTATGAAGTCTGCCACGGTATATTATGAAGTCTGCCACGGTATATTATGAAGTCTGCCACGGTATATTATGAAGTCTGCCACGGTATATTATGAAGTCTACCACGGTATATTATGAAGTCTGCCACGGTATATTATGAAGTCTGCCACGGTATATTATGAAGTCTGCCACGGTATATTATGAAGTCTGCCACGGTATATTGTGAAGTATTCCACGGTATATTATGAAGTCTGCCACGGTATATTATGAAGTCTGCCACGGTATATTATGAAGTCTACCACGGTATATTATGAAGTCTACCACGGTATATTATGTAGTCTACCACGGTATATTATGAAGAATACCACGGTATATTATGAAGTCTGCCACGGTATATTATGAAGTCTACCACGGTATATTGTGAAGTCTGCCACGGTATATTATGAAGTCTGCCACGGTATATTATGAAGTCTACCACGGTATATTATGAAGTCTACCACGGTATATTATGAAGTCTACCACGGTATATTATGAAGTCTGCCACGGTATATTATGAAGTCTACCACGGTATATTATGAAGTCTACCACGGTATAGTATGAAGTCTGCCACGGTATATTATGAAGTCTGCCACGGTATATTATGAAGTCTGCCACGGTATATTGTGAAGTATTCCACGGTATATTATGAAGTCTGCCACGGTGTATTATGAAGTCTGCCACGGTATATTATGAAGTCTACCACGGTATATTATGAAGTCTACCACGGTATATTATGAAGTCTACCACGGTATATTATGAAGTCTGGCACGGTATATTATGAAGTCTACCACGGTATATTATGAAGTCTACCACGGTATATTATGAAGTCTACCACGGTATATTATGAAGTCTGGCACGGTATATTATGAAGTCTACCACGGTATATTATGAAGTCTACCACGGTATATTATGAAGTCTGCCACGGTATATTATGTAGTCTACCACGGTATATTATGAAGAATACCACGGTATATTATGAAGTCTGCCACGGTATATTATGAAGTCTACCACGGTATAAATTGTGAAGTCTGCCACGGTATATTATGAAGTCTGCCACGGTATATTATGAAGTCTACCACGGTATATTATGAAGTCTACCACGGTATATTATGAAGTCTACCACGGTATATTATGAAGTCTGCCACGGTATATTATGAAGTCTACCACGGTATATTATGAAGTCTACCACGGTATAGTATGAAGTCTGCCACGGTATATTATGAAGTCTGCCACGGTATATTATGAAGTCTTCCACGGTATATTATGAAGTCTGCCACGGTATATTATGTAGTCTACCACGGTATATTATGAAGTCTGCCACGGTATATTATGTAGTCTGCCACGGTATATTAAGAATACCACGGTATATTATGAAGTCTGCCACGGTATATTATGAAGTCTGCCACGGTATATTATGAAGTCTACCACGGTATATTGTGAAGTCTGCCACGGTATATTATGAAGTCTGCCACGGTATATTATGAAGTCTGCCACGGTATATTGTGAAGTCTACCACGGTATATTATGAAGTCTGCCACGGTATATTATGAAGTCTGCCACGGTATATTGTGAAGTCTACCACGGTATATTATGAAGTCTGCCACGGTATATTATGAAGTCTGCCACGGTATATTATGAAGTCTACCACGGTATATTATGAAGTCTACCACGGTATATTGTGAAGTCTACCACGGTATATTATGAAGTCTACCACGGTATATTATGAAGTCTGCCACGGTATATTGTGAAGTATTCCACGGTATATTATGAAGTCTGCCACGGTATATTATGAAGTCTGCCACGGTATATTATGAAGTCTGCCACGGTATATTATGAAGTCTACCACGGTATATTATGAAGTCTACCACGGTATATTATGAAGTCTACCACGGTATATTATGAAGTCTGCCACGGTATATTATGCTGAATATAGATTTGTGATTCTGATATCAATATACCTTGCTTAATTTTTACCTATATACAATTGTATCTCCTTGTTCTTCCTGACACAAATCACACTTAGTAAGTTTGAGGTGTACATTATCCAGTATATAGGAGAAATATCGGAGCTGGAACTAATACAGAGATCGTTTACGGCTCACATTGAGCCAGTAAAGCACCTAAACTACTGGGAACGCCTGCAAGTCTTGAACATGTACTCATTGGAGCGGAGGAGAGAGAGGTACATGATAATATATGCCTGGAAGGTACTCGAGGGCTTGGTCCCAAATCTGCACACTGGAGTGAGAGATATGGGAGGAAGTGTAAAATAAACCCAGTGAGGAGCAGGGGTGCGGTGGGGACAATAAAGGAACACTGTATCAACATCCGGGGTCCCAGATTTTTCAATATCTTACCAGAAGATATCAGAAACACTGCTGGAACAAGTGCTGAAGCCTTCAAGAAGAAACTAGACAAGTATCTTCACCAGGTGCCCGATCAACCAGGCTATGATGAATATGTGGGGCAGCGGGCCTCCAGCAGCAACAGCCTGGTTGACCAGGCGAGCACCAGACGAGCCTGGCCCATGGCCGGGCTCAGAGAGTAGATATATTCTCGAAATTCTTCAAAGGTATATCAAAGGTTAGGTATATGTATTTCTAGGAATGCATGTATGTATGTACGCATGCGTGAATGTATCCAGCAGTCCAGGAGAGAAAAAAAGGACACACAAGAGTGTGGAAAGAAAGGCATTAAAAAGTAAGTTTGAGGTGAGCAATATACAGTAAATATTGAGGACGCGACACTGGGAAGCGAGCCACGTCAAACCAGCGACTCTCCAATTGGAAGTGTTCTTCAATGGTCTTAAGGAACCGCTGAGATATCCACTACTGTCTTTGATATCCTCCTCTTCCCGTTCTCCAATCAGCGGCGTATATGTGGATGTATATTATGCAGGAGTCGAATTGCACCTCGTGGCCCCGCCTCTTCGCTAGTCGTTACTGGATCTACTTTATCCATATTCCATGAGCTTATTTGTACCTCTTCTTAAAGTTATGTATGGATCCTGCCTCCAGTATATTATTCTCCAGATTGTTCCACATCCTGTCAACTCTATTACTGAAGAAATACTTCCTAAAATCCCTGTGACTCATATGAGCTTTCAACTTCCAGGTGTGACTCCTTGTTCCTGTTTCCCATCTCTAAAATATTCTGTCACTATTTACCTTGTCATTTCCTCTCTGCATTTTGTATGCTGTTATGCCCTCCCTATTCCTCCTATTCTCCAGTGTCGTCGGTCTGGTTTCCCTTAACCTCTTCTCCGGGACTAGTCCTGTTGCAAACCTTTGCACTTTTTCTAATTTCTTAATTAACGTGCTTGACTAGGTATTGGTTCCATACTGCTCCTGAATATTCCCATATAGATGTGACGTGCACGGTGTGCAATGTCTTCAATGACTACTTACTCAGGTGTCAAAATGCTATTCTTAAGGTTGCTAGGTGCCCATATGCTGCAGCAGTTATTTGGCTGATGTGTGTCTCAGATGTGCTCGTTATAATACTCACCCCAAAATCCTTTTCTTTGAGTGAATACTGCGTCTACGGTCTACTTTCACCTTCCGTAATCTGCATGATTTTGCACTTGGTGGGGTTAAACTCCAGGAGTCACTTGCTAGACCATGCTTACAGCCTGTCCAAATCCCTCTGTAGTCTTACTCGATCCTTGTCCACTTGAATTCTCCGCACTATCGGAGAAACAGCACTGGCCTGACCCTCGTAGGAGCCCCACTTGTCACAGGCGCCCACTCTGACACCTCGTCACATACCATCACTCGTCGTCTCCTTTCTGTTTGATATTCCCTGAGTCATTGCAGTGCCTTTCCTGTTATTCCTGCATGTTCCTCCAGCTTTTACTCGATGAACTGTGTCGAAAGCCTTTTTACAGTCTAAGAAAATGCAGACTATCCACCCCTCCCTCTCCTGTCTTACTTCTGTTATCTTGTCATAAAACTCCAGTAGGTATGTGACACAGGATTTTCCCTCCGTGAAACCATGATGGTTATCATATATATGCTCATTACTTTCTAGATGTTCCACATAGCGCTTCTGCTCCCTGTCTCAGTACTCATGGGGAAACGTTGGCCGATCTAACTGCCTTGGAGACATCTGGTTCGCGTACTAGTCTCTTTACCTCCTCAGTTGTGTGCAGTATGTCCAGTACTTACTGGTGTACCCCACCATCCCGATTTTCTGGAATCCATTCTGTCTCCACTGGAAATACCAACCTAATTTCGTGTTCAGCTCCTCACATACTTTTTGATAATTTTTTGTGATATTCCCTACTTCCATACTTCCTTAGCCTGATTACCTGGTCCTTTACGGTTGTTTTCCTTCTGATGTGGCTGTGCAACAGCGTTGGGTCGGATTTGGCTTTTGATACTATGTCATTCTTGTATTGCCTCCTTGTCCATGCATATTCACTTCTGGCTTTTGCGCTCATCTCCTTATTTTTTTTTTTCATGACTCACAGACAGAAAGCAGAGAGTGTGCATAAATGAGGTTAAATCCGAGTGGGGATCTGTAACAAGTGGCGTTACACAGGGATCAGTCTTGGGGCTGTTGTTGCTTATAATATATATCAATGATCTTGATGATGGAATTACTAGTGAAATGAGCAAATTCGCCGATGACGCAAAGATAGGTAGGATAATTGATTCAAACGTAGATATCATGGAACTTCAGGAGGATTTACACGAACTCAATACCTGGTCAGAAAAGTGGCAGATGCAGTTCAATGTAGGTAAATGCAAGGTTCTGAAGCTCGGGAGTGTCCATAACCCTAGCACTAATAAGTTAAGTAATGTAGAACTTAGCCATACAGATTGCGAAGAGGACTTGGGAGTTATGATAAACAGTAACCTTAAACCAAGACAGCAATGCCTAAGTGTAAGTAATAAGGCAAACAGATTACTGGGATTTTTATCAAGAAGTGTAAGCAGTAGAAGTTCAGCTGTGATATTACAGCTTTATACATCATTAGTAAGCCCTCACCTATTTTACACAGCTCAGTTCTGGTCTCCATATTACAGAATGGATATAAATTCGTTAGAAAACATTCTGCGTAGAATGAAATTGAGACACATGTGCAACATCTGGGTATCTTTATTGTAGACGTTTCGCCATCCAGTGGCTTTATCAATACAAATTCCAGGACATAACTTGAAGACAGGAGAACTATGTACCTCATCTTCTGTACATAGTTCTCCTGTCTTCAAGTTATGTCCTGGAATTTGTATTGATAAAGCCACTGGATGGCGAAACGTCTACAATAAAGATACCCAGATGTTGCACATGTGTCTCAATTTCATCTTGTCGGTATTGTATACCATTCTTGTACAGCGTAGAATGATTAAATTAATATCTAGCATTAGAAATCTTCCGTATGAAGAAAGATTGAAGACCCTTAAATTACATTCACTTGTTAGACGAAGAATGAGGGGAGACATGATCGAAGAGTATAAGTGGAAGATGGGTATTAAGACCTTATTTATATCCCCTTTATTAATACTCCAAGAGAGAACCGCAGTAATGGATTTAGAAAGGATATAGGAAAGTATTGGCTTGGAAATAGGGTAGCTGATGAGTGGAACAGTCTACCTAGTTGGGTTATTGAAGCTTAAACCTTGGGTAGTTTCGAATTTAGGATGGATAAATACAGAGTGGGAGGGTGTGATGAATGGTTTTGAAAACCGAAAAGTTGAAGTGAGTCGGGTTGGATTTGAGTGGGACTTGCATGTGAGTGGATAGTTATCAGAGCTTATTTCTTAGGTGGCATTGAAAATTGGGTTGGGCAAATATTTTGTTAGTAGGATGGATTCTAAAGGACCTACCTAGTATGGGCCAAGAGGCCTGCTGCAGTGTTCCTGCTTTCTTATGTTTTCCTTTATCTTCTACACATTTTTCATGCTCTAGCGCACCTAGCATGAGCCACTCTACTGCTTAGGGTGAACCAGGGGCTCATTCTGGTCTTCCCTTTGTTTCTGTTGCTCTTAGGTACGTACCTCTCCTCTTGTTCCTTGCACTTTATGGACACGTTATCCATCATCTCATTTTCTATCTTTCCCTCCAGTTCTCTTCCCCACTGCACCTCGTTCAGGAATTGCCTTATGCTTGTGCAGTCCCCTCCTTTGTAGTTTGGCTTCTCCTGTTCTTCTCATACTGCTTCCCTTTCCACTGTTTACTCTACAATGTAGTCGAAGCTCAGGATCACATGATCACTGGCTCCGAGAGGTCTTTCGTGTGTGATATCCCCAGTATCTGAACTGCTGAAGGTGAATAAGAAACCCAGCCTTGCTGATTCATCCCCCTCCTCTCTTTCTGGTAGTGTCCCTGATATGTTGGTGCATGAGATTTTTCAGTACCGAATCCATCATCTTAGCCCTCCACGTTTCTGGCCCACCATGTGCTCAAGGTTTCCCCAGTCAATCTCTTTGTGACTGAAATCATCCACAACTAGTAACTTTGCTAGTGTGTTCACCGATGCTCTATTACCCTCACGATGCTTTTTTGTCTTGGCCTCCTGCTATTCTGTAGTGGATTGTACATTACTGCAATCACTACCTTGAGACCCCCGGTCTGAAGTGTTCCTACTACGAATGTGGTACTTTGCTTCGCTTCTGTTGATTTCTTCCATCTTAAAACTCCACTGGTTTTTGATGAGCAGGGGAACTCCTTCCCCCCTCTGTTTCCTCTATCTTTCCTCAGGATCTGATATCTGGACGGAAAGATCACATCTGTTATTATCCTCATGAGCTTTGTATGGGGATGCCTCCATGATTCCTTCGTCCAACTCCTCACACTTATTTGTTATTCCATCTGCATCTTCAGCTTCTATTCAAATACACTGCTCTGGGGGGTGAGGGCTGGGGGAGTGGGAGACCTGGCAGGAGACTATGAGAGGCTGCTGTGAAGGTGGAGTTTGTGATGGGAAGGGAGGAGCTGTAGGTGTGAATTGTGGGTTGTTTTGTGTTCATTGGTTTGGTTGTGGCAGGGTTGTCAGGGCTGAGGATATTTTGTGGGTGGTTCTATGGGAGATTGTGTTTGCTGGTCCTTCTGACTTTGGGCTTACCTGCCCATCTCTACCATGACTCTTTTTCCTGCTTCTTGTATCTTTGTATCCTCTCAGTTGTTGTCAGTCTTATATTTTATCATTGTTGAGGTGCACCCGCCGGTAATTTAATGAGCACCTTAGTCATGGTTTCTGCTGCAAGATCCTGTTTTACACCATTCTGACTTAAAATCAGTGTGACTGGAAGACTTTTTTTCCATTGTGTATCCCCTTATTTTCTGAAAATTTGTCACCTGGGTCATCTCTTCTTCTTCTTCTTCTGCCTGTTTCATATTATTTTCCATCTCTTTTTCGTGCCACTCCTCCCACTTACTCGTGTGTGTGTGCGTGTGTGTGTGTGTGTGTGTGTGTGTGGTGTGTGTGTTGTGTGTGTGTGTGTGTGTGTGTGTGTGTGTGGTGTGTGTGTGTGTGTGTGGTGTGTGTGTGTGTATTTATGTGTGTGTGCGTGCGTGCGTGCACGTGTGTATGTGTGTGTGTCAAGGGTCAAGCTCAAACTCCTGATCCCTGACTCTTGATGTTGGTTCGACCGCAGTAGTTCATTCCCAGACTCTGGTGCTCGTTCATACTTACGCTTGAGTCTATATTCTCATTCCTCTTATTCACAACATAGTCGTCCTAGCGGCTCATCTGAATGTACAGCTTTCTTCTGTTTACAGATGGAGGAACAAGCGTTCACTATTCCTTTCACTGAATGATTAACACAGGTTTAGGCTCGGCAACAAGATAATAATTCCCATAATCAAGTGAAACGTGAGAGTCTTGATCCTCTTTCCGTTAACTACAAGACAAACGCGCTACCTACCTAAATTTGCTATACCTGGAAATTGACTCCCGCACTCTAGTGAGAGCTGCTGGTATAACTACCCAACTACGTTGGATTCGAGTGCTGCAAATAACTACAAATATTCCAGTCAAAGAAACTCATTTTGTCCATCATTTCAGCGTTACATGATCACGACATATCTTGGATGTCGTGATCATGTCTCCTGTCGTCCTTCAATATTTAAAGGATGCATGTTACTGTCTCTTTATCTCTGTTCGTTGTTGCTGTGCCTTGCCTCCGGGACCAGTCTGCTGGGAAATCTCTGGATTTCCTCAAACTTCTACACTCGTGTAATCCATTTGCTGGCTCTCCCTCACACTCACAGCGTTCTTTCATAAACCTCTTTTTTTTTTTCATTTATTTAATTTTTTAGATTGTATCCACGTTGCCTCATCTTGGTCCCTCTCATGTTCGTCTTGGTACCACTATTTGTGTATCATTGTACCAGTTTCACTCTGTTCGGATACTCTTAACTTTTGTTTCATTTTGTTCATCTCTGAGTAGCAGGAACGCTGTTAACATGTTTTGTGTGTTCTTCCTTTTGGAGTTCAACGTTGAAGAATTTAACTCTTTAAACCAACACTCTTAAGCCAAGCTGTGTTATATTTAAAATAGTGACCCCCTTGGGTGACACATGTTGTACTGGAGCACTTTAGGTTCCTAAAGGCTAATACAGTACTCCGATATTGATCTTCTGTATGTGTCACACATCCTGAAGGAGTCCTTGTTGATGTTCCTGAAGAGTGTCGTCGTCGTCGTTGCAGAGGACGCATATTAACTGACATTATCTAGCGCATTTGATCCTCCAGGCTTAGCTTCTTATCTATTCCCTTCTCAAGTTCTTATATAGGCTTAGCTTCTTATCTATTCCCTTCTCAAGTTCTTATATAGGCAGTTGTTTCCTTAAGAAACAGAAATTATGGAGAAATTCCTCTCCCAGGCCTGGCGTTAATACATCCCAAGAACATCACGTGGCCCAGAGCTGTACCATGGAGAACTCTGTAAGTTGTTTCTCTTCAACCCACGCTCAGGTGATGTGAGCTCAGGAGTTGCGAGTTCAGGTGTTGTGAGCTCTATTATTGTGGGCTCAGGTGTTGTGGGCTCAGGTGTTGTCCAGTGTAGCAACTCCTATGACAGACCATCGAATTTGTATTATAGTAAATTATAAGACATTGTATTTAAAGGTCTTCTGAAGTCCAGAAATGTAGACTCCGCCTGGAGACAGAGACGGACGGAAAGATGGAGAAAAATACAGACAGAAACTGTTAGGAGAGAGAAAAAACAGAGATAAGAGACAGAAGTAGACCGAGGGAAAGATGGACATAGAGATGTAAATGAAGACACAGAATACTGGAAAAAGAGAGGAAGAGAAATAGAGAGATACAGACAGACAGACAAAGAGACAGAGACTGATAGAGAGACAGAGAGAGTGTGGCATGCTAAGAGTACGTTATATTTTATTCGGCGTATGTCAAACACCCATATAAGTATGACTTCTCGACCAGTAAACCAGGTGCTAAGAGTATAAATAAGTAGGGACCCTCTTATTATGCTAAGAACCTTGGTTCAACCAGCCAATGACAAGGAAGACTCCCAAAGTTGTGAAGTGATGTGGTACACTCGCGAATCAAGATTGGCAGACTTAACCTCCAAGTCTGGTCGCTACGGTTCTCACCGTGTCTGTTGCTTGCATTTGCCTTATTGTACATAGTCTCTGTACATATTGTACATACCTGCTTGCTGTTTGGTAAAGGAAATGTAAGTATTTACTCTGCTGCTTTTTTTCTCGTTCCCACCTTGGTTATTGTGCTACAGCCAGGTGTGCAGGCCACTAGACTACACATGTGTCTGTAATAGGGAGAGAGAGAAAGAATGTATCACAAACCACTCCTGATCATCCACCTCACCCACTCCTGACCACCCGCCTCACACACTCATGACCACCCGCCTCACCCACTCGTGACCACCCACCTCACCCACTCCTGACCACCCGCCTCACCCACTCATGACCACCCGCCTCACCCACTCCTGACCACCCGCCTCACCCACTCATGACCACCAACTTTACCTGCTTGTGGGCCACCCACCTCACCACCTCATGGCCATCCACTACTGGCCACCCACCCCACCTACTCATGGCCATCCATTCATGGCCACACACCTCACCTAACCCTGGCCACCCACCTCACCCACTCATGGTCACCTGTCTCACCTACTCAGCTTTCCATTCATGGCCATCCACTTCACCCTCTTCTTAAACACACTCATAAAGCCTCTCTTCATCCATGAGACCTCCCTCACTCTCACTCACTCTCCTTCATTCTACCTTTCCTTCACTCACACGTGGTTTCTCACTCAATCTTTCTTTTCTTTTACATCTCTACCAATTAACTTCAATTAAATAATTACTTTTTTTTCAACAAGTCGGCCGTCTCCCACCGAGGCAGGGTGACCCAAAAAAGAAAGAAAATCCCCAAAAAGAAAATACTTTCATCATCATTCAACACTTTCACCACACTCGCACATTATCACTGTTTTTGCAGAGGTGCTCAGAATACAACAGTCTAGAAGCATACACATATAAAGATACACAACATATCCCTCCAAACTGCCAATATCCCAAACCCCTCCTTTAAAGTGCAGGCATTGTACTTCCCATTTCCAGGACTCAAGTCGGACTATATGAAAATAACCGGTTTCCCTGAATCCCTTCACTAAATATTACCCTGCTCACACTCCAACAGATCGTCAGGTCCCAAGTACCATTCGTCTCCATTCACTCCTATCTAACACGCTCACGCACGCTTGCTGGAAGTCCAAGCCCCTTGCCCACAAAACCTCTTTTACCCCCTCTCTCCAACCCTTTCGAGGACGACCCCTACCCCGCCTTCCTTCCCCTATAGATTTATATGCTTTCCATGTCATTCTACTTTGATCCATTCTCTCTAAATGACCAAACCACCTCAACAACCCCTCTTCTGCCCTCTGACTAATACTTTTATTAACTCCACACCTTTTCCTAATTTCCACACTCCGAATTTTCTGCATAATATTTACACCACACATTGCCCTTAAACAGGACATCTCCACTGCCTCCAACCGTCTCCTCGCTGCTGCATTTACCACCCAAGCTTCACACCCATATAAGAGTGTTGGTACTACTAGACTTTCATACATTCCCTTCTTTGCCTCCATAGATAACGTTTTTTGACTCCACATATACCTCAACGCACCACTCACCTTTTTTCCCTCATCAATTCTATGATTAACCTCATCCTTCATAAATCCATCCGCCGACACGTCAACTCCCAGTATCTGAAAACATTCACTTCTTCCATACTCCTCCTCCCCAATTTGATATCCAATTTTTCTTTATCTAAATCATTTGACACCTTCATCACCTTACTCTTCTCTATGTTCACTTTCAACTTTCTACCTTTACACACACACTCCCAAACTCATCCACTAACCTTTGCAATTTTTCTTTAGAATCTCCCATAAGCACAGTATCATCAGCAAAAAGTAACTGTGTCAATTCCCATTTAGAATTTGATTCCCCAAAATTTAATCCCACCCCTCTCCCGAACACCCTAGCATTTACTTCCTTTACAACCCCATCTATAAATATATTAAACAACCATGGTGACATTACACATCCCTGTCTAAGACCTACTTTTACCGGAAAGTAGTCTCCCTCTCTTCTAC
The DNA here is from genome assembly GCF_026875155.1 of Cherax quadricarinatus. Lineage (NCBI taxonomy): Eukaryota > Metazoa > Arthropoda > Malacostraca > Decapoda > Parastacidae > Cherax > Cherax quadricarinatus. The sequence goes on from NC_069403.1 coordinate 31,266,075, forward strand.
ACACCCTAACCTGAGCCTCATTATCCTCATAAAAACTCTTTACAGCATTTAATAACTTACCACCTATTCCATATACTTGCAACATCTGCCACATTGCTCCTCTATCCACTCTATCATATGCCTTTTCTAAATCCATAAACGCAATAAAAACTTCCCTACCTTTATCTAAATACTGTTCACATATATGCTTCAATGTAAACACTTGATCTACACATCCCCAACCCACTCTGAAACCTCCTTGCTCATCCGCAATCCTACATTCTGTCTTACCTCTAATTCTTTCAATTATAACCCTACCGTACACTTTTCCTGGTATACTCAGTAAGCTTATTCCTCTATAATTTTTACTGTCTCTTTTGTCCCCTTTCCCTTTATATAAATAATTATATATACATAATTATGTTTGACTTGCATCTCGCACTGAGTGCCAGTGATGATGTGCACTGAGTGGAAGTGACGATGTGCACTGAGTGGCAGTGATGATGTGCACTGAGTGGCAGTGATGATGTGCACTGAGTGGCAGTGATGATGTGCACTGAGTGGCAGTGATGATGTGCACTGAGTGGCAGTGATGATGTGCACTGAGTGGCAGTGATGATGTGCACTGAGTGGCAGTGATGGTTTGGGGGGGGTTTTTGGGGGGGTTTTTGGGGGGGGGGGTTTTTTTGGGGGAATTGGGGGGGTTTATTTTTTTGGGGAAAAATTTTGGGGGAAAAAAGGGGGTTGGGGGGAAAAGGGGGTTTGGGGGGGGGGGTTTTTTTTTTTTTTTTTAAAAAGGGGGAAGGGGGGGGGTTTTTTTAAAAAGGGGGGGGGGGGTTTTGGGATATTTGGGGGGGGGTTTTTTGACAGGGGTTTTTTTTTAAAACTTTTTTTTGGGGTGGGGGGGGGGGGGCAGTTTTGGGGGGAAAGGGGGGGGGTTAAAAAATTTTTTCCCAAAAGGGGTTTAAACGGGAGGGTTTTTTTGGGGGGGGGGGGAAAATTTGGGGGGAAAGGGATTTGGGTGGGGGGGGGTTTTTTTGGGGAAAAAAAAAGGGGGGGGGGTTTTTTGGGGGGGGGGGGCCCTTTTTGGGGGGGGGGGCCCGGGTGGGGGGGGGGGAATTTTCCCTTTGGGGTAGGGGGGGGGGGGGGGGGGGAAATGATTTCCCAAAATTTTTTAAAGGGGGAAGGGGGGGTTTTTGGGGGGGAATTTTTTTTTGGGTTTTGGTTGTCATTTGGGGAGGGGGGGGGCCCCCGGGGGGGTTTTTTAATGCGGGGGGGGGGGGGGGGGCCCTTGGGTGGGGGGGGGGGGGAAAATTTTGGGGGGGGGGGGGGGGGTTTTTTTTAGGGGGGGGAAAAAAGGGGGGGGGGGTTTGGGGGAGGGGGTTTTGGGGGGGGGGGGGGAAAATTTTTTTTTGGAAAAATTTTTTTGGGGGGGGGGGGGGGGTTTTTTGGGGGCCCCGGGGGGGGTTTTGCACTGATTGGGTGGGTCCCGGGGGGGGTTTTTGGGGGTTGGGGTGGGGTGGTTTTTTGGGGGGGGGGTTTTTTCCCCGGGGGTTGGGGGGAAAGTTTTTCCCTTTTTGGGGGGGGGGTGGGGGGGGCCCCGGGGGGGGTTTTGGGGGTTTTTTTTCCCTTTTTTAAAAAAAAAGGGGGTTGGGGGGGGGGGGGGGGGGGGGCCCAAGGAAGGAAAAAAAAGGAAAGGAAAAGGAAAAAGGGGGGGGAAAAAAAAAAAAAATTTTTTTCCCAAAAAAGTTTAAAAAAAATTTTTTAAAAAAAGGCCCCCAAAAAAAAAACCAAAAAAAAAAGGGAAAAAAAAAAAAATTTTTTTTTTTTTTTTTAAAATTAAAAAAGGGGAGATGAGCACTGGGGGGGCAGTGATAAATGTCATTGAGTGGCATAAAATGGGCACGAGGGGCAGGATGATGGCACTGAGTGGCAGTATGAGTGCTTGGGAGTGGCAGTGAGATGTGCACTGAGGGGGCAGGGGAAGATGTGCTTTGGGGGGCAGTGATGATGTGCACTGAGTGGCATAAATGATGTGCATAAAGGGGCCCATAAAGATTGCACTGAGGGGGCAGGGGATAGGGCCCTTTTGAGTGGAAAGTGATGATGTGCACTGAGTGGCAGTGATGATGTGCACTGATGGAAATTAAATGATGTCCCACTGATGGCATTTATAATGTGCACTGAGTGGCAGTGATAAATGTGAACTGAGTGGCAGTGATGATGTCCCTTGAGTTGCATGTGATGTCACTAAAGTGGCAGTGATGGGCACTGAAGGGCAGGGGATGAGTGCGTTGAGTGGCAGTGATATGTGCACTGAGGGGAAGTAAATGATGTGCGCTGAGGGGCCTTTGTTGTGCATTGAATGACAGTGATAAATTTGCACTGAGTGGAAAGTGATGATGTCATTGAGTACAGTAATGATTTTCACGATGGAAGTGATGAAGGGGCGCTGGGGCAGTGATGATGGGGCACTGATTTGGCAGGGATGATGGCACTGGTGGCAGTGATGAGTTTTTTTGAGTGGCAGGATATGTCACGATGGCAGTGATATTCATTGAGGGGCCCATTGTTTGATGTGCACTGAGTGGCAGTGAGGGGGGGGGTGCATTGAGTGGCAGTGTTTAAAGTGCACGAGGGGAATGATAAAGTGCATTGAGTGGCATGATGATTTTGGCACTGAGTGACAGTGATGATGGGCAATGATGGCAGTGATGATTTGCACTGAGTGGCAGTGGATTGCATTAAGTGGCAGGGGATGATTTTCACTGAGTGGCAGTAAATAAAGGTCACTGAGTGGCAGGAGAGTCACTGAGGGGCAGGGGATGATGGGGCCCTTTTGTGGCAGTAAATGATGTCCCCACTGAGTGACAGTGATTATAAAGCATTGATTTGGCATTGATGATGTGCACTGAGGGGCAGTGATGGTGCACTGAGTGGCATTGATAAATGTGGCACTGAGTGGCAGTGATGATGTGCTCTGAGGGGCAGTGATGATGTGAAACTGAGGGGCATGAGATGTGCACAAAGGACAGGGGATGAGTGCTTTGAGTTCAGGGGATTTTGTGCACGGGAGTGCAGGATGACTGGCACGCTTTGCAGTGTTATGTGCACGGAGTGGCAGTGGGAGTGCACTGAGTGACAGTGAGGGTTTGGGGCACTGATTTCAGTGATGAGGGGCTCTGAAGGGCAGTGATAAAGTGAAAAGAGTGCAGGGGATATGTGCTCTGAGTGGCAGTGATGATGTGCACTGAGTGGCAGTGATAAATGTCACTGAGGGGAAAGTGATGATGCGCGCTGAGTGTCAGGACGATTAAACTGAGTGGCAGGGGATAAATTTGCACTGAGGGGCAATAAAGTTGCACTGATTGGAAAGTGATGTTGCACAAAGTGGCAGTAAAGGATGTGCCGAGGGGGTATAATGAGTCACTGCTTTGCAGTGATAATTTCACTGATGACAGTGAAAAGGGTTGGCACTGAGGGGCAGTAAATATATGCACGAGGGCAGTGAGATTTGAAATGATGCCAGAAAAGATGTGCACTATGGCAGGGATGATTTTGCACTGAGTGGAAGTAAAGATGGGGCAGTGAGTCATGATATGCGCACTGAGGGGCAGTTTATGAGGGGGCGTGAGGGGCAGGGGATGATGTCCCAATTGATTTGAAGTGAGGTGTGCACTGAGTGGCATAAATGATGTGCACTGAGTGGCAGGATGATGTCACTGAGGGGCAGTAAATGTTTGGGGCACGATGGAAGTAAAGGATTCAGTGATTGGCATGATGATCCCCACTGAGTGGCATTTAAAGATGTCGCAGGGCAGTGATGATGTAAATTGAGTGGAATGATGATTGCAGTGAGTGGAGTGATGGTGTGCACGGATTGCCAGAGATGATTTTCACTGAGGGGCCCTGATAAATGGCACTGAGGGGCCCATGAGATGTGCACTGAGGGCATTTGATAAATTGCACTAAATGGCAGGATGATGTGCACGGAGGGGGAAGAAATTGATGTGCTTGAGTGGCAGGGGATTTTTGGGGCTTTGAGTGGCGGGGATATGGCTTTAGGGGCCAGTGATTATGTGAATGAGGGCGTGTAAGCGCACGAGTGGCAGCGTTTGACTTTGAAACTGATGGAGGATGATGTGCATTGGGGTGGCAGTGAGGGATTTTGGCACGAGGGGCAGTGATGATGTGCATTGAGTGGCAGTAAAGAGGGCATTTGATGGCATGATGATTTTCATTGAGTGGCCTGATTATGTGCACTGAGGGGAAAAGGATGATTTTGCTTGAGGGGCAGTGATGATGGAAAAAAAAAACTAGTGACATTGATGATGGGGGAAAATGAGGGGGCAGTGAGGGATGTGCACTGAGTGGCAGTGATGATGTCATTAAGTGGAAGTGATGTTGTGCACTGGGGGCATTTGTTTGTTTGAAACTGATGGCATGATGATGTGCACTGAGTGGAAAGTGAGAGGGGTCACTAAATTTGGCATTGAATGTCACTAGTGACAGTGAGGATGAGCATTGAGGCAGTGATGATGGCCTGATGGCGGGAAAAGGAGTCAACTGATGGCATTGATTTTGGAACTGAGGGGAAAGTAAAATGTTTGCTCTGAGGGGCAGTGATGATGTGCACTAAAGGTGGCAATGATGAGGGGCACTGGGGGACAGTGATGATGTCATTGATTTGTCAGAAAATAAATGTGCACGGATTGGCAGTAAAGACGGCACTGCGTTTCCATTTGTTAAACGTGCACTAAAGGGCAGTGATGAGGGCACTGAGTGACAGTGATGATTGCACTGAGGGGCAGTGATGAAGTCCCTCTAAATGGCAGTGATTTTTTGCACTGAGTGACAGTGATGATGGCTCTAAATTGGCATGATGATGTGCACGAGTGGAAGTAGATTTTCCCACTGAGTGGAAAATGATGGGGTTTAAACTGAGGGCAGGAGGATGGCACTGAGTGGCTTTGATGATTGCACTGAGGTATAATAAAGGGGCACGGGTTTTGCAGTGATAATTTTTCACTGATGACAGTGATGATGTGCACTGAGGGGCCAGTGATGATATGCACTGATTTGCAGTGATGAGGTGCACTGATCCCCAGAATAAATGTGCACTGATTTCCCTTTGATAAATTTTCACTGTGTGGCAGTGAGGGATGTGCACTGATGGCAGTGATAAAGTGCAGGGAAGTACATGGTAAATTGGGCACTGAGTGGTGGGGGTAATGATGTGACTCCCGTGAAAGTGATAATTTTTTTTCACTGAGTGGCAGTGTTTGAAGCGCACAAAAGTGGCAGCGATGATGGCATTTGAGGGGCAGGGGAATGTGCATTGAGTGGCATGATGGGGGGGCATTTAAGGGGCCCATGATGATGGCCCTGAGGGGCAGTGTAAATGTGCACTGAGGGGCATTGAAATGTGCAACTGATGGCAGTGATGGGGTGCACTGAGAAACAGGTAAGATTTTGCACTGAGGGGCCCATGATAAATGTGCACTAAAGGGGCAGTAGGGATGTGAAACTGATGGAAGTGATGATGGCATTGATGGAAGTGATGAAATGAAGTGATGGTAGGGGATGGTGTGCACTGATTTGGAAAGGGGGATAAATTTGCGCTAGGGGCAGGAGGGTGCGCATTTGAGTGGCAGTGATAAATTGCATGAGGGGCAGTGGCGTGCACTGAGTGGCAGAAATTGTGTGCACTGAGGGGCAGTGATGGGAAACACGGAGTGGTCAGCGATGATGTGCATTGAGTACAGGAGGGTGTGCAGTGATGGCAGTAAATGGGGGCACTGAGTGGCAGTGATGGTGTGCACTGAGTAAACAGTGTTTGATGTGAAATTGGTGTCAGTGATGATGTGCACTGAGGGGCAGTGATAAAGTGCTCTGAGTGGCAGTGAAAAATTTTCACTGGTGGCAGGATGAGTGCACTGAGTGGCAGTGATGATTTTTAAATTAAAGGGGCCCAGTGATGATGTGCACTGAGGGGAAAATTTTAAATGATTGAAATTGATGGCAGTGATAATGTGCACGAGGGGCAGGGGATGATGGGGCATTGAGTGGCAGTGTTTATGTGCACTGATGGAAGTGATATGTCCCATTGAGTGGCAGTGATGATTGCACTGAGGGGGACATGATAAATGTCAATGATGGCAGTGTGATGTACACTGATTGGCATTTAGATGGGGCATTAATTGGCAGTAGGGAAGTGCCCTGATGGCAGGGGATGATTTGCACTGAGGGGCAGTGATAAATTGCACAGAGTGGCAGTTTTAGGGCACTGTGGGGAAAGGAAAAGATTTTCACTGATTGACAGTGAGGGTTTTACATTGAGGGGCGTGATGATGTCCTGATTGGCAGGGATGATGTCACTGATTTGGCTTTGGGGAGGATTGCACTGGTGGCATTAGTTTGTCCGATTTGGCATTGATGAGGTGCACTGAGTGGCAGTGATAAAGTCACTGAGTGACATTGATGATTTTTCCATTGTGTGTCAGTTTTGTGTGCACTGAGTGGCAGTGTTTGACTGGCATTTGCTTTGCATGAATTTCACAGTGGCAGTGAGGATGTGAAACTGATTAAACAGTGATGATGTCACGGGAGGGGCCCGTGATGATGTGCTCTGAAAAAGCAGTGAGATTGCACTGATGAAAAGTAAAGATGTGCTCTGATGGCATGATGTTTTGCACGGGGGCAGTGATGATTTTCACTGGGGGGCATTTAGATGCCGCTGAGTGTCGGGTTATGGTTTTGAATGAGGGGGCCAGTGATAAATTTGCACTGAGTGGAATGATTTTGGTGCACTGGGGGTTGGGATATGGGGCACTGATGGCAGTGATAAAGGGGCACTGAGTGGAAGAAATGATTGCACTGCTTTGGGCAGGGGATAATGTTCACGATGACGGAGATTTCACGGAGGGGCAGGATGATATGCACTGAGTGGCAGTGGAGGATTATTTGCCAAAAATAGGGCCCACTGAGGGGGAAAGTGTGATGTGCACTAAAGTGCAGTGATAAAGTGAAACTAGTGGCGGTGATGTCACTGAGTGGGAAATGATGAGTCACTGAGTGGTATAATGATCTGCACGCTTTTGCAGGGGATAATTTTCCACTGAGTGCGGGATAAGCGCACTAAAGGGGCAGCGATGATGTGCACTGAGGGGCCCAGTGATGATGTGAAATTGAGTGGCAGTGATGATGTCACTGAGGGGAGTGTTTGAATGTGCCCTGAGTGGCAGTTGAGATGTGCACTGAGTGGAAAGTGATGATGTAAACGAGGGGGCATGAGGGGTTGCACTGAGGGGCAGTGATAAAGGCACTGAGTGGGCAGTGATAAATTGCACTGAGTGGAAGTGGTTTGTGCAGTGAGGGCAGTGAGGGAGGGCGCACTAGTGGCAGTTAGGGTGTGGCGCTAGTGGCAGTGTTTGATTGCACTGAGGGGAAGGGGATGATTGCAGGGGAGGGGTTAGTAAAGGTTTGCACTGAGGGCATGAGGGAATGTGCGCTGAGTGGCAGTGAGGGTGCGCATGATTTGGCCGGAAAATATGTGAAAGTGAGGGGCCCAGTGGCGTGAAACGAGTGGCAGTAATGATGGGGCCACTGAGGGGCGGGTAGGGTTTGTACACTGAGGGGAAAGCGATGATGTCAGTGAGGGGCAGTGATGGTGTGCAGTGATTTGAAAGGATGGTAGCACTGATGGAAAGGATGGGTGCACGGGAGTGAAAAGTGATAAAATCATTGATTTGTCATGATATGTGCACTGAGTGGCATTTGATGATGTCTCTGAGTGGCAGGGGATGATGTGCACTGGGGTGGCAGTGTTTTTGTCCCAACTGAGTAACAGTGATGATTTTGCTATGATTTCATGATGATGTCACTGAGTGGCAGGATGACTGGCACTCTTTTCCCTGATGATGTCCACTGAGGGGGAAAGTGATGATGTGCACGAGTGAAAAGTGATGATTTGCACTGATTTGCAGTGTTTGATGTCCCTAGTGGCAGTGATGATGTGCACTGATTTACAGGATGATGGCTCTGAGTGGAAGTGATGAGGGTGCACTAAAGTGGCAGTGATGATGTGCACTGAGGGGCAGTGATGTTTTTCACTGAGTGGAAATGATGTGGGGCACTGATGGCAGTGATGATGTGCACTGAGTGGCAGTATGATTGCACTGATGGTAGAAATTGAGTCACTGCGTTGAAATTGAAATGTTCATTTGATTTTAAACCCAGGGGATGATGTGCACTGATTTGGCAGTGATGATCTGAAATGAGGGGCAGTGATGATTTTTCACTGAGCCCCCAAAGAGATAAAGGTGCACAAGGGCCAGTGATGATGTGCACTAGTGGAATTGATGATGTCCCAATGAGGGGCCCATGATGTTTTGCACAAAGGGGAAAGTGATGATGTGCTCTGAGGGGGTTTGTAATGATGTGCACGCTTGCAGTGATAATTTCACTGAGTGGCAGTGATAAGCACACTAAAGTTGCAGCGATGATGTGCACTGAGTGGCAGTGATGATGGGGCTTTTATTGGCAGTGATAAATGTGCCTAAAGGGGCATGATGAAGCGCACTGTTTTGAAAGCGATGATGTGCATTTGAGTGGCATATAAAGGGGCATTGAGTGGCAGTGATGATGTGCACTGAGGGGGCAGTGATGATTTTCCCCCTGAGGGGGCAGTGAGATGGGGCACTGAGTGGCAGTGGATGTGCATTTAGGGGAAAAGTGATGATGTGCATGAGGGGCAGTGTAAAGTCACTATGGCAGTGATTTGTGCCACTGAGGGGCAGTAAAGATGTGCATTGAGTGGCAGGGGTTTATGGCACTGAGTGGCATGATGATGTGCATTGAGGGGGCAGTATTGATGTGCACTGAGGGGCAGGATGAGTGAAATTGAGGGGAAAGTGTTAGGGCACTGATTTTAAGTGTGATGTGAAATTGAGTGGCAGTGATGATGTGCACTGAGTGGCAGGAGATGTCTCTGGGGCAGGGGATGGTGCACTGAGTGGCAGTGATGAGTGCACTGAGGCAGGATGATGTGCTTAGGGGCAGTGTTTAAATGTCACTGAGTGGAAAAGTTATAAAGTGCATTGAGGGGCAGTGATGATGTGCACTTGTGGCAGGGGATGATTGCATTAGGGGGCAGTGATTAGTGCACTGATGGAAGTGATATGTGCATTGAGTGGCAGTAAATATTTTCACGAGTACATAAAGAGTGAAATTTTAAAATTTTTGGCATGATGATTTGCACTGAGGGGCAGTGATGATGGCTTTAAAGTGGCAGTGATGATGTGCACTAGGGGCAAAAGAGTGCACTGAGGGCATTGAAATGTGCACAAAAGGGGCAGTGATGATGTGCACTGTGGGGCCAGTGATGATGTGCACTGATGCCAGTGATGATGAAAATTGAGTGGCAGTGGTGATGTGCCATTTGAGGGGCAGGATAAATTTCACTGGGGGAAATTGATGAGTGCATGAGGGGGCAGTGATGATTGCTCTGATTGGCAGGTTTTATGGGGCACTGAGGGGCATTAAAGATGTGCACGGTGACAGTGATATGGGGCATTAAAGTGTCCATGATGAGGGTGAAACTGAGGGGCGGGTGATGACTGGCACTGCGTTGCAGTGATGATGTGCATTGAGGGGCCCGTGATGATGTAAAACTGAGGGGCAGTAAAGATGTGCCCCGAGGGGGGCAGTGATGATGGGGGCACGGTTCCAGGGGTTTAAAGTCACAGAGTGGCAGTGATGAGCCGCTGATGTCAGTGATGATTTTTAACTGAGGGGCAGGATGTTTTGCACTGATGGCAATAAATTGTGTGCACTGAGGGGCTGTGATGATGTGCACTGAGGGGCCAATAAAGTCACTGAGTGGTATAATGATGTGCACTCGTTCCGTGATAAGGGTTCACTGAGGGGCCAGTGATGAAGCGCACGATGGCAGCGTTTAAATTGCACTTAGGCCAGAGATGTTTTTCACTGAGGGGCAGTATAAATGTGCACTGAGTGTAGTAATGATGTTCACTGCTTTTCACTGAAAATGTTCACTGAGTAAACAGTGATGAAGTGCATTTAGGGGCAGGGGATGAAGCGCACTAAAATTGGGCGCGATGATGTGCACTGATGGCAGTGTTTGATTTTGCACTGGTGGTAGAAATTGATGTGCACTCTTTGCGGGGATAAGGGTTCACTGAGTGACTGATGATTGCACGAGGGGGCATGATGATAGCACTGATGAAGTGATTAGTGCACTTAGTGCCAGAGATAAATGGGGCCCCCTAAAGGGGCAGTGATGAAGCGCACTGAGGGGCAGCGATAAAGGGGTACGATTTCAGTGATATGTGAAATTGAGGGGAAAGTGATGATGTCACTGATGGCGGGATAAAGTGCCCTGATTGGCAGTGAAAAAGTGCAGTGGGGGGCAGTGATGATGTCACTAAAGGGGCAGTAAAGGGTTTTAACTGATGGCAGTGATGATGTGCACTGAGTGGAAGTGAGGGATGTGCAGGGAGGGGGCATGATGATGTGCACTAAAGTGGCATGATGATTGCACTGAGGGAAGTGAGGGTGTGCACTGAGTGGCAATGATATGTAAATGATGGAAAGTAAAGATGCGCACGATTTGGGTTTTTTATATTGCCTGAGTGGCAGTAAATTATGTGCCTGAGGGGGGAAGTGATGTTTGCAGTGAGGGGCCCAAGTAAAGATTGCACGAGGGGAAAGTGATGATGTGCACGGTGGCAGTAAGATTTTCTTTGGGATGGCAGTGATGTTTGGCACTGAGTGACAGTAAATGATGTGCATTGATTTGGCAGTAAGATGTGCACTGATTGGCATAAATGGGGGGCATTGAGTGGCAGAAAATTAGGGTCCCACTTAGGGGAAGGTAAAGTGAAATTGAGGGGCAGTGATGATTCCCACTGAGGGCAGTGATGATGTGCCCCCCTGAGTGCAGGTGGTTTGTGCCCTAAAGTGCAGTGATATGTGCACTGAGTGGCAGGATGATTGCATTGAGGGGCCCGTGATGATGTGCACGAGGGGCAGGATGATGTCATTTATGGCATGATGATGTCCCACTGAGTGGCATGATATGTCATTGATGGCAGGGGATTATTTTCACTGAGTGGAATTTGATGATGTGCTTAAAGTGGCAGTGATGATGTGCACAAGACAGGATGATGGGGAAATGAGGGGCAGTAAAGTTTTGGGGCACTGATTTGGCAGTTTTTAAGTGCACTGATTTTGGAAAGTAAAGAGTGCACGAGTGGCAGTGAGGGAATGTGCACTGAGTGGCAGGTTTACTCATTTTGGGGTGCAGTGATGATGTGCACTGATGCCCAGGAGGGAGGGGCATTGAGTGGCATGATGAGGGTCCCCTGAGTGGCAGTATGTTGTGCACTGATGGCATTAAAGAGGGTGCATTTGAGTGGCAGTGATGTTGGGCACGAGGGGGCAGGGGATGATGTGCACGATTTTACAGTGATATGTGCTTTGGGAGTGTCAGGTGATGTGCACTGATTTTAGTGATGACTGGCACTGCTTTGGGCATTGAGGGATGTGAAATTTGAGGGGCGGGTGATGATTCCTGAGTGGCAGTGATGTTTGTGCTCGAATGGCAGTGATAAAGTCACTGAGTGCCATTTGAGGGATGTGCTCTGAGGGGGCAGTGATGATTGCCCCTGGTGGGGGATGAGTGCACTGATGGCAGTGAGTTTGGGGCGCTGAGTGTCATGTTTAAAGTGAACTGAGGGGCCTGATGATGTGACTGGGGTGGAAAGTAATAAATGTGCACTCCCTTTGCAGTATAATGTTCATTTGAGGGGACAGTAATGATGTGCACTGATTGGCATTGATGAAAAGCACGAGGGGCAGGGGATTATGTGCACTTAGTGCCAGAGATGATGTGAAACCTGAGTGGCAGTATGATGTGCACTGAGTGGCAGGATGAGGTGCACTAAAGTGGCAGTAAAAGATTTTCATTGAGGGGCAGGGGATGAGGGGCACGGGAGGGGTAAAAGGGATGTGCATTCGTTCAGTGTTTAAAGTTCACTGAGTGAAAGTGATATGTGCACGAGTGGCAGTGTTTGAAAAGCACTGAGGGGCAGTGATTAGGGCATTTTAGTGCCAAGATGATGTGCACTAAAGGGGCAGTGATGATTTCACTGAGTGGCAGGAAATGATGTGCACTGATTTTGGCAGTGTTTGATGTGCACGAGTGGAAAGTGTTTATTGCACTGAGTGGTAGAAATGATGTGCACTGCTTTTCCCAGGGGAAAAATGTTCATTTAGGGGCAGTGATAAAAGCGCACTAAAGGGGGAAAGCGATATGTGCCTGAGGGGCATAAATAAAAGTCTTTTAGTGGCATTTGAAAGGTGCACTGAGGGGAAATTTGGATGAATGTGCCCTGAGGGGCAGTGATGATGGCACTGAGGGGCAGTGATGATGTGAAACTGAGGGGCAGTGATGGGTGCACTGAGGGGCAGTGAATGTGCACTGAGGGGCAGGGGGTGATGTGCACTGAGGGCAGTGAGGGATGTGCACTAAAGGGGAAGTGATGATGTGCAGTGAGTGGCAGTATGATGCGCACTGAGTGGCAGTTTATGGGGCCCCTGAGGGGCATGATGATTGCACTGAGGGGGAAGGGGATGATGTCTTGAGGGGGTAGTGATGGTGTGCACTGAGGGGGCATGATGATGTGCGCTGAGTGGCAGTAAAGGGTGCGCAGTGAGTGCAGTGATGAGTGCAGGAGGGGCAGTGGCGTGCACTGAGGGGCCCATAAGGAGGGTGCACTGAGTGGCAGTGAATGTCACTGAGGGCAGTGATGGGGGTACACGAGTGCACGATAAAGTCCCGTGAGGGGCAGTGATGTTTTTACATTGAGTGGCGTGATGGGGGGCACTGAGTGCAGTGAGGGGTGCCACTGATGACAGTGTTTAATGTGAAATTGATTTCAGTGAGGGAATTGGGCACTGAGGGGCAGTGATGATGTGTTTCTGAGGGGCAGTGTTTGTGGGGCACTGAGGGGGAAAGTGATGATGGGGCATTTAGGGGACGGGGATGATGGGCTTTGATTTTCCCAGTGATGATGTGCACTGAGGGGGCATGATGACGGGCCCACGCGTTGCAGTGATGATGTCACTGAGTGGCAGTAAAGTGGAAACTGGGTGAAAAGGAAAGAGGGCACTGAGTGGCAGTGAGAGTGCTCTGAGGGGCAGTGATGTTTGTGCACTGATTGAAAAGGGGATGATGTGCTCTGAGGGCAGTGATGATTTTCCAACCTTGAGTGGCAGTGAGATGTGCACTGAGGGGCCCGGGGATGATTTCACTGAGTGGGCAAGGTTTGGGGGGGCACTGTTTGGGGGGGAAATTTTGGCACTGAGTGGCAGTATGATGTGCACTGAGGGGTAGTAATAAAATTTTGCACTGGGGTTGCATGATAATGTTCACTAGTGACAGTGATATGTGCACTGTGTGGCAGGGGAGATCTCACTGAGGGGCATTTGATGATGTGCCTGAGTGCCAGAGATAAATGTGCCTGATTTGGAAGTGATAAATGTGAAACTGAGGGGGCCAGGGGATAAATTTTCCCACTGAGGGGCATGTGATGTGCACTGGGGGCAGTAAATGATGGCTCTGAGTGGTAAAAAAATTTGGGTTTTTTTTTTTGGGGGGGGAAACTGCGTTGCAGTATAATGTTCACTAAATTGGCATTGATAAAAGCGCATTTATTTGGCAGCGTTTGATTGCACTGATGACATGATGATGTCTTTGGGGGGCAGTGTTAAGTGCACTGAGGGGCCAGGGGATAAAGTGCCCTGAAGGGGCCCAAGTGATGATGGCACTGAGGGCAGTGATTTTTTGCACTAGGGGGCAGGATGGGTTGCACTGGGGCAGGGGGGAAAATTTTAAAAAAAAATGTCATAAAGGGGCAGTGATGATGTGCAGGGAGGGGCGTGATGATGTGAAACGAGGGGCAGTGATGATGTGCACTAGGAAGTGATGATGTGCAGTGAGTGGCAGGGGAAAGAGGGCGCCCCGATTGGCAGTTAGTGTGCCTGAGGGGCATTGAGATGGGGAAACTGATGGAAGTGATATTGTGCAGAGTGGTAGTGATGATGGCACTGATGGCAGTGAGGATGTGCGCGGGGGGGCAGTGACGGTGCGAAGTGATGGCATTTGAGATTTTCATTTAGTGGCAGTGGCGTGCACTGAGGGCAAATAAATTGCACTGAGGGGCAGGATGGTGTACACTGATGGCACGATGAGTGCAGTGAGTGCAGTGAGGGTGTGCTTTGGGGGCGGGTGTTTGGTGGCACTGAGGGGAAATTATGATTTTGTAGTGATGGAAGTGATGGTTTTACACTGAGTGGCAGTGATGGTGTGCAGTGAGGGGCCCAGTGAGGGCGTGCAGTGATGCAGTGAATGTTTACTGAGGGGCGTGATGGTGGCCCCTGTTGGCAGGGATATTGCACTATTTGGCAGTGATAAAGTGCACTAGTGGCATTTGATGGGGCAGTGAGGGCAGTGATGTTTTTGCACTGAGTGGAAGTAAAGATGTGAAAGTGAGTGACAGTGATGATGTGCCCTGGGGGAAAGGAGGGTGCACACTGAGTGGAAGTGATGGTGGGGCAGGAGTTTTTTTGATAAATCAGTGAGGGCAGTGATGATGTGCAGTGAGTGGCAATGAAAGGGGACCTGAGGGGCAGTGATGGTGTGCACTGATTTGGTAGTGTTTAGTGTCCACGGGTGGCATGATGATTGCCCTGAGTGGTAGTGGGGTTTGTCCCGCGAGTAGCAGTGATTTTGTGCACTGAGTGTGGGAAAATAGTGTACGCTGAGTGGCAGTGTTTAAGTGCACTGGGGGTATAAATTTTAAACAGCGAGTAGCAGTGATGGGTGCTCTGAGGGGTAGTGATATGAAAAAACTGATTTGGGAAAATTTGGTTTGATTTTCACTGAGGGGAAAAGTGAGGGTGTACACAAATAGCAGTGAGTTGTGGCACTGAGTTTTTAGTAAATAGTGAAAACGCTGAGTGGCAGGGAGATTGCACTGAGGGGTTTTTTGATGGTGAAACGGCAGTACATGTTTTGTTGTGCACTGATGTTATAAAATTTTACACTGATGGCAGTGATGGGGGCACTGAGTGGTAGTGATGGGTAAGGGCGAGTAGCAGTAAATTTGTGCACTGAGGTTATGAGGGTGACCTGAGGGGCAGGGATGGTGTGCACTGGGGTGGCAGGTTTGGTGTACAGCGAGGTAGCATTTGATGGTGTGCCTGATGGTAGTGATAGTGTACACTGAGGCATGAGGGTGTAAAACTGAGGGGTTTAGTGATGGGAAACACTGAGTGTCAGGATGGGTGCACGAGGGGCCCAGTGTTTGGTGTACAGCGAGTACATGATGGTGTCACTGAGGGGGTATTTGATGAGTGCACGGTGGCATTATGTTTTGGGGCACTGAGTGGAAAGGATGGTTACACGAGGGGCAGGATGGTGTACACTGATGCAGGGGTTTGGTGACCTAGTGGTATGAGGGTTTTTACACTGAGGGGCAGTGATGGTGTACACGAGGGGGTTTTTTTGATGGTCACACGATTGGGGTGATGGTGTACCCTGAGTGTTTAATACCTCAGGGGCGGTGATTTTTGTACAAAGGTGGCATGATGGTGTACACGGGGTGGGGGTTTAGGGTGGAAAGGATGGGCAGTGGGTGGCACTGATAGTATGATGGTGTACACTAAAGGGCAGTGAATTTGGGCCCGACTGGTAGTGAGGGTTTGTACACTGAGAGATTGCCTCAATGGCAATGAGGTGTACACAAAGTATTGTGCCTCAGTGCAGTGATTTTTGCACTGAGTGATGTGCATAAAGGGCAGTGATGTTTTAAAACTGAGTTTTTTTTGGCCTCAGTGGCAGGGATTTTATGCCCTGAGTGATGTCCTCAGGGCATTGATGGTGTGCACTGTTGGAAATGGTTTATGTGCATTTGATGGCAGGATGATTTTGCACTGAGTGGCATGATGGTGGGGAAATGAGGGGCAGTAAAGTTGTGCCTGAGGGGAAAGGGTGATAAAGTGCAGTGATGACAGTGAGATGTGCACTGGGGGCAGTGATGGGCACACGGGAGTGGAAGTGAGGGTTTGGCAGGGGAGTAGTTGTGATGTTTAGCAGTGAGTGGAAAGTGATGATGTGCAGTAGTGGAAAAGATAGTGTCGCTGAGGGGCAAGGATGATGTGCACTGAGGGGGTAGTGATGGGGGTCCCACTGAGGGGCATGAGGGTGTGCACTGAGGGGCAGTGATGGTTACAGGGGTACCATGATGGTGTCCTGATGTAGTGATAGGGGTACACTGATTGGCATTGTTTAAATGTCACTGAGGGGTAGTGAGGGTTTTAAAAACGAGTAGCAGTGGGGGGTTTCCCCTATGGTAGGATAGTGTACCCCTGAGTGGCAGTGATTTTACCCTGAGTGGTAGTGATGGTGTACCCTGAGTTTGCAGTGAGGGGTTTTCACTGATGTTAGTGATGGTGTAAAACTGAGGGCAGGGGATGGTGTGCACTGATTTGGCAGTGATGGTGAAACCGCGAGTACAGTGAGGTGTCCCACTGAGTGGGGGTGATAGTGTACACTGAGTGGCAGTGAGGGTGTACCCCTGATTTTTAGTAGGGTTTACACGGGGGGCGGGAGGTGGGGAAACTGAGGGGAAAAGTAAATTGTGCACTGAGGGGCAGTGAGGGTGTACAGGGGAGTAGCAGTGATGGTGTGCATTTGAGTGGTATGATAGTGTACACTGATGGCAGTGAGGGGTGAAACACTGGGGTTTAGTGATGGTGTACACTGAGGGGCAGGGATGGTTGCACGGAGGGGCATTTGATGGTGTACAGCGAGTAGCATGATGGTGGAAACTATGGTAGTGATGATTGCACTGAGTGGCAGGGGGATGAGTCACTGAGTGGTATAGGGTGTACACTGAGGGGCCAGTGTTTGGTGAAACACTGAGTGGCAGTGATGGTGTACCCCTTAGGGGGTAGGAGGGGGTTCCCAATGGTGGCATTGATGGTGTACACTGATTGGCGGGAAAAGGGTACACAGGGGTAGGGGATGGTGTACACGGGTTTGGCTTTGATGGTGTACACTGAGTGTTTTAAAAACCCAGTGCAGTGATTTTTGTACACTGATGGAGTGATGGTGTACCCCGGGGTGGGGGTTTTGGGTTGTGAAATTTAGGGGCATGGTGTGCAGGGGGAAAGTATTGATGGGGGGTACACTGATGGCAGTGATGTTGTAAACTGACTGGCAGTGATGGTGTACACTGAAGATGGGGCCTCAGTGGCAATGTTTGGTGTACACGGGGTAGTGTGCCTCGGGGCGGGAAAAGTTGTGCACTGAGTGATGTGAAATCAGTGGCAGTGAGGGTTGTACACAGTGTTTTCCCCCTCAGTGGCAGGGGATTGGGGAAAAACACTGAGGGGGCAGGATGGGTAAACCGGGGTGGCGGTGATGGTGTGCACTGAGTGGCAGGGGTGTGCACTAGGGTAGTGAGGGTGTAAAACTGAGGGGCAGTGATGTTGTGCACTGACGGGGCAGTAAATGGTGTACACTGAAGAGTGCCCAGGGGCAAAAAAGGTGTACACTGATTATTGTGCCCCCCGGGGCAGTGTGTTGTGCACTGTTTGATGTGCCTCAGGGGGCAAGATGGTGAACACTGAGTATGTCCTCAGTGGCAGTGATTTTTGTGCACTAAATGATTGCGTCAGGGGGCAGTGAGGGGTTTTCACTGAATTTTTGCCTCAGTGGCGTGAGGGTAGCACTGATGAGGGCCTCAGGGGCAGTGAGGTGTCCCACTGCGGGGGCACAGGGAGGGGTGCACTCCCAGGGGGGGGCACCACTAGGAAATGTCGGAGACAAGGCAAGCCCTTACTGTTGCATCAAAAAACCCCAAATCAGAAAAAAATGGCTGACCAAAAACACCCTCCGGGACATTTGCTAGTCTACTAAAGACATTCAATGGAACCTGGCTTTTACAGGACGAGAGAGAGAGAGAGAGAGAGAGAGAGAGAGAGAGAGAGAGAGAGAGAGAGAGAGAGAGAGAGAGAAGAGAGAGAGAGAGAGAGAGAGGGAGAATTTACCATCAAACTAGCAAAAGTATAACGATATGCCACAACTCGGTTCTTGAAGACACACCTACCGTATTTACTGCTAATCATCTATTTTAATTCAAGTGTTTAACAAGCAAACACCAATTTATATATGTATATATATATACATACATATATATATATATATATTATATATATATAATATATATATATATATATATATATATATATATATGATATATATATATGCAATAAGATCACAGTAAACAGGTATTCATAGTTCCTTGATAATGTGAGTAGTCACGAAAGCGCTTGGAATTTCTCTATTCTTTCAGAGTGGTTGTTTTGCATATATATATATATATATATATATATATATATATATATATATATATATAATATATATATATATATATATATAATATATATATAATATATATATATATATATATATATATATATATATATATATATATATATATATATATATATATATATATATATATATAAATATATATATATATATATATATATATATATATATATATATATATATATATATATATATATATAATATTATATATATATATAATAAATATATATATATATATATAAATATATATATATAATATATATATATATATATAATATATATATATATATATATATATATATATATATATATATATATATATATGTCGTGCCGAATATGTAAAACTGGTTATTTAGCAAGAACTCGTTTAAAATTAAGTCCTTTCTAAAATTTTCTCTTATACCTTTAAAGATATATTTTTTTCATTAATGGTAATGTAAAAAATTTTAATTTTGCTCCCAAAGAATCTTAGAAAACTTACCTATCCTTATTATAACAAGAACAATTTATTTTAGCCTAACCCAGCTAAATATATTTTAGATTTCTTTACAATAATTTAATACTAAACAAACAGTGAAATATATTTTTTTCGTTAGGTTCAGAATGATTTTGGCGAAATTATTGCATACACAAATTTTCACTTGTCCTATATGGCAAGATGAGCGTTGCTATTTAAGCCAAGATCGCAAGTTCTGCCTATTCGGCACGACATATATAAATATATATATATATATATATATATATATATATATATATATATATATATATATATATATATATATATATATATATATATATATATATATATAACATATAGGGAGGTACCACCTCTAGAACTGTTATAGGGACCCTCATCCTCAGAGAAAAGAATAAACTTGCTTCAGGGAAAACTCAAGGTTCTCCCTGAAGCTGTTTGAGAATTTTCTCCTACCACCCCCTATATTTTATGTATATTTTATTTAAAGACAAAATACATTGACAAAACATTCACAAAAATACGATAGAAAGTATAACAACATAGGTGACTCAGAGCTACATCTCGAATACTTCGTCCAGCTCCCCGGCGGTGGGCCGCGTGCCCAGAATGCTGCAGGCATTTCCTCTCTGGATTGCAACACTGAGTCTCTGAAAGAGGAAGCTGGTCGCCCTGTGGTCCTTGGTTTCTATGATGAGCTTTTCACCCAGCTCTATTAGGAACTTTAGAGCACATTTGCCCCATGCTCCAAGGGTCTCCGACCCTATTGGGATGAAGTTATAGCAAGGGGGAAGGTCTTCATATTTGCGGATCTTCTGGGTCTCCCTGTGGCTGGCAGCTCCACCCCCTTCCACTACGGAGTATGGCAAGTAGGTGTCTGCCAATGTGGCGGCACATGTGTAGTCCCAGGCACTGCTTTCCATCCTTCCAAGGTAGCATAGTGGCTCTATCAGGACGCTTTTGACTTCCGTCAGACCTCTGCACTTGGGGTTCCCGTTGAGCTGGGCAACGGGCTGTGGCGAGGCTTCTCTTTATGATGTCATTGACCTCCTCATACCTAGCATACTTCCCTTCTGTTGTGTGACACACGAGACCATGAAGTCCGAAATGATCAGCTGTCGCCCTGCCGCAAATACACCTATGTTCGGTGAGGATGGGGGCGGCTAGGCGAAGAGCAACACCAATCCGAATGGCCTGTGGGTCTAGTCGAGTGCCAAAGGAGGAATTGGGAACAGCTAACAGGAAATCTCCTGAGTGTGGTGCCTTCACTGCCAGGAGACGAGCTTTGTCCTTTCCTGAGGCATTGGAGAGCATTGTGTTGGCGATTTTTTCCATGATCGGTTTGTCCCAGTGGGACTGTTTGTGTTCTTTGGGAGGAGCTGGTCTTCTGGAGGAATCTGTAAGGGTGTCCCACCGAATCTCTGCTTCAGTAAACCTGGTGTCTTATATATATATATATATATATATATATATATATATATATATATATATATATATATATATATATAATATATATATATATATATATATTAACACACTGGCCGATTCTCACCAAGGCAGGGTGGCCCGAAAAAGAAAAACTTTTACCATCGTTCACTTCATCACTGTCTTGCCAGAAGGGTGTTTTACACTACAGTTTTTAAACTGCAACATTAACACCCCTCCTTCAGAGTGCAGGCACTGTACTTCCCATCTCCAAGACTCAAGTCCGGCCTGCCGGTTTCCCTGAATCCCTTCATAAATGTTACTTTGCTCACACTCCAACAGCACGTCGAGTATTAAAATCCATTTGTCTCCATTCACTCCTATCAAACACGCTCACGCATGCCCGCTGGAAGTCCAAGCCCCTCATACACAAAACATCCTTTGCCCCCTGCCTCCATCCTTTCCTTGGCCGACCCCTACCCCGCCTTCATTCAGCTACAGTATGATACACTCTTGAAGTCATTCTCTCTACATGTCCGAACCACCTCAACAACCCTTCCTCAGCCCTCTGGACAACAGTTTTGTCAATCCCGCACCTCCTCCTAACTTCCAAACTACGAATACTCTGCATTATATTCACACCACACATTGCCCTCAGACATGACATCTCCACTGCCTCCAGCCTTCTCCTCGCTGCAACATTCATCACCCATGCTTCACACCCATATAAGAGTGTTGGTAAAACTATACTCTCGTACATTTCCCTCTTTGCCTCCAAGGACAAAGTTCATTGTCTCCACAGACTCCTAAGTGCACCGCTCACCCATTTTCCCTCATCAATTCTATGATTCACCTCATCTTTCATAGATCCATCCGCTGACACGTCCACTCTCAAATATCTGAATACATTCACTTCCTTCATACTCTCTCCCTCCAATCTGATATCCAATCTTCCATCACCTAATCTTTTTGTTATCCTCATAACCATACTCTTTCTTGTATTCACTTTTAATTTTCTTCTTTTACATACCCTACCAAATTCATCCACCAACCTCTGCAACTTTTCTTCAGAATCTCTCAAGAGCACAGTGTCATCAGCAAAGAGCAACTGTAACAACTTCCACTTTATGTGTGATTCTTTATATTTTAACTCCACGCCTCTTGCCAAGACCCTCTCATTTACTTCTCTTACAACCCCATCTATAAATATATTAAACAAACACGGTGACATCACACATCCTTGTCTAAGGCCTACTTTTACTGGGAAATAATCTCCCTCTTTCCTACATACTCTAAGTTGAGCCTCACTATCCTCGTAAAAACTCTTCACTGCTTTCAGTAACCTACCTCCTATACCATACACCTGCAACATCTGCCACATTGCCCCCCTATCCACCCTATCATACGCCTTTTCCAAATCCATAAATGCCACAAAAAACCTCTTTAGCCTTATCTAAATACTGTTCACTTATATGTTTCACTGTAAACACCTGGTCCACACATCCCCTACCTTTCCTAAAGCCTCTTTGTTCATCTACTATCCTATTCTCCGTCTTACTCTTAATTCTTTCAATAATAACTCTACCATACACTTTACCAGGTATACTCAACAGACTTATCCTCCTATAATTTTTGCACTCTCCTTTGTCCCCTTTGTCTTTATACAAAGGAACTAAGCATGCTCTCTGCCAATCCCTAGGTACCCTACCCTCTTCCATACATTTATTAAATAATAGCACCAACCACTCCAAAACTATATCCCCACCTGCTTTTAGCATTTCTATCTTTATCACATCAATTCCAGCTGCTTTACCCCCTTTCGTTTTACCTACTGCCTCACGAACTTCCCCAACACTCTCAACTGGCTCTTCCTCACCCCTACAAGATGTTATTCCTCCTTGCCCTATACACGAAATCACAGCTTCCCTATCTTCATCAACATTTAACAATTCCTCAAAATATTCCTTCCATCTTCGCAATGCCTCTAACTCTCCATTTAATAACTCTCCTCTCCTATTTTTAACCGACAAATCCATTTGTTCTCTAGGCTTCCCTAACTTGTTAATCTCACTCCAAAACTTTTTCTTATTTTCAACAAAATTTGTTGATAACATCTCGCCCACTCTCTCATTTGCTCTCTTTTTACATTGCTTCACCACCCTCTTAACCTCTCTCTTTTTCTCCATATACTCTTCCCTCCTTGCATAACTTCTACTTTGTAAAAACTTCTCATATGCTAACTTTTTCTCCCTTACTAGTCTCTTTACATCATCATTCCACCAATTGCTCCTCTTCCCTCCCGCACCCACTTTCCTGTAACCACAAACTTCTGCTGAACACTCTAATACTACATTTTTAAACGTACCCCATACCTCTTCGACCCCATTGACTATGCTCTCATTAGCCCATCTATCCTCCAATAGCTGTTTATATCTTACCCTAACTGCCTCCTCTTTTAGTTTATAAATCTTCACCTCTCTCTTCCCTGATGCTTCTATTCTCCTTGTATCCCATCTACCTTTTACTCTCAGTGTAGCTACAACTAAAAAGTGATCTGATATATCTGTGGTCCCTCTATAAACATGTACATTCTGAAGTCTACTCAACAGTCTTTTATCTACCAATACATAATCCAACAAACTACTGTCATTTCGCCCTACATCATATCTTGTATACTTATTTATCCTCTTTTTCATAAAATATGTATTACCTATAACTAAACCCCTCTCTATACAAAGTTCAATCAATGGGCTCCCATTATCATTTACACCTGGCACCCCAAACTTACCTACCACACCCTCTCTAAAAGTTTCTCCTACTTTAGCATTCAGGTCCCCTACCACAATTACTCTCTCACTTGGTTCAAAGGTTCCTATACATTCACTTAACATCTCCCAAAATCTTTCTCGCTCTTCTACATTCCTCTCTTCTCCAGGTGCATACAAGCTTATTATGACCCACTTTTCGCATCCAACCTTTACTTTAATCCACATAATCCTTGAATTTACATATTCATATTCTGTTTTCTCCTTCCTTAACTGATCCTTCAACATTGCTGCTACCCCTTCCTTAGCTCTAACTCTCTCTGATACTCCAGAGTTAATCCCATTTATTTCTCCCCACTGAAACTCCCCTACCCCCTTCAGCTTTGTTTCGCTTAGGGCCAGGACGTCCAACTTCTTTTCATTCATAACATCAGCAATCATCTGTTTCTTGTCATCCGCACTACATCCACGCACACTCAAGCATCCCAGTTTTATAAAGTTTTTCTTCTCTTTTTTAGTAAATGTCTACAAGAGAAGGGGTTACTAGCCCATTGCTCCCGGCATTTTAGTCGCCTCATACGACACGCATGGCTTACGGAGGAAAGATTCTTTTCCACTTCCCCATGGACAATAGAAGAAATAAAGAAGAACAAGAGCTATTTAGAAAAAGGAGAAAAACCTAGATGTATGTATATATATATGCATGTGCGTGTCTGTGAAGTGTGACCAAAGTGTAAGTTGGAGTAGCAAGATATCCCTGTTATCTAGCGTGTTTATGAGACAGAAAAAGACACCAGCAATCCTACCATCATGCAAAACAATTACAGGTTTCTGTTTCACAGTCATCTGGCAGGACGGTAGTACTTCCCTGGGTGGTTGCTGTCTACCAACCTACTATATATAATATATATATATATATATATATATATATATATATATATATATATATATATATATATATATATATATATATATATATATATAATATATATATATATATATATATATATTATGTATATGTATATATATATATATATATATATATATATATATATATATATATATAATATATATATATATATATATATATAATATATATATATATATATATATATCTATATATATATATATATATATATATATATATATATATATATATATATATATATATGTATGATATATATGTATATATATAAATATATATATATATATATATATTATATATATATATATATATATGTATTATATATATATATATATATATATATATAATATATATATATATATATATATATATATATATAATATTATATATATATATATATATATATATATATATATATATATATAATATATATATATATATATATATATAATATATATTATATATATCTTACCCTACCCGATCACTAGCAGCCAACAATACCCACAACCCAGTAAACCGCCCCGACGGGATCATCATCTATCCTTGGAAGAATGGCAAGCTCTTAACATGGGACTATACCTGTGTGTCCACACTGGCTGACACCTATATCCATCACAGTGTGGGGCGACAGGGAGGAACTGCTGACCACAAGGAGGAGTACAAGATTAGAAAGTACAGGGACATAGCCAACAGTATCAATTTGTCCCAGTGGGATCAGAGACCTTGGAATCATGGGGAAAAAATGCCACACGTTTCCTTAAACAATTGGGTTCTAGACTCATCGACACCACCAGGGACCCAAGGGCAGTCACTTTCATGTTCTAGCGCCTCAGCATAGCCATCCAGAGGGGTAATGCTTGCTGCATACTTGGCTCCCGTCCAGCCTCGGAGGAGCTGGAGGAAATTCATGATCTTTGATACATTGTGCCATTGTATTCATGTTTATGTTTTTTTCTGTAAATGTATTCTGTTTATTAATAAATGTTCACATAGAATATCAAATATAAGGGGTGGTAGGAGCAATGGTATGGCAATGGGAAATCCTCTTTCACCTGTTCTTAGTAACCTATACATGGAATTTTTTGAAACAAGGTTGCTAATAGAGCTAAATGGTTCAGATATGTTGATGATATTTTGTGTCTTATGCCCAAAAATGTAGATATACACCATTTCCTTGGAAAATTAAATAGCTTAGCCCATTCTATAAACTTTACTGTTGAATTTGAAGAAAATAACTCATTGCCTTTTCTAGATGTTTTAATTATTAAGGATAATAATGAATTCAAATTTAAAATTTACAGAAAACCTACAAATAACTGTTCCTATGTACACTATTCTTCGCATCAAGATAGAGTCAAACTGTCTGTTTTCTCATCAATGTTTTTGAGAGCTTTACGAATTTGCAGTCCTGAGTTCATAGATGAGGAAATATCCAAAATTTATGAAATATGTAATGATTTAAAATACCCAAGAAATGTAATTGACAAATCTTTTAAAGTTGCTAGAAATACTTTTTACAACCCAAAAAGGGACAACCTGCCTTATTCAACTAAAAATATGTTGGTTCTCCCTTACCATGAAAACTTGGTTGATATGCCTTCTCTTCTTAAGACTTTTAATATTAAAGTTGTATTCAAAAATCTTGATACAGTAAAAAAAACTTTTGATAAAGAATTCCCCCCAAAATGCTGATGGGTGTGTCTATAAGATTCCTTGTAAAATTTGCAATAAAGTTTATTACGGTCAAACTGGTAAAAATCTCGAACTAAGATTAAAACAATATAAATTTAGCATTAGAACTGGACAAGATTCCAATGCTCTATTTATTCATGTAAGAGATTTTAACCATCCAATTGATTTTCAAAAAGTTGAGAAAGTAGTATCGAGCAAGTCCACGGTCGACAGGAATATAATTGAATCTTGTTTCATAAAAAGCAGTTTTGACAATAATATGAATATTTCCTTTGGTTTATATAAATTAGATCCATTTATAATTAATAGAATTTGGGAAGAATTTAATAATACACTGGACAAATAATAATTTTAAAAATTTTCTTGGGTAGAATAGTTTGTTGGTGGGTTGTGCAAAGGACCTGTCCAGTTGGGCCGGCGCGCTTCAGGTGTTTAACCGTTGTGGGATCTGATTGTGAGGTGTTGGCCAGACCCCTTATATACCTTCCTTGGATGCTTTACTTTCATAGTTCCTTGATAATGTGAGTATCACGAAAGCATTGGGAATTTCTCTATTCTTTCAGAGTGGTTGTTTTGCATATATATATATATATATATATATATATATATATATATATATATATATATATATATATATATATATATATATATATATATATATATATATATATATGCATATATATTTATATATATATATATATATATATATATATATATATATATATATATTATATATATATATATATATATATATATGCATATATATTTATATATATATATATATATATATATATATATATATATATATATATATATATATATATATATATATATATATATATATAAATATATATATATATATACATATATATATAAATATATATATTTATATATATATATATAAATATATGCATATATATATATATATATATATATATATATATATATATATATATATATATAATATATATATATATATATATATATATATATATATATATATATATATATATATATATATATATATATATATATATGCAAAACAACCACTCTGAAAGAATAGAGAAATTCCCAATGCTTTCGTGATACTCACATTATCAAGGAACTATGAAAGTAAAGCATCCAAGGAAGGTATATAAGGGGTCTGGCCAACACCTCACAATCAGATCCCACAACGGTTAATTAAACACCTGAAGCGCGCCGGCCCAACTGGACAGGTCCTTTGCACAACCCACCAACAAACTATTCTACCCAAGAAAATTTTTAAAATTATTATTTGTCCAGTGTATTATAAATTCTTCCCAAATTCTATTAATTATAAATGGATCTAATTTATATAAACCAAAGGAAATATTCATATTATTGTCAAAACTGCTTTTTATGAAACAAGATTCAATTATATTCCTGTCGACCGTGGACTTGCTTGATACTACTTTCTCAACTTTTTGAAAATCAATTGGATGGTTAAAATCTCTTACATGAATAAATAGAGCATTGGAATCTTGTCCAGTTCTAATGCTAAATTTTATATTGTTTTAATCTTAGTTCGAGATTTTTACCAGTTTGACCGTAATAAACTTTATTGCAAATTTTACAAGGAATCTTATAGACACACCCATCAGCATTTTGGGGGAATTCTTTATCAAAAGTTTTTTTTACTGTATCAAGATTTTTGAATACAACTTTAATATTAAAAGTCTTAAGAAGAGAAGGCATATCAACCAAGTTTTCATGGTAAGGGAGAACCAACATATTTTTAGTTGAATAAGGCAGGTTGTCCCTTTTTGGGTTGTAAAAAGTATTTCTAGCAACTTTAAAAGATTTGTCAATTACATTTCTTGGTATTTTAAATCATTACATATTTCATAAATTTTGGATATTTCCTCATCTATGAACTCAGGACTGCAAATTCGTAAAAGCTCTCAAAAACATTGATGAGAAAACAGACAGTTTGACTCTATCTTGATGCGAAGAATAGTGTACATAGGAACAGTTATTTGTAGGTTTTCTGTAAATTTTAAATTTGAATTCATTATTATCCTTAATAATTAAAACATCTAGAAAAGGCAATGAGTTATTTTCTTCAAATTCAACAGTAAAGTTTATAGAATGGGCTAAGCTATTTAATTTTCCAAGGAAATGGTGTATATCTACATTTTTGGGCATAAGACACAAAATATCATCAACATATCTGAACCATTTAGCTCTATTAGCAACCTTGTTTCAAAAAATTCCATGTATAGGTTACTAAGAACAGGTGAAAGAGGATTTCCCATTGCCATACCAAACTTCTGAGTGTAAAACTTATCATTAAATACAAATTTTGCATCAACAATGCAAAGTTTAATAAGTTTAATGATAGTAGGAACTGGCAATGGTAAATCATAGTTAACGAGTTCTTCAGATAAGAAACTTAATAAATCATCAACAGGAACTTTCGTGAACAAGGAAGTAACATTAAAATTAACCATGTTAAAATCATTTAAGTCAGTCAAGGAGCTTAATTTATCAACTAAGTCTATGTTGTTTTTAACATTAAAGTTAAAAATTTTGCCAACAATAGGGCTCAAAATATCAACAAGCCATTTGGATAATTTATATGAAACTGACCCTATGGAACTAATAATTGGTCTGACTGGATTCCCTGGTTTGTGTGTTTTTATTAGTCCATACATGTAAGGTAAAGATGGATTAGTGGAAGTAAATTGTTTGACTAATTCATCTTTGCCTTTCAGTAGAAGTTTTATTGTTTTATTGAAATTGCTGTTAACGGTTTCTAGGGGATTTTTCCTAAGTTTAGAATAGGTTTCAGTATCATCTAAGAGATTTTTCATTTTTTCTTGGTAATCATTTTCTTTCATAATTACTATTGCATTTGTAATAAAGTTGGTAGAATTACCGACAATATGTAAAGTAAAAGGACACAAGTGCAACTAATGTGACATTTATTGTGGCAACGTTTCGCTCTCCAGGAGCTTTATCAAGCCATTACAATGGCTTGAAAAAAATCCTGGAGAGCGAAACGTTGCCACAATAAATGTCACATTAGTTGCACTTGTGTCCTTTTACTTTACTATTGCATTTATTTTGTCTGATTTAGTAAGGCGCAAATTTTTATTGTTATTAAGTGTATCATAAGACTTAAAGAATCTTTGAGGGCAATTGGGAATGTTTGGTTTTAACATAGAGCTATATACCATTCCTTTACTAATATTAATTTCATCAGAGGATAAATCAGAAAATTTTTCGAACTTACAAAAGGCTTTAGCAATTTCTACATTATTTTTTGAAACAAGGTTGCTTAACACAGTCCTCCCTAATAGAGCCAAATGGTTCAGATATGTTGATGATATTTTGTGTCTTATGCCCAAAAAATGTAGATATACACCATTTCCTTGGAAAATTAAATAGCTTAGCCCATTCTATAAACTTTACTGTTGAGTTTGAAGAAAATAAATCATTGCCTTTTCTAGATGTTTTAATTATTAAGGGTAATAATGAATTCAAATTTAAAATTTACAGAAAACCTACAAATAACTGTTCCTATGTCCACTATTATTCTTCGCATCAAGATAGAGTCAAACTGTCTGTTTTCTTATAAATGTTTTTGAGAGCTTTACGAATTTGTAGTCCTGAGTTCATAGATGAGGAAATATCCAAAATTTATGAAATATGTAATGATTTAAAATACCCAAGAAATGTAATTGATAAATCTTTTAAAGTTGCTAGAAATACTTGTTACAATCCAAAAAGGGATTACCTGCCTTATTCAACTAAAAATATGTTGGTTCTCCCTTACCATGAAAACTTGGTTGGTATGCCTTCTCTTCTTAAGACTTTTAATATTAAAGTTGTATTCAAAAATCTTGATACAGTAAAAAATACTTTTGATAAAGAATTCCCCCCAAAATGCTGATTGATGTGTCTATAAGATTCCTTGTAAAATTTGCGATAAAGTTTATTACGATCAAACTGGTAAAAATCTCGAAATAAGATTAAAACAACATAAATATAGCATTAGAACTGGACAAGATTCCAATGCTCTATTTATTCATGTAAGAGATTTTAACCATCCAATTGATTTTCAAAAAGTTGAGAAAATAGTATCAAGCAAGTCCATGGACGACAGGAATATAATTGAATCTTGTTTCATAAAAAGCAGTTTTGACAATAATATGAATATTTCCTTTGGTTTATATAAATTAGATCCATTTATAATTAATAGAATTTGGGAAGAATTTAATAATACACTGGACAAATAATAATTTTAAAAATTTTCTTGGGTAGAATAGTTTGTTGGTGGGATGTGCAAAGGACCTGTCCAGTTGGGCCGGCGCGCATCAGGTGTTTAACCGTTGTGGGATCTGATAGTGAGGTGTTGGCCAGACCCCTTATATACCTTCCTTGGATGCTTCACTTTCATAGTTCCTTGATAATGTGAGTAGTCACGAAAGCGTTTGGAATTTCTCTATTCTTTAAGAGTGGCTGTTTTGCATATTCTGAAATCACCTGTTTACTGTGGTGATCTTATTGCATATATATATATATATATATATATATATATATATATATATATATATATATATATATATATATATATATATATATATATATTATATATTAAAATATATATAATATATATATATATATATTGCCTTTTCTAGATGTTTTAATTATTAAGGGTAATAATGAATTCAAATTTAAAATTTACAGAAAACCTACAAATAACTGTTCCTATGTACACTATTCTTCGCATCAAGATAGAGTCAAACTGTCTGTTTTCTCATCAATGTTTTTGAAAGCTTTACGAATTTGCAGTCCTGAGTTCATAGATGAGGAAATATCCAAAATTTATGAAATAGGTAATGATTTAAAATACCCAAGAAATGTAATTGATAAATCTTTTAAAGTTGCTAGAAATACTTTTTACAACCCAAAAAGGGACAACCTGCCTTATTCAACTAAAAATATGTTGGTTCTCCCTTACCATGAAAACTTGGTTGATATGCCTTCTCTTCTTAAGACTTTTAATATTAAAGTTGTATTCAAAAATCTTGATACAGTAAAAAAAAACTTTTGATTAAGAATTCCCCCCAAAATGCTGATGGATGTGTCTGTAAGATTCCTTGTAAAATTTGCGATAAAGTTTATTACGGCCAAACTGGTAAAAATCTCGAACTAAGATTAAAACAACATAAATATAGCATTAGAACTGGACAAGATTCCAATGCTCTATTTATTCATGTAAGAGATTTTAACCATCCAATTGATTTTCAAAAAGTTGAGAAAGTAGTATCAAGCAAGTCCATGGTCGACAGGAATATAATTGAATCTTGTTTCATAAAAAGCAGTTTTGACAATAATATGAATATTTCCTTTGGTTTATATAAATTAGATCCATTTATAATTAATAGAATTTGGGTAGAATTTAATAATACACTGGACAAATAAATAGCTTGGGGGTGAGTTTTGAAAGGACCTATCCAAGTTGGCTCGCCGCGCGTCACGTGTTTAACCGTTGTGGGATCTGATAGTGAGGTGCTGGCCGACCCCTTATATAGCTTCCTTGGATGCTTCACTTTCATAGTTCCTTGATAATGTGAGTAGTCACGAAAGCACTTGGAATTTCTCTATTCTTTCAGAGTGGTTGTTTTGCATATATATATATATATATATATATATATATATATATATATATATATATATATATATATATATATATAATATATATATATATATATATATATATATATATATATATATATATATATATATATATATATATATATATATATATATATATATATATATGTATGTATTAGGTAGTAGGATGGTAGACAGGAACCACCCAGGGAGGTACTACCGTCCTGCCATGTGAGTGTACAACAAAAGCCTGTAATTGTTTTATATGATGGTGGGATTGCTGGTGTCTTTTGTCTGTCTCATAAATATGCAAGATTACCATACGTCTTGCTAATTCTACTTACACTTAGGTCACACTACACAAACATGTACGCGTTTGTTTATACACACTCATCTGAGTTTTCTTTGATTTTATCTTAATAGTTCTTGCTCTTATTACTTTTCCTTTAATATCCATGGGGAAGTGGAATAAGAATCTTTTCTCCGTAAGCGATGTATGTTGTACAAGTCAACTAAAATGCCGGGAAAAATGGGCTAGTAACCCCTTTTCCTGTAATGATTATTAAAAAGAAGAAGAAGAAAATTGTCAAAGTGGGAAGTCTGAATGTGCGTGGATATTGTGCGAATGATAAGAAAGAGATGACTGTGGATGTTATAAATGAGAAGCTGGATGTCCAGACTTTAAACTGAAGGGGGTGAGAGACTTTCCGTGGAGAGAAATAAATGGGATTAGGCCAGGGGTTCCAAATAGACTTAGAGCTAAAGAAGGAGTAGCAATACTGTTGAAGGATAAGTTATGGCAGGAAAAGAGGGACTATGAATGTATTAATTCAAGGATTATGTGGAGTAAAATAAAGGTTGGATGTGAAAACTGGGTTATAGTAAGCGTATACGCACCTGGAGAAGAGAGAAGTGTAGAGGAGAGATAGAGATTTTGGGAAATGTTCAGTGATTGCGTGGGGAGTTTTGAACCAAGTGTGAGAGTACTTGTGGTTGGGGATTTCAGTGCTAATGTGAGTAAAAATGTTGTGGAGGGAGAAGTAGGTAAATGAAAATTGGGAGCCTTTAATTGAGCTATATGTAGAAAGAGGTTTGGTAATAAGTAATACATATTTTAGGAAAAAGAGGATAAATAAATTTACAAGATATGATATAGCACGTAATAAAAGTAGTTTGTTAGATTATGTATTGGTGGATAAACGGTTGATGGGTAGGCTCCAGGATGTACACGTTTATAGAGGGGCAACTAATATATCGGATCATTATCTAGTTGTAGCTACAGTTAGAGTAAGATGTAGATGGGACAAGAGGAAAATGGCAACAGCAAGTAAGAGACAGGTGAAAGTGTATAAATTACGGGAGGAGGAAGTTCGGGTGAGATATAAGCAACTATTGGCCGAAAGGTGGGCTGGTGCAAATATGAGTAGTGGCGGGGGTTGAAGAGGGTTGGAATAGCTTTAAACATGCAGTATTAGAATGTGGGGCAGAAGTTTATGGTTATAGGAGGGTGGGTGCAGGAGGAAAGAGGAGTGATTGGTGGAATGATGAAGTAAAGGGTGTGATAAAAGAGAAAAAGTTAGCTTGTGAGAGGTTTTTACACAGCAGAAGTGTTATAAGAAGAGCAGAGTATATGGAGAGTAAAAGAAAGGTGAAGAGAGTGGTGAGTGAGTGCAAAAGAAGAGCAGATGATAGAGTGGGAGAGGCACTGTGAAGAAATGTTAATGAAAATAAGAAAAAAAATTGAAGTGAGTTAAACAAGTTAAGAAAGCCTAGGGAACGTATGGATTTGTCAGTTAAAAACAGAGTAGGGGAGTTAGTAGATGGGGAGATGGAGGTATTAGGTAGATGGCGAGAATATTTTGAGGAACTTTTAAATGTCGAGGAAGAAAGGGAGGCGGTAATTTCATGCATTTGCCAGGGAGGAATAAAATTTTTTAGGAGTGTGAGTGTGGGGGAGGTACGTGAATCATTACGTAGAATGAAGGGGGGTAAAGCAGCTGGAACTGATGGGATCATGACAGAAATGTTAAAAGCAGGGGGGGATATAGTGTTAGAATGGTTGGTATATTTTTTTAATAAATGTATGAAAGAGGGGAAGGTACCTAGGCATTGGCAGAGAGCACGTATAGTTCCTTTATATAAAAGGCTATTTAAAAATAACTGGTTTCCCTGAATCCCTTCACTAAATATTACCCTGCTCACACTCCAACAGCTCGTCAGGTCCCAAATACCATTCGTCTTCGCTCACTCCTATCTAACACGCTCACGCACGTTTGCTAGAAGTCCAAGCCCCTCACCCACAAAACCTCCTTTACCCCCTCCCTCCAACCTTTTCGAGGACGACCCCTACCCTGCCTTCCTTCCCCTACAGATTTATACACTCTCCATGTCATTCTACTTTGATCCATTCTCTCTAAATGACCAAACCACCTCAACAACCCCTCTTCAGCCCTCTGGCTAATACTTTTATTAACTCCACACCTTCTCCTAATTTCCACACTCCGAATTTTCTGCATAATATTTACACCACACATTGCCCTTAGACAGGACATCTACACTGCCTCCAACTGTCTCCTCGCTGCAGCAGTTACAACCCAAGCTTCACACCCATATAAGTGTGTTGGTACCACTATACTTTCGTACATTCCCTTCTTTTCCTCCATAGATAACGTTTTTTGTCTCCACATGTACCTCAACGCACCACTCTTTGTCCTTCATCAATTCTGTGATTAACCTCATCCTTCATAAATCCATTCACTGACACATCAACTCCCAAATATCTGAAAACATTCACTTCTTCCATACTCTTCCTCTCCAATTTGATATCCAAGTTTTCTTTATCTAAATTATTTGATACCCTCATCACCTTACTCTTTTCTACGTTCACTTTCAACTTTCTACCTTTACACATTC
The DNA here is from genome assembly GCF_026875155.1 of Cherax quadricarinatus. Taxonomy (NCBI): domain Eukaryota; kingdom Metazoa; phylum Arthropoda; class Malacostraca; order Decapoda; family Parastacidae; genus Cherax; species Cherax quadricarinatus. The sequence continues at coordinate 31,300,373 of NC_069403.1, forward strand.
TCCCAAACTCGTCCACTAACCTTTGCAATTTTTCATTAGAATCTCCCATAAGCACAGTATCATCAGCAAAAAGTAAATGTGTCAATTCCCATTTTGTATTTGATTCCCCATAATTTAATCCAGAACACCGTAGCATTTACTTCTTTTGCAACCCCAACTATAAATATATTAAACAACCATGGTGACATTACACATCTCTGTCTAAGACCTACTTTTTCCGGGAAGTATTCTCCCTCTCTTCTACAGACCCTAACCTGAGCCTCACTATCCTCATAAAAACTCTTTACAGCATTTAGTAACTTACCACCTATTCCACATACTTGCAACATCTGCCACATTGCTCCCCCTATCCACTCTATTATGTGCCATTTCTAAATACATAAATGCAATAAAAACTTCCCTACCTTTATCTAAATATTGTTCACATATATGCTTCAATGTAAACACTTGATCTACACATCCCCCACCCACTCTGAAACCTCCTTGCTCGTCCGCAATCCTACATTCTGTCTTACCTCTAATTCTTTCAATTGTAACCCTGCCATACACTTTTCCTGGTATACTCATAAACTTATTCCTCTATAATTTTTACAGTCTCCCTTGCCCCCTTCCCTTTATATAAAGGGACTATACATGCTCTCCGCCAATCCCTAGGTACCTTCCCCTCTTTCATACATTTATTAAACAAAAATATCAACCACTCCAACACCATATTCCCCCTGCTTTTAACATTTCTGTCATGATCCCATCAGTTCCAGCTGCTTTACCCCCTTTCATTCTACGCAATGCCTCATGCATCTCCCCCACGCTCACATCCTGTTCTTCTTCACTCCTAAAAGATGGTGTACCTCCCTGGTCAGTGCATGAAATTACCGCTTCCTTTTCTTCGTCGACATTTAAAAGTTCCTCAAAATATTATCGCCAGAAGTGTTCAAGAAATGGCTAAGTATTTTATCCACAGTGGTATATTACAGACCATTCTGGAGAAATACCCTGACTTTGCTAGCTGTAAATAAAGCATTACCACATATGTGCATGTGTGTGTGTGTGTGTGTGTGTGTGTGTGTGTGTGTGTGTGTGTGTGTGTGTGTGTGTGTTTGTGTGTATGTGTATGAGTGTGTGAGTGTGTGTGTGTGTGTGTGTGTGTGTGTGTGTGTGTGTGTGTGTGTGTGTGTGTGTTTGTGTGTATGTGTATGAGTGTGTGAGTGTGTGTGTGTGTGTGTGTGTGTGTGTGTGTGTGTGTGTGTGTGTGTGTGTGTGTGTGTGTGTGAGTATGAGTGTGTGTGTGTGTATGAGTGTGTGTGTGTGTATGAGTGTGTGTGCGTGTGTGTGTATGAGTTTGTGTATGTGTGTGTGTGTGTGTGTGTGTGTGTGTGTGTGTGTGTGTGTGTGTGTGTGTGTGTGTGTGTGTGTGTGTGTGTGTGTGTGTGTGTGTGTGTGTGTGTGAATTTGTATGTGTGTGTGTGTGTGTGTGTGTGAGAGAGAGAGAGACTCAGCAATCAACATTTGCACCAATAACTCACTACAGTTGTGACCGGGTGTGGAAGTGTGAATTGCTCATTACTCTAAAATTTGTTCATGATTGCAGCCATGTATAAACGTAAGTAACCATTCTTACAGTATTCATTACCTTTGTAACTTGTGAGTTCATTACCTTTGTAACTTGTGAGTTCATTACCTTGTACCTAGTTCAGCCATCAAAACTTTGGAGCCCGGTCCCTGGACCCATTGTGTACCTCTGTAATCTGTAAATACCTTTGTAACTTGTCATGATTGTGACTAGACCTACCTGGAGTTCATTACCTTTGTAAATTGTGAGTTCATTACCTTTGTAAATTGTGAATTCATTACCTCTGTAACTTGCTCAGCTATCAAAACTTTGAGGCCCAGTCCCTGGACCCATTATGTACCTCTGTAATCTTTTGACTACCGCCCACAGGATGGGTATGGGGTGCATAATAAACATATTAAACTAACATCTACCCAAAACCTCCATCTCCCCATCTATTTACTCCCCTACTCTGTTTTTAACTGACAAATCCATTCGTTCTCTAGGCTTTCTTAACTTGTTTAACTCACTTCAAATTTTTTTTCTTATTTTCATTAACATTTCTTGAAAGTGCCTCTCGCACTCTATCATCTGCTCTCCTTTTGCACTCTCTCACTACTCTCTTTACCTTTATTTTACTCTCCATATACTCTACTCTTCTTATAATGCTTCTGCTTTGTAAAAACCTCTCATAAGCTAACTTTTTCTCTTTAATCACACCCTTTACTTCATCATTCCACCAATCACTCCTCTTTCCTCCTGCCCCCACCCTCCTATAACCAAAAACTTCTGCCCCACATTCTAATACTGCATTTTTAAAGCTATTCCAACCCTCTTCAACCTCCCCCCCCACTACTCATATTTGCACCAGCCCACCTTTCTTCCAATAGTTGCTTATATCTCACCCGAACTTCCTCCTCCCTTAGTTTATACACTTTTACCTCCCTCTTGCTTGTTGTTGCCATTTTCCTCTTTTCCCATCTACCTCTTACTCTAACTGTATCTACAACTAAATAATGATCCGATATATCAGTTGTCTCTCTATAAACGTGTACATCCTGGAGCCTACCCATCAACCTTGTGTACATCCTGGAGCCTACCCATCAACCTTTTATCCACCAATACATAATCTAACAAACTACTTTCATTACGTGCTATATCATACCTTGTATATTTATTTATCCTCTTCTTCATAAAATATGTATTACTTATTACCAAACCTCTTTCTACATATAGCTCAATTACAGGCTCTCCATTTTCATTTACCTCTGGCACCCCAAATTTACCTACTACTCCCTCCACAACATTTTTTCCCACTATAGCATTGAAGTCCCTAACCACCATTACTCTCACACTTGGTTCAAAACTCCCCACGCATTCACTCAACATTTCCCAAAATCTCTCTCTCTCCTCTACACTTCTCTCTTCTCCAGATGCATATACACTTACTATAACCCACTTTTCACATCCAACCTTTATTTTACTCCACATAATCCTTGAATTAATACATTTATAGTCCCTCTTTTCCTGCCATAACTTATCCTTCAACATTATTGCTACTCCTTCTTTATCTCTAAGTCTCTTTGAAACCCCTGACCTAATTTCATTTATTCCTCTCCACTGAAACTCTCCCACCCCCTTCAACTTTGTTTCACTTAAAGCCAAGACATCCAGCTTCTTCTCATTCATAACATCCACAATCATCTCTTTCTTATCATTCGCACAACATCCACGCACATTCAGGCTTCCCACTTTGACAGTTTTCTTCTTTTTCTTTTTACTGAGCTATACGGGAAAAGGGGTTACTAGAAAATTGCTCCCAGCATTTTAGTTGACTTTTACAACACGCATGGCTTACAGAGGAAAGATTCTTATTCCACTTCCCCATGGATATTAAAGGAAAAGTAATAAGAACAAGAACTATTAAGATAAAATAAAAGAAAACTAAGACGAGTGTGTATAAACAAACGCGTACATGTATGTGTAGTGTGACCTAAGTGTAAGTAGAATTACCAAGACGTACCTGTAATCTTGCATATTTATGAGACAGACAAAAGACACCAGCAATCCTACCATCATGTAAAACAATTACAGGCTTTCGTTTTACACTCACTTGGAAGGACGGTAGTACCTCCCTGGGTGGTTGCTGTCTACCAACCTACTATACATACATATATATATATATTATATATATATATATATATATAATATATATATATATATATATATATATATATATATATATGTATATATATATATATATATATATATATATATATATATATATATATATATATATATATATATATATATATTATATACGTATATGTGTGTGTGTGTACTCACCTAATTGTGGTTGCGGGTGTCGATACTCAGCTCCTGACCTAGCCTCTTCACTGTACTCACCTATTTGTGGTTGCAGGGGTCGATTCACAGCTCCTGGCCCCGCCTCTTCGCTGATTGCTACTAGGTCCTCTCTCTCCCTGCCCCATGAGCTCTATCATACCTCGCCTTAAAACTATGTATGGTTCCCGCCTCCACTACGTCACTTTCTAGGCTATTCCACGGCCTGACTACTCTATGACTGAAGAAATACTTCCTACATCCCTTTGATTCATCTGAGTCTTCAACTTCCAATTGTGACCTCTTGTGTCTGTGTCCCTTCTCTGGAACATCCCGTCTTTGTCCACCTTGTCTATTCCGCGCAGTATTTTATATGTCGTTATCATGTCTCCCCTGACCCTCCTGTCCTCCAGTGTCGTCAGGCCGATTTCCCTCAACCTTTCTTCGTAGGACAATCCCCGTAGCTCTGGGACTAGTCTTGTTGCAAACCTTTGCACTTTCTCTAATTTTTTGACGTGCTTGACTAGGTGTGGATTCCAAACTGGTGCTGCATACTCCAGTATGGGCCTGACGTAAATGGTATACAGAGTCTTAAACGAATCCTTACTGAGGTATCGGAACGCTATCCGTAGGTTTGCCAGGTGCCCGTATGCTGCAGCAGTTATCTGATTGATGTGCGCCTCAGGAGATATGCTCGGTGTTATGCTCACCCCCAGATCTTTTTCCTTGAGTGAGGTTTGCAGTCTTTGGCCATCTAAACTATATTGTGTCTGCGGTCTTCTTTGCCCTTCCCCAATCTTCATGACTTTGCATTTGGCAGGGTTAAATTCAAGGAGCCAGTTGCTGGACCAGGCTTGTAGCCTGTCCAGGTCTCTGTAGTCCTGCCTGATCCTCATCTGATTTGATTCTTCTCATTAACTTCGCATCATCTGCAAACAAGGACACTTCTGAGTCTATCCCTTCCGTTATGTCGTTCACATATACCAAGAACAGCACAGGTCTTAGGACTGACCCCTGTGGAACCCCGCTTGTCACAGGCGCCCACTCTGACACCACGTCGCGTACCATGACACGTTGTTGCCTCCCTGTCAGGTATTCTCTGATCCATTGCAGTGCCTTTCCTGTTATGTGTACCTGATCCTCTAGCTTTTGCAGTAACCTCTTGTGAGGAACTGTGTCGAAGGCCTTCTTGCAGTCCAAAAATATGCAGTCGATGCACCCCTCTCTCTCTTGTCTTACTTCTGTCACCTTGTCATAAAACTCTAGTAGGTTTGTGACACAGGATTTTCCCTCCCTGAAACCATGCTGGTTGTCAATTATACACTTGTTTCTTTCCAGGTGCCCCACCACTCTCCTCCTGATGATCTTCTCCATGACCTTGCATACTATACACGTTTGTGATACAGGTCTGTAGTTTAGTGCCTCATGTCTGTTTCCCTTTTTAAAAATTGGGACTACATTTGCCATTTTCCATACCTCAGGGAGTTGCCCAGTTTCAAATGATGTGTTGAAGATCTTTGTTAATGGCTCACACAATATCTCTGCTCCCTCTTTAAGGACCCACGGAGAGATGTTGTCTGGTCCCACCGCCTTTGAGGTGTTAAGTGTGTGTGTGTGTGTGTGTGCGTGTCGTGCCGTTTAAAATTAACTCCTTTCTTAAATTTTATCTTATACGTTTAAAGATATATATTTTCATTTATGTTAATGTAAAAACTTATAATTTTGTACCAAAAGGACCTTAGAAAACTTACCTAACCTTATTACAGCAAATGCAATTTAATTTAGCCTAAACGAATTAAATACCTATTACATAAGTTTAAAATAATTTAATTATAAACAAACACAGTGAAATATAATTTTTTATTAGGTTCAGAATGAATTTTGTGAAATTATTACATTCACAAATTTTCGCTTGCTTTATTCGCCAAGAACAGCGTTGCTATTTCAGCCAAAATCGCAAGTTTTTCCTATTCCGTACGACATATACATCTATCTATCTATCTGTCTATCTATCTATCTATATATATATATATATATATATATATATATATATATATATATATATATATAGGATGGGGTCCACCTCTCGTGTAAATTGTGGGACCCATAGCCTCGGAGAAGTGCATATATATATATATATTATATATATATATATATATATATATATATATATATATATATATATATATATATATATAGATAGATAGATAGATAGATAGATAGATGGATAGATAGATAGGTAGATAGATAGAATGATTGATATATATATATATATATATATATATATATATATATATATATATATATATATATATATATATAAACACTGATCTCTGGCTGAAGGAGACTCGAACCTACGAACCTTAGGACAAGGTACGCAGTGCTTTACCAATCTACCCACACTGGACCAATACCTCGGCGTGTAGCATGCGCTACACGTTTGATCCAAGGCAGCCAGCTTTCAGGGAGAAGGCTTACAGCTTTTCATCTCATCCCCTGCATGCATCAGCCTTACTAGAGATTTGAACAATGCAAGGAATTCGCGAAAGCATGCGAAATATACACAAACACTGATCTCTGGCTGAAGGAGACTCGAACCTACGAACCTTAGGACAAGGTACGCAGTGCTTTACCAATCTACCTACACTGGACCAATACATTGGCGTGTAGCATGCGGTACACGTTTGATCCAAGGCAGCCAGCTTTCAGGGAGAAGGCTTACAGCTTTTCATCTCATCCCCTGCATGCATCAGCCTTACTAGAGATTTGAACAATGCAAGGAATTCGCGAGAGCATGCGAAATATACACAAACACTGATCTCTGGCTGAAGGAGACTCGAACCTACGAACCTTAGGACAAGGTACGCAGTGCTTTACCAATCTACCCACACTGGACCAATACCTTGGCGTGTAGCATGCGCTACACGTTTGATCCAAGGCAGCCAGCTTTCAGGGAGAAGGCTTACAGCTTTTCATCTCATCCCCTGCATGCATCAGCCTTACTAGAGATTTGAACAATGCAAGGAATTCGCGAGAGCATGCGAAATATACACAAACACTGATCTCTGGCTGAAGGAGACTCGAACCTACGAACCTTAGGACAAAGTACGCAGTGCTTTACCAATCTACCCACACTGGACCAATACCTTGGCGTGTAGCATGCGCTACACGTTTGATCCAAGGCAGCCAGCTTTCAGGGAGAAGGCTTACAGCTTTTTATCTCATCCCCTGCATGCATCAGCCTTACTAGAGATTTGAACAATGCAAGGAATTCGCGAGAGCATGCGAAATATACACAAACACTGATCTATTCCACTTACTGACTACTCTGTGGCTGAAGAAATACTTCCTAACATCCCTGTGATTCATCTGTGTCTTCAGCTTCCAACTGTGTCCCCTTGTTACTGTGTCCAATCTCTGGAACATCCTGTCTTTGTCCACCTTGTCAATTCCTCTCAGTATTTTGTATGTCGTTATCATGTCCCCCCTATCTCTCCTGTCCTCCAGTGTCGTCAGGTTGATTTCCCTTAACCTCTCCTCGTAGGACATACCTCTTAGCTCTGGGACTAGTCTTGTTGCAAACCTTTGCACTTTCTCTAGTTTCTTTACGTGCTTGGCTAGGTGTGGGTTCCAAACTGGTGCCGCATACTCCAATATGGGCCTAACGTATACGGTGTACAGGGTCCTGAACGATTCCTTATTAAGATGTCGGAATGCTGTTCTGAGGTTTGCTAGGCGCCCATATGCTGCAGCAGTTATT
>NC_069403.1:31313024-31330524 GCF_026875155.1 Cherax quadricarinatus
TCACACACTCACACTCAGCACTCAGGCTCTGCCGTAGTTCCGTCAGTCTGGATGTTGTACTCACACACACACACACACACAACATTCAGGCTCTGCCGTAGTTCCGTCAGTCTGGATGTGGTACACACACACACACACACATTCAACATTCAGGCTCTGCCGTAGTTCCATCAGTCTGGATGTGGTACTCACACACACACACTCAGCACTCAGTCTCTGCCGTAGTTCCGTCAGTCTGGATGTGGTACTCACACAAACACTCAACATTCAGGCTCTGCTGTAGTTCCGTCAGTCTGGATGTGGTACTCACACACACACTCACTCAGCACTCAGACTCTGCTGTAGTTCCGTCAGTCTTGATGTGGTACTCACACACACACACACTCAGCACTCAGACTCTGCTGTAGTTCCGTCAGTCTGGATGTGGTACTCACACACACACACTCAGCACTCAGACTCTGCCGTAGTTCCGTCAGTCTGGATGTGGTACTCACACACACACACTCAGCACTCAGACTCTGCCGTAGTTCCGTCAGTCTGGATGTGGTAATCACACACACACACTCAGCACTCAGACTCTGCTGTAGTTCCCTCAGTCTGGATGTGGTACTCACACACACACACTCAACACTCAGGCTCTGCCGTAGTTCCGTCAGTCTGGATGTGGTACTCACACACACACTCAGCACTGAGACTCTGCTGTAGTTCCGTCAGTCTGGATGTGGTACTCACTCACACACACTCAGCACTCAGACTCTGCTGTAGTTCCGTCAATCTGCATGTGGTACTCACACACACACACACACACACAGCACTCAGACTCTGCCGTAGTTCCGTCAGTCTGGATGTGGTACTCACACACACACACTCAGCACTCAGACTCTGCTGTAGTTCCGTCAGTCTGAATGTGGTACTCACTCACACACTCAGCACTCAGACTCTGCCGTAGTTCCGTCAGTCTGGATGTGGTACTCACACACACACTCAGCACTCAGACTCTGCCGTAGTTCCGTCAGTCTGGATGTGGTACTCACACACACACACTCAGCACTCAGACTCTGCTGTAGTTCCGTCAGTCTGAATGTGGTACTCACTCACACACACTCAATACTCAGACTCTGCCGTAGTTCCGTCAGTCTGGATGTGGTACTCACACACACACTCAGCACTCAGACTCTGCCGTAGTTCCGTCAGTCTGGATGTGGTACTCACACACACACTCAGCACTCAGACTCTGCCGTAGTTCCGTCAGCAGGAACTTTTATATTAGTTTCAAATAACATAAAAATACATACGTGTAGAAAATGTTTTAATTCATTTTATATAAAAGTGAAGATATTATTTAAGTTCAAATAGTTCAAAGGAAATTGATTTTAAAATATTTTTTGAATACTTAAATTAACTGTTCGCAGTCCTTTTTGAACCTGAGTTGTGTTTGCATACACTTGTAGAAATCGATTATATATACAAAAGAAGGGTGTATACGTGTCGTGAAGTGTTATGTCGGAGAGATTACAGTATACTGGCACACATCACAACACCTTCCAAGACTTTCATTCAAGACTGGTTGAGGCAGGAGGTTGGGGTGGGAGCTAATGGCTGCCATTGTTGTGAAGGATCCCTCACACTCTCTCACACAGACCCCACAGACCTTACAGACCTTCATAAAGACCCCCAACAGACTTAGTAACAAAGACCTGGTACGGCTCCTTGCGGCGATCCCAACTCAAGCACCATTAAGCTTGTGGAAGATGAGCGTTCCTCTTGGTCCATTTCTGGGGCTCCTTGCAATGTCCTCCCAAGAGGCGAAGTATTTTTGCTCTGAAGCCAAAGATGCTACTCTGGCGAGAGGCTCGGGGAGAGGAGGCCGCTGGAGGCCGCTGATGGAGGTTGCCTGCAGATGAAAGGAGCAACTGTAGTTCCTTGAACTCTCAAGATGCTCTGTGTAAGTAATACGTCCAGAAAGATCTCAACCACGCCTGTCAAGGATGAAGGAGCACAGGTTAGCAACACAGGTCAACAGCACAGGTCAGCAGCACAGATAAACAGCACAGGTCAGGACAGGTCAATAGCACAGGTCAATAGCACAGGTCAATACCACAGGTCAACAGCACAGGTCCGTAGCACAGATCGGTAGCACAGGTCAGCAACACAGGATAGCATGACAGGTTAGCAGCATAGCTCAGCAGTACATGTCAGCAGAACAGGTCAGTAGCACAGGTCAGTAACACAGATCAGGAGAACAGGTCAACCGTAAAAATCAACATCACAGGTGAGCATATCAAGTTAGCAGCACAGATCAGCAATACGGGTCAGTAAAGCAAGTCAACAACAGTTATCAGCAGCAAATATCAACATCATTGGTCAGCAGAACTGGTCAGCAACACAAGTCAGCATTAAAGATCAGCAACACAAGTCAGCAGCAAGGGTCAGCAATACATATCAGTAGCACGGGTCAGTAGCCAAGGTCAGATGTACTTGTCGACATGTGGATAGAAGACTGTGGATGAAAATAACTAACTTGAAATTCAGGAATGAGAGCCTGTGCCTCACTGTAGTCTATTATTACTGTTGAAGTTCTTTACGCACGACGGAACCAGTGATGTTAAAACTACGTTAACATAGCCGAGACCAGTCTGGAAGCCATTAAATCGCAGAGGCTCTTTGCCAGTGAAGAGTGAGACCATGAGCAGGAGAAATATAATATGAGGACATTCATGTCTTCACTGGCAGGAAAGAGACTTTACAGAAGACAGTTACTGCGGTGCCGAAGTGCATGGTAAATGACCCTCATACTTATTTTGAGGCTTTCAAAAATCAAGCAAAAGATTTACAGTGGCCAAGAAAGCACTGAGCAGCCTTGGTACATACTTACTTAACCTTGGTACATACTTACTTAACCTTGGTACATACTTACTTAACCTTGGTACATACTTAACCTTGGTACATACTGACTTAACCTTGGTACATACTTACTTAACCTTGGTACATACTTACTTAACCTTGGTACATACTTACTTAACCTTGGTACATACTTACTTAACCTTGGTACATACTTAACTTTGGTACATACTGATTTAACCTTGGTACATACTGACTTAACCTTGGTACATACTGACTTAACCTTGGTACATACTTACTTAACCTTGGTACATACTGACTTAACCTTGGTACATACTTACTTAACCTTCGTACATACTGACTTAACCTTGGTACATACTTACTTAACCTTGGTACATACTGACTTAACCTTGGTACATACTTACTTAACCTTGGTACATACTGACTTAACCTTGGTACATACTTAACTTTGGTACATACTGACTTAACCTTGGTACATACTGACTTAACCTTGGTACATACTTAACCTTGGCACATACTGACTTAACCTTGGTACATACTTACTTAACCTTAGTACATACTTACTTAACCTTGGTACATACTGACTTAACCTTGGTACATACTTACTTAACCTTGGTACATACTGACTTAACCTTGGTACATACTTACTTAACCTTGGCACGTACTGACTTAACCTTGGTACATACTTAACCTTGGTACATACTGACTTAACCTTGGTACATACTTACTTAGCCTTGGTACATACTTAACCTTGGTACATACTGACTTAACCTTGGTACATACTTACTTAACCTTTGTACATACTGACTTAACCTTGGTACATACTTAACCTTGTACATACTGACTTAACCTTGGTACATACTGACTTAACCTTGGTACATACTTACTTAACCTTGGTACATACTGACTTAACCTTGGTACATACTTACTTAACCTTGGTACATACTTAACCTTGGTACATACTTACTTAATTTTGGTACATACTGACTTAACCTTGGTACATACTTAACTTTGGTACATACTGACTTAACCTTGGTACATACTGACTTAACCTTGGTACATACTGACTTAACCTTGGTAAATACTGACTTAACCTTGGTACATACTGACTTAACCTTGGTACATATTGTAGACAGCCTGTACTGTCTGCACAGACAGCCTATGCTGTCTGCCAGTTTAGTTCATATTTCGTGGCACTAAAGTGCTGCCCTCTGTAGCTTGGCCTCTCGGTGGGCACGGCAGCCTGCCTGCCCTTGCCTCGCTCTCACTCACACAGCGGCCTAGCAGGAAGACACAAGGCCTACTCCTAGCTCTCTGTCTCTCGTGGGATGGCCTTGCCCGGGCCATGGGCACAACACGCAAGCCTGTGTACCCACCACGACATTAACATTAAACAAAGAAGCCTCCGAAGAAGTATATCATTTAACCACCCATTTTCACCATACTTCCAAACAAACCCATTAAACATTGGTAGCAGCGGTGATCGCATCAGTTGTGTTTGCCCGGAGAGAGGAAGGAAGAGAGATGATGTCATCTTCACTTCATCATCCCATGCAAGAAGCATCTGTCTCTCAACTAGTTATCCTGATGCCGTGTCTGCACATTTGAGCATCCAGACACAGGTACAAGCAGGATCCAGCCGAAATTTACCGAATTTCTTCGAGAATTGTATGTGGCGTCCCAGTGACCCCACGCTACAGCGTCCCACGCTGTTTCTCAAGTCACGTGTTCAGCGTCACTTGTATGTTGCTGTTGTTGTTCAGCTCAGCACAGCTGTTTCTGCAAGCCAGAGGAGAGTTTTGTGGCGATTTCTGCGTCCATTGTGAGTTCTCCATGTGTTTGTGGGAGGAGGAAGTGGCCGCTCCTTGCCTCGCCCTGCTGTACTCTCACACCTCACCAGCCTACCATACACCACTCACCACTACTCACTCCCTCTGCTGTGTTTTCTGTTGTTTGTGAATTCATTGCCAGAGCTGTGCATCCGAGTGCCCGAGGCTACGTGCATCAGCATGCCACGCAGATCAGCAAGCCATATAGATCAGCATGCCACGTAGATCACGACACCACGTGGATCACGACGCCACGTGGGTGTGGACAATGTCACGTGGATCTACAAACCACGTGAGTTACCGACCCAGATGTCCCAGGCCTCATGCTGTGGTCTGTCTGCTGCCCGCATCACATTGACGTCACCCACGATGCTGCCCGACTTCATGACGCCACGATGTCTGCTGACGTCACCTCACGATATCTGCCTGACGTCACCTCGAGATGTCTGCTGACATCATCACGCCTAACATCACATGATGTCACCATCGAGTGTTCAGTAATTATTAAAATATTGTCGAGAAGACTAAGAGAAGATATATGTCGTGTGTTAATTCCTCTCAGTCAGTGTTCTCACATGTTAGTGTACCGCATGTACCGCGGGTGTGTTTAAAGTTTCCGTGTGTCCAGTGAGGTCTGAGCCAGACCTAAGTAGCACCAATGTGTTAAGTCACCCGTGTGACCAGTATGTTTGACAGCTATCAGACAGCCCTGAGCCCGAGCTCTCTTGTACAGAAAGCTTTTATGCTCGTCGCTCGTGATGTTCTGCAGAATCGTACCTGCTATGATTCCCATCGAGATTTGTTTCACTTCACCTCCAGGCCTTCAGAGTGCAGTTATATGTAGAGAAACAAGTCTGGGGACGGTTAGACTAACCTCTGCTATAACTCTAACTGCCGAGAGAATGACACTCGCCAAGCCGCAGTTAGCCACTGTCGGCAGGCGCTGTATCAGCCTCGTGTCATAAGCTTCAGTGAGCTCCTGCACAAAGATGATGTCACTTTGACTGCTAGCTCACTCATTGCAGTCTGGTGTATGATGTTACGACTCTCAGATGTTTCGCCCAGTCGTCTCTGCCACAACTTGCTTCACGCTCGCCGGCAGTGACAGCCCAGCGACAGTACCAGTCGAGAAGTGTCCTTCTGAGTCGCTTGCCAGAAGTCCTGCCCAGTTGCCGAGTTTTGTCGACGCCTCACTCGAGGGCACCAGCATGTCGTGCCCCAGGTTGAGTGAAAACCTGCAGCGACTCCTACGATGTCTGCTTCACCGTTCCAGAGGAGACTGTAACCTGTTACGTCACAGCTCAGCCGCAGTGATGTCTCCTGTGTTGCAGTATGTCCAAACGCAGGAAGTCGTGCAGTGTTGCCCTTCGACGCTCACTGCCTGTGACCACAATGTTTAGCACACCCCACATGTTTTTTTCTTCCCTCCCTGTAGGAAGTTTTTTTTCCATGTCCACATGTATGTATATGTTTTCATTTTGTGTTCTGTGCCCTGTGCCTACGAGAGAGACCAAGTTTCTTTTACCACCAGTATTGTCGCGTCGGGACGACGCGCGGTAGGTGGCCGAGCGTATGTAGACAGCCTGTACTGTCTGCACAGACAGCCTATGCTGTCTGCCAGCTTAGTTCATATTTCGCGGCACTAAGGTGCTGCCCTCTGTATCTAGGCCTCTCGGTGGGCACAGCAGCATGCCTGCCCTTGCCTCGCTCTCACTCACACAGCGGCCTAGGAGGAAGACACAAGGCCTACTAGCAGCTCTCTATCGTGGGATGGCCCTCCCGGGCCATGGGCACAACACACAAGCCTGTGTACGCACCACGACTTAACAATAAAGTAAGAAGCCTCCGAAGAAGTATATCATTTAACCACCCACTTTCAGCCCTACCAAACAATCCTTTTATAATACTGACTTAACCTTGGTACATACTTAACCTTGGTACATACTGACTTAACCTTGGTACATACTGACTTAACCTTGGTACATACTTAATTTTGGTACATACTGACTTAACCTTGGTACATACTGACTTAACCTTGGTACATACTGACTTAACCTTGATACATACTGACTTAACCTTGGTACATGCTTACTTAACCTTGGTAAATACTTACTTAACCTTGGTACATACTGACTTAACCTTGGTACATACTGACTTAACCTTGGTACATACTGACTTAACTTTGGTACATAGTGACTTAACCTTGGTACATACTGACCTAACCTTGGTACATACTTACTTAACCTTGGTACGTAGTGACTTAACCTTGGTACATAGTGACTTAACCTTAGTACATACTGACCTAACCTTGGTACATAGTGACTTAACCTTGGTACATAGTGACTTAACTTTGGTACATAATGACTTAACCTTGGTACATAGTGACTTAACCTTGGTACATAATGACTTAACCTTGGTACATAGTGACTTAACCTTGGTACATAGTGACTTAACCTTGGTATATAGAGACTTAACCTTGGTACATAATGACTTAACCTTGGTACATAGTGACTTAACCTTGGTACATAGTGACTTAATCTTGGTGCATAGTGATTTAACCTTGGAACATAGTGAATTAACCTTGGTACATAGTGACTTAACCTTGGTACATAGTGACTTAACCTTGGGACATAGTGACTTAACCTTGGTACATAGTGACTTAACCTTGGTACATAGTGACTTAACCTTGGTACATAGTGACTTAACCTTGGTACATAGTGACTTAACCTTGGTACATAGTGACTTAACCTTGGTACATAGTGACAACCTTGGTGCATACTGACCTAACCTTGGTATATAGTGACTTAACCTTAGTACATACTGACCTAACCTTGGTACATAGTGACTTAACCTTGGTACATAGTGACTTAACTTTGGTACATAATGACTTAACCTTGGTACATAGTGACTTAACCTTGGTATATAGTGACTTAACCTTGGTATATAGTGACTTAACCTTGGTACATAGTGACTTAATCTTGGTGCATAGTGACTTAACCTTGGTACATAGTGAATTAACCTTGGTACATAGTGACTTAACCTTGGTACATAGTGACTTAACCTTGGTACATAGTGACTTAACCTCGGTACATAGTGACTTAACCTTGGTACATACTGACTTAACCTTGGTACATACTGACTTAACCTTGGTACATACTGACTTAACCTTGGTACATACTGACTTAACCTTGGTACATACTTACTTAACCTTGGTACATACTTAACCTTGGAACATACTGACTTAACCTTGGTACATACGGACTTAACCTTGGTACATACTGACTTAACCTTGGTACATAGTGACTTAACCTTGGTACATACTGACCTAACCTTGGTACATACTGACTTAACCTTGGTACATACTGACCTAACCTTGGTACATAGTGACTTAACCTTGGTACATACTGACTTAACCTTGGTACATAGTGACTTAACCTTGGTACATAGTGACTTAACCTTGGTACATAGTGACTTACCCTTGGTGCATACTGACCTAACCTTGGTGCATAGTGACTTAACCTTTGTACATAGTGACTTAACCTTGGTACATAGTGACTTAACCTTGGTACATAGTGACTTAACCTTAGTACATACTGACCTAACCTTGGTACATAGTGACTTAACCTTGGTACATAGTGACTTACCCTTGGTACATAATGACTTAACCTTGGTACATAGTGACTTAACCTTGGAACATAGTGACTTAACCTTGGTACATAGAGACTTAGCCTTGGTACATAGTGACTTAACCTTTGTATATAGTGACTTAACCTTGGCACATAGTGACTTAACCTTGGTACATAGTGACTTAACCTTGGTACATAGTGACTTAATCTTGGTGCATAGTTACTTAACCTTGGTACATAGTGACTTAACCTTAGTACATACTGACCTAACCTTGGTACATAGTGACTTAACCTTGGTACATAGTGACTTAACTTTGGTACATAATGACTTAACCTTGGTACATAGTGACTTAATCTTGGTACATAGTGACTTAACCTTGGTACATAGTGACTTAACCTTGGTACATAGTGACTTAACCTTGGTATATAGTGACTTAACCTTGGTACATAATGACTTAACCTTGGTGCATAGTGACTTAACCTTGGTACATAGTGACTTAATCTTGGTGCATAGTGACTTAACCTTGGTACATAGTGAATTAACCTTGGTACATAGTGACTTAACCTTGGTACATAGTGACTTAACCTTGGTACATAGTGACTTAACCTTGGTACATAGTGACTTAACCTTGGTACATAGTGACTTAACCTTGGTACATAGTGACTTAACCTTGGTACATAGTGACTTAACCTTGGTGCATACTGACCTAACCTTGGTACATTGTGACTTAACCTTGGTGCATAGTGACTTAACCTTGGTATATAGTGACTTAACCTTGGTACATAATGACTTAACCTTGGTACATAGTGACTTAACCTTGGTACATAGTGACTTAATCTTGGTGCATAGTGACTTAACCTTGGTACATAGTGACTTAACCTTGGTACATAGTGACTTAACCTTGGTACATAGTGACTTAACCTTGTTACATAGTGACTTAACCTTGGTACATACTGACTTAACCTTGGTACATACTGACTTAACCTTGGTACATACTGACTTAACCTTGGTACATACTGACTTAACCTTGGTACATACTTACTTAACCTTGGTACATACTTAACCTTGGTACATACTGACTTAACCTTGGTACATACTGACTTAACCTTGGTACATACTGACTTAACTTTGGTACATACTGACTTAACCTTGGTACATACTGACCTAACCTTGGTACATACTGACTTAACCTTGGTACATACTGACCTAACCTTGGTACATAGTGACTTAACCTTGGTACATAGTGACTTAACCTTGGTACATAGTGACTTAACCTTGGTACATAGTGACTTAACCTTGGTACATAGTGACTTAACCTTGATGCATACTGACCTAACCTTGGTACATAGCGACTTAACCTTTGTACATAGTGACTTAACCTTGGTACATAGTGACTTAACCTTGGTACATAGTGACTTAACCTTAGTACATACTGACCTAACCTTGGTACATAGTGACTTAACCTTGGTACATAGTGACTTAACCTTGGTACATAATGACTTAACCTTGGTACATAGTGACTTAACCTTGGAACATAGTGACTTAACCTTGGTACATAGTGACTTAGCCTTGGTACATAGTGACTTAACCTTGGTATATAGTGACTTAACTTTGGCACATAGTGACTTAACCTTTGTACATACTGACTTAACCTTGGTACATAGTGACTTAATCTTGGTGCGTAGTTACTTAACCTTGGTACATAGTGAATTATCCTTGGTACATAGTGACTTAACCTTGGTGCATAGTGACTTAACCTTGGTACATAGTGACTTAACCTTGGTACATAGTGACTTAACCTTGGTACATACTGACTTAACCTTGGTACATACTGACTTAACCTTGGTATATACTGACTTAACCTTGGTACATACTGACTTAACCTTGGTACATAGTGACTTAACCTTGGTACATAGTGACATAACCTTGGTACATAGTGACATAACCTTGGTACATAGTGACTTAACCTTGGTACATAGTGACTTAACTTTGGTACATACTGACCTAACCTTGGTACATAGTGACTTAACCTTGGTACATAGTGACTTAACCTTGGTACATAGTGACTTAACTTTGGTACATAGTGACTTAACCTTGGTACATAGTGACTTAACTTTGGTACATAGTGACTTAACCTTGGTACATAGTGACTTAACCTTGGTACATAGTGACCTAACCTTGGTACATAGTGACTTAACCTTGGTACATAGTGACATAACCTTGGTACATAGTGACATAACCTTGGTACATAGTGACTTAACCTTGGTACATAGTGACTTAACTTTGGTACATAGTGACTTAACCTTGGTACATAGTGACTTAACTTTGGTACATACTGACCTAACCTTGGTACATAGTGACTTAACCTTGGTACATAGTGACTTAACCTTGGTACATAGTGACTTAACTTTGGTACATAGTGACTTAACCTTGGTACATAGTGACCTAACCTTGGTACATAGTGACTTAACCTTGGTACATAGTGACATAACCTTGGTACATAGTGACATAACCTTGGTACATAGTGAGTTAACCTTGGTACATAGTGACTTAACTTTGGTACATACTGACCTAACCTTGGTACATAGTGACTTAACCTTGGTACATAGTGACTTAACCTTGGTACATAGTGACTTAACTTTGGTACATAGTGACTTAACCTTGGTACATACTGACCTAACCTTGGTACATAGTGACTTAACTTTGGTACATACTGACCTAACCTTGGTACATAGTGACTTAACCTTGGTACATAGTGACTTAACCTTGGTACATAGTGACTTAACTTTGGTACATAGTGACTTAACCTTGGTACATAGTGACCTAACCTTTGTACATAGTGACTTAACCTTGGTACATAGTGACATAACCTTGGTACATAGTGACATAACCTTGGTACATAGTGACTTAACCTTGGTACGTAGTGACTTAACTTTGGTACATACTGACCTAACCTTGGTACATAGTGACTTAACCTTGGTACATAGTGACCTAACCTTGGTACATAGTGACTTAACCTTGGTACATAGTGACATAACCTTGGTACATTGTGACATAACCTTGGTACATAGTGACTTAACCTTGGTACGTAGTGACTTAACTTTGGTACATACTGACCTAACCTTGGTACATAGTGACTTAACCTTGGTACATAGTGACTTAACCTTGGTACATAGTGACTTAACTTTGGTACATAGTGACTTAACCTTGGTACATACTGACCTAACCTTGGTACATAGAGACTTAACTTTGGTACATACTGACCTAACCTTGGTACATAGAGACTTAACTTTGGTACATAGTGACATAACCTTGGTACATAGTGACTTAACCTTGGTACATACTGACCTAACCTTGGTACATAGAGACTTAACTTTGGTACATAGTGACATAACCTTGGTACATAGTGACTTAACCTTGGTACATAGTGACTTAACCTTGGTACATAGTGACATAACCTTGGTACATAGTGACATAACCTTGGTACATAGTGACTTAACCTTGGTACATAGTGACTTAACTTTGGTACATACTGACCTAACCTTGGTACATAGTGACTTAACCTTGGTACATAGTGACTTAACCTTGGTACATAGTGACTTAACTTTGGTACATAGTGACTTAACCTTGGTACATACTGACCTAACCTTGGTACATAGAGACTTAACTTTGGTACATACTGACCTAACCTTGGTACATAGAGACTTAACTTTGGTACATAGTGACATAACCTTGGTACATAGTGACTTAACCTTGGTACATACTGACCTAACCTTGGTACATAGAGACTTAACTTTGGTACACACTGACCTAGCCTTGGTACATAGTGACTTAACCTTGGTACATAGTGACTTAACCTTGGTACATAGTGACTTAACTTTGGTACATAGTGACTTAACCTTGGTACATAGTGACTTAACCTTGGTACATACTGACCTAACCTTGGTACATAGTGACATAACTTTGGTACATACTGACCTAACCTTGGTACATAGTGACTTAACCTTGGTATATAGTGACTTAACCTTGGTACATACTGACCTAACCTTGGTACATAGTGACTTAACCTTGGTACATAGTGACATAACCTTGGTACATACTGACCTAACCTTGGTACATAGTGACATAACCTTGGTACATAGTGACATAACCTTGGTACATACTGACCTAACCTTGGTACATAGTGACATAACCTTGGTACATACTGACCTAACCTTGGTACATACTGACTTAACCTTGGTACATACTGACCTAACCTTGGTACATAGTGACTTAACCTTGGTACATAGTGACATAACCTTGGTACATAGTGACTTAACCTTGGTACATACTGACCTAACCTTGGTACATACTGACCTAACCTTGGTACATAGTGACTTAACCAGACACTCTGCTATGTACTGCTGAGTTATAAGAGGTAGATTTTTGCGGACTAAGACAAAGTAAATTATTATTATTTTCAAGAAGGAGAGCTAAACCCGTACGGATTATACAGCGCCTGTAAGGGGGGGGATGGAAGGTATTCAGATTCGATTAAAGGAGCTGGAACACAGATCCAATTCCCTAGATCAAGAGCCGATCAACAGCCTCAATAACCTCCCTTGAGGTTAAGACAAAGTAAAGTCCACCGCAGTAGACGTGTACGAACTTTTGTTCTCTAAACATCAGCAATCATTTCGCAAGCTAAGACACATGTCTGGAGAGTCACTCTTAAGAGTTGTCAAGAGCGAAGCAGCACTGCATCGTTGGTGGTGCAGGTATGCAAACTATCATTTAACTAAAAAGTATTGATCTAGTTAATTCTGTATTCTCCACCCCGCCGCTCAGGCATAGAATATTCGTACATGTTAAGAAGTAACAGGAGGTGCGGCCCTGGTTGGTTGGGTGACACATTTAAGGCGGTATAATCAGTGTCCAGTTTCATTGTTCCCTCCGTCACAGAGCAGCAAAATTAGTTTGCCTCTCGTTGTTGTACATAGAAATACGAAGCTCCGCCTCTTTCATCTGAATATAAACATCCTACTACTGCAGTAACAGTTTATAACTGTATAGATGATACTGCATTACAACATTAACACGGCGTGGAGAAGAGAAATACTTGAAGTCAATATCTTAAGTGTAAAAGAGAGATGCCACATAAACTAAGTTGAATCTCAAGGAAGAGAGTCATTAAAAAACTCCACCTTTGTGTTGTGATGGCTGGAAATATAAGCAGCTGTTTCCAGTTTTTGATACAATTTAAACTCACCTGATGAGTCCTTATAACTAGAATAATTACAGTACATCTCCACTAAATTTTCTATAATGATGCCAAAATCACATTCCGTGAACATTTACAGACACGATATATATTTTATTGTTAAGGGAGTATGTGTTACCCATCTGTAATGCATCGTATGTGCACTTGGGTGTTCTTTTGGCAGCATATAGTAGTAGAAGGAAAATAAAAGTTCCATTATATGTAATGAATGTGGAGAGCATTTCACAGGTGATTTGCTGTTGGGTATATCAGGAGAATTCCAATGAAGGTCGTTTAAATGACAGCTAGGAGAGTTTTTTTTAATGTATTTTTTATCACTAAAAAAATCGGTGTGACGTGAGCAAGTTTTTACTCTGAAAGTGCGGCACAGAGAAAAAAGTTTGGGAATCACTGTCCTAAGGTCTGGCCGTCTATGTAAAGAACCTGCGCTGTCACAGATAATCCAGGAGGTGATCATTGTCCTGGAAGCTCACAGATCAGTGGCAAGTTTACGTCCCCTTAGTGGATTGGTCACAGCTGTGGCTGGCCAGGATAAGTAAAAGTAAACTACCTATCTTATATTCTACCAAAAAGGAAAAGTTTAGATTTTGATTCTTATTTAGCGATTTTTAGATAGCTGATAGCTAAGCAAATTAAAATTTGTTCTCAGAAATCATATACAAAGAAGAATAAGAGTCACGCTTACGTAGAACAAAAATGAATTGTTTCGCAATCAGTCGAGAAATTTGTGGCTACAATAAATGATGAACATTTCAATACCAGAGGATGCCTCAGAACGCACCGCTAAGTGTTATAATTAGGACTAAGAAAAACACTCCTCCTTCTACACTTAATAGTACAACGCAAATTGTGCAAAGCAGAATGATACTGTCACAGTCATTTCGTTAGAAAGTATCAAACTTTGCGCATTACAGTCCTGTGAAACTAGGAGAAACTAGGCAATATTGCCATATAGTTTTACTGGCCACACAAGCGCCTAACTTTGATGTCGTACGGGAGCTGGAAGAGCAGACACCTCCACGTAATGAGTTCTGGGTATTTCCGAGGACCGCATTACATCAGTCATCCAAAGTGACCGAGACTTGTTTACAGTATATATATATATATATATATATATATATATATATATATATATAATATATATATATATATATATATATATATATATATATATATATATATATATATATATATATATATATATATATATGTATATATATATATATCTATATATTGTCTGTGTTTGGACAAAATATACCTATACGAGATCTTATGTGATTATATCGCATTTCACAGGCGCTGTATGACTCATTACGATTTAGTGCTCAAAGGGAATGTGTGTGTGTGAATGTATGTATATATGTGTGTGTGTGTGTGTGTGTGTGTGTGTGTGTGTGTGTGTGTGTGTGTGTGTGTGTGTGTGTGTGTGTGTGTGTGTGTGTGTGTGTGTGTGTGTATGTGTGTGTGTGTGTGTGTATGTGTGTGTGTGTGTGTGTGTGTGTGTGTGTGTGTGTGTGTGTGTGTGTGTGTGTGTGTGTGTGTGTGTGTGTGTGTGTGTGTGTGTGTGTGTGTGTGTGTGTGTGTGTGTGTGTGTGTGTGTGTGTATGTGTGTGTGTGTGTGTATGTGTGTGTGTGTGTGTGTGTGTGTGTGTGTGTGTGTGTGTGTGTGTGTGTGTGTGTACTCACCTATTTGTGGTTGCCGGGGTCGAGTCACAGCTCCTGGCCCCGCCTCTTCGCTGATTGCTACTAGGTCCTCTCTCTCCCTGCCCCATGAGCTCTATCATACCTCGCCTTAAAACTATGGATGGTTCCCGCCTCCACTACGTCACTTTCTAGGCTATTCCACGGCCTGACTACTCTATGACTGAAGAAATACTTCCTAACATCCCTTTGATTCATCTGAGTGTTCAACTTCCAATTGTGACCTCTTGTGTCTGTGTCCCTTCTCTGGAACATCCCGTCTGTGTCTACCTTGTCTATTCCGCGCAGTATTTTATATGTCATTATCATATTTCCCCTGACCCTCCTGTCCTCCAGTGTCGTCAGGCCGATTTCCCTCAACCTTCCTTCGTAGGACAATCCCCGTAGCTCTGGGACCAGTCTTTTTTTTTTTTTTTTTTTTTTTTTTTTTTTTTTTTTTTTTTTTTTTTTTTTTTTTTTGTGTGTGTGTGTGTGTGTGTACTCACCTAATTGTGGTTGCAGGGTCGAGACTCAGCTCCTGGCCCCGCGTGTAGTGTGTGTGTGTGTGTGTGTGTGTGTGTGTGTGTGTGTGTGTGTGTGTGTGTGGGTGGTGTGTGTGTGTGGTGTGTGTGTGTGTGTGTGTGTGGTGTGTGTGTGTGTGCGTGTGTGGTGGGTGTGTGTGTGTGGTGTGTGTGTGTGTGGTGGTGGTGTGTGTGTGTGGTGGGTGTGTGTGTGTGGTGGGTGTGTACTCACCTATTTGTACTCACCTATTTGTGCTTGCAGGGGTCGATTCACAGCTCCTGGCCCCGCCTCTTCGCTGATTGCTACTAGGTCCTCTCTCTCTCCCTGCCCCATGAGCTCTATCATACCTCGCCTTAAAACTATGTATGGTTCCCGCCTCCACTACGTCACTTTCTAGGCTATTCCATGGCCTGACTACTCTATGACTGAAGAAATACTTCCTAACATCCCTTTGATTCATCTGAGTCTTCAACTTCCAATTGTGACCTCTTGTGTCTGTGTCCCTTCTCTGGAACATCCCGTCTTTGTCCACCTTGTCTATTCCGCGCAGTATTTTATATGTCGTTATCATGTCTCCCCTGACGCTCCTGTCCTCCAGTGTCGTCAGGCCGATTTCCCTCAACCTTTCTTCGTAGGAAAATCCCCGTAGCTCTGGGACTAGTCTTGTTGCAAACCTTTGCACTTTCTCTAATTTCTTGATGTGCTTGACTAGGTGTGGATTCCAAACTGGTGTTGCATACTCCAGTATGGGCCTGACGTAGATGGTATACAGAGTCTTAAACGAATCCTTACTGAGGCATCCGTAGGCTTGCCAGGCGCCCGTATGCTGCAGCAGTTATCTGATTGATGTGCGCCTCAGGAGATATGCTCGGTGTTATACTCACCCCCAGATCTTTTTCCTTGAGTGAGGTTTGCAGTCTTCGGCCATCTAAACTATATTGTGTCTGCGGTCTTCTTTGCCCTTCCCCAATCTTCATGACTTTGCATTTGGCAGGGTTAAATTCAAGAAGCCAGTTGCTGGACCAGGCTTGTAGCCTGTCCAGGTCTCTTTGTAGTCCTGCCTGATCCTCATCCGATTTAATTCTTCTCATTAACTTCGCATCATCTGCAAACAAGGACACTTCTGAGTCTATCCCTTCCGTTATGTCGTTCACATATACCAAGAACAGCACAGGCCCTAGGACTGACCCCTGTGGAACCCCGCTAGTCACAGGCGCCCACTCTGACACCTCGTCGCGTACCATGACTCGTTGTTGCCTCCCTGTCAGGTATTCTCTGATCCATTGCAGTGCCTTTCCTGTTATGTGTGCCTGATCCTCTAGCTTTTGCAGTAACCTCTTGTGAGGAACTGTGTCGAAGGCCTTCTTGCAGTCCAAAAATATGCAGTCGATCCACCCCTCTCTCTCTTGTCTTACTTCTGTCACCTTGTCATAAAACTCTAGTAGGTTTGTGACACAGGATTTTCCTTCCCTGAAACCGTGCTGGTTGTCAATTATACACTTGTTTCTTTCCAGGTGCTCCACCACTCTCCTCGTGATGATCTTCTCCATGACCTTGCATACTATACACGTTAGTGATACAGGTCTGTAGTTTAGTGCCTCATGTCTGTCTCCCTTTTTAATAATTGGGACTACATTTGCCATTTTCCATACCCCAGGGAGTTGCCCAGTTTCAAATGATGTGTTGAAGATCGTTAATGGCTCACACAATATCTCTGTTC
>NC_069403.1:31335524-31345524 GCF_026875155.1 Cherax quadricarinatus
TCTATCTATCTATCTATCTCATCTCTCTCTCTCTCTCTCTCTCTCTCTCTCTCTCTCTCTCTCTCTCTCTCTCTCTCTCTCTCTCCTCTCTCTCTCTCTCTCTCTCTCTCTCTCTCTCTCTCTCTCTCTCTCTCTCTCTCTTCTGTTCCAGTGAGAACATATTTAAGACTTTAAGGTGTTCCCAGTAATTTAAATACTGTATTGGCTCTATGTGGGCCGTAACGATCCATGTACCTGTTCTTGCTCTGATATTTGTCCTACCTTGAACGAGACCGTCAACACAGCAATATTCCAAATGAGATAGGTCAAGCGATTTGAAAAGTGTGTCCATTAAAATTATTTCCCTTGCTTTGAAAATTCTCATTATTCTCCTCATCTTCCTCCCTGTAGAGACCTTGGTCTTATTGTGTTATTTTTTTTATTGAAAGAAACATCAGCTGGCATAATTATACCCGTCTTTCACGCGTTCCTTTCGTTCTATTTGACGATCGTCTTGAGGTTCATATACAGTGTCCCTTCTGAGTTCTTCATTCTTTCCATACCTAAGCAGTTGGAACTTATCATATTGGAACAACGTCATGTTGTTCACCACCGCCCACTGGAAAATCCTACTTATATCTTTCTGCAATTTTTCAAATGTCTTCTACCGAAATGACTTTCATGATTATTTTAGTGGCATCTTCAATGATGTAAAGTAAAAGGACACAAGTGCAACTAATGTGACATTTTATTGTGGCAACGTTTCGCTCTCCAGGAGCTTTATCAAGCCGTTACAAACAATACATGGACACAGAGGGTATATATAGGCTCAGAGTGAGGTGCAATACTAGTGGTAGTAGTAGTAGTAGTAGTAGTAGTAGTAGTAGTAGTAGTAGTAGTAGTAGTAGTAGTAGTAGTAGTAGTAGTAGTAGTAGTAGTAGTAGTAGTAGTAGTAGTAGTAGTGACAAAAGTTGTAGTGGTTGTAGTAATACATATAATAGCTTCACCATCTCTGAAGTCTTAGCAAGAATCCTCCTGAAAACAGTAAACCCTGCCATCACATAGTCTCTCCTGTTATACTACACAAAGCACATTACAGAGTGAACACTGAAACTACCTGCCTATATCCAGTCTATATTTGTCCAACCTATTTTTATGTTACCCAAGTAATAGCTTTTATATCCTTTTACTTATGTACGAATTAATTGCTCTACCATATTGTATTACTACTACTACTTTTGTCACTACTACTACTACTACTACTACCACTAGTGAACATCTAAATGGTACCTCACTAGTACTGCACCTCACTCTGAGCCTTTATATACCCTCTGTGTCCATGTATTGTTTGTAATGGCTTGATAAAGCTCCTGGAGAGCGAAACGTTGCCACAATAAAATGTCACATTAGTTGCACTTGTGTCCTTTTACTTTACATATTGTCGGTAATTCTACCAACTTTATTACAATCTTCAATGATGATACAGAACTGTGACGGGTGTTTTTATCTATATCTGCAGTGAAGATAAGGAACAAGACAGGTGCCAGGACAGTGCCTCGGGGTACTGAACTTTTTACCTCGCTGATGCTGGATTTTGCTGTTTACTAATACTCGTTAATATTCTACAGAAAAAATGAATGTTGTATAGAAATGCTGAAGGTTGTACTGTGGTTCTGACTGTTGTACAGAAGTCCTGTATAGTGTACAGGTGTGCTGTAGAAGTTTTGGCTTAGAGTGATCGTGTAATTGAGAGCCATGGTATGGTGGCCTTTGCGGTCTTACAGGAGAAAAGGTGTGGAGGAAGAGGAGTGGAGATTAGCAGCTGAGCAACGAGGTAATCTATGAGAAATTGTTTGTATGAACTTCACTATTACATTCATGCAAGCAATTTGGGTAGGATACAACTAATGTAAATATTACTTACCAATTTCTGTTGCATCTCTGAGGTAGGTGGGAATTTTTGACACTCTAGGTCACATTGAGAGTATCTCTCTCGATACCCACAACCCTCAAACCTCACATCATCCGGGACCTAAAAGTGTACATTATATTTAAACTTAAACAAAAACAGGGATTCTGGTATAATTTGATTGTTTGTGGATTGCATAATTAGGTTTGACTTGTTGAAAGAGGGAGGCGGGGGGCTAATACAGTTAATATCAAGCATATAACAAACTGGTATAATTATTGACAAAACTTTGGGATACCACTTACCAGACTTTCTCTGGAGGCCAATTAATGCAGCTGTATCACCCACAACACCTGCTTTACTGTATGGAACCTAAACTGGCAGCTTGCTCTACATAAAATGACGGTTTATTTAGCTGTGAGTGGTGATGGTTCCCTATCTTCCCCTATTTAGCTGTGAGTGGTGATGGTTCCCTATCTTCCCCATTTGCATGCCAATTCTTGCTGCCCTGCCAATTTCTTGCCCCTGTTTCTCTTAGCAGGACCATAATTTCAAATTTCCATTACAGTCTTGAGGCCTATTCCCATTAAGCCTCGGAAAACGTCAAATTTCTTATGTAAATTACACTGTGGGTCCACTCATTAAATTACAACATGGCGTCCTCCCCTTCGCCCCGGCCGTCCCCACAACACATATTTTTTTTTTCAAAATTTCTCGAAGGGTCAGATCAACATCATTTTAATACAGTTATTATTTTATACAAAATTACACATGCTGACTTCAGGAAAATTCTAAAATTTTCCTGAAGTCATACATTATATGACAATGATCAACTTTGTTTCAACTCTAAAAAATAGGGACGACTGCCAGGCCGCATGAAGACTGCAGGGAACCACAGGGTTTATACACCGAAAGTCGTATATTTATAATTTTATATACATCTAAAGATACATTTTAATAATTGTATATAGCACCAAAAGGGCAAATCTTTTAATATATGTCAACCATAAAATGTTCATTGTACATCTGTCATTATATGAAATGAGAAGTTTATATATTTCCCTGTATATAAGTACACCCAGAGTTATATATGTTTCTGCATCTCAGTGCACATTCACTGTATCTTGTATATTTCTTAGTGAATGTACCCCGAGAGTTTACTTCAGTTAGTATTTAAAGAATCAAAGCATTTACCCCTCATGGGGCAAATGGCCATAAAATTAGAAATTCGAACTGAACTCCTATAGTAGATAGAGTAACTCAATATAAGGTCAATGAGCCCATATAAATGAAATTCTGAGGGTTAGTTTTCAAGCAATTGCTAATCTGCAAAGCCCTAATTTATTATGGTCTGCCCATTAAAGGGAGTATAAATTTGGATGTTGCAAACTTGCAATGGTTAATAAAAAATCAAATAACTATTTTTTTAATTTATTATACAAACAGACAATATCAAAAACATCAATGGAACTTGTATCCAAAGCTTTTTTTAGGAATTAGAAAAATATAAAAAGAAACCAAATTGCTACATTGACACATTGCAAAGGGATAAAATTTTCAAGTCCCACATTTCTGAATTCCCTGAGAAAGAACAGTCATTCTATATTACTAATTGCTAGAATGAAAGGCAAAGGGTCATTATGGATGTCACCACAGGTCCAGCTGGGGTTACTGTCATCAGCAAGCTCATCATGAGTATCTTCATTAGCATCTCCTCGATCGTAATGCCATTCTTTTTCTTGACTACTTTTCGCTTTTTGGCTGGCATTTCTTCCTCCTCATCATCACTTGAATCCTCTGCCTCTGGTGGCAAGTATTCATCACCACTTTCAAGCAATTCTGGGTAATCTACCTCCAGTTGTGAGTCACTTTCCTGCAAAACGCAGACATATTTGACTTGGTGTTGGAGGGCTCACCATAAAACAATTTCTCATTGATCTGGAAGGACAATAAAAACGTTCTGTACACGTCCAGACAACTATAAAATTCATATAAGCAATAGAAATATTTTTTATAAATATTTATTTACTGAAATTGAAAACTGGCCCTAAAAGGGCAGACCAACATTTATTAAGGCCTCTTTTGTTGCACTTTTTTCATTTGCATGGTACACTCATATTATGCTTCACACGGCCTTTATATATATATCAAAATATGCCTGAACTATTCATTTATGCACTAGACATAACAATCAGTACTTACCAACATTGTAGAGGATAAAATCCAAAGGTATTTGAGTCTTACTAGATGAAAAAATCTTAATCTTGGCGACACCAAGCCACATCTTGGTCTCTCATCCAATGGGAAGCGAGAACAAGATGTCACCACTTAGCTGAAGCGACTCAGGGAAGGCTTGTGATTGGTCAGAAATAAAGAACGGGAATCTAGATGGGCAGCATGAGTAGGAAGACACGCGCAGAAAAGCACAAGCTCAGACCCACAAATTTTGCGGACTGCCCCATAATTAAGGGTATAAGTGAAATTAGTCAGCCAGCCAGCCAGCCAGCCAGCCAGCCAGCCAGCTAGCCAACCAGTCAGTCAGTCAGTCAGCCAGCCAGCCAGCCAGTCAGCCAGCCAGCCAAATAGCCAGCCAGTCAGCCAAATATCCAGCCAGCCAGCCAGTCAGTCAGCCAGCCAGCCAGCCAGCCAGCCAGCCAGCCAGCCAGCCAGCCAGCCAGTCAGCCAGCCAGCCAAATAGCCAGCCAGTCAGCCAAATATCCAGCCAGCCAGCCAGTCAGTCAGCCAGCCAGCCAGCCAGCCAGCCAGCCAGCTAGCCAACCATCCAGCCAGCCAGCCAGCCAGCCAGCCAGCCAGTCAGCCAGCCAGCCAAATAGCCAGCCAGTCAGCCAAATATCCAGCCAGCCAGCCAGTCAGTCAGCCAGCCAGCCAGCCAGCCAGCCAGCCAGCCAGCCAGCCAGCCAGCCAGCCAGACAGCCAGCCAGCTGGATCCACTTAACCTACGCAAATAACAAAATTTATCTTCTTAATTAGTCACTTCTTAATTAGTCATTCTAGATTCTTAAGTCACTCGCTAACCAGCTAATGAACTTAGAAGTATAGTACTGGCATGTCTGAGTAGAAGATAGAAATAATCCACACAGCTAAGACACACACACATGTATCACCCCTAGATAAATACATGACTTCGGACACATGTATTACCCCGAACACATGCATCACTGGAATCCCTAGAGATCCGACATACACATACACAAACACACACCCACTCTCCCTCCCTCTTACAGGACCCCCAAGCACCCACCCTCCCTCTCCCAGGTAACACCCAACACCCACCTGCCTTCCCTCTCCATGGTACCCCCAGCACCCTCCCACCCACACCAAGTTCCCCAAAGCTCCCACCCTCCCACCCTCATCCAGGTCCCACCAGCACCCATCTTCTCTCTTTAACCCAGGTTTCCCCCCAGCACCGACCCTCCTTCCATCTCCCAAATACCCCAGCACACATGTGTTCCAGACTCTAGTCATCCTTGGGATAAATGATCTCAGATGAAGTGATGTTCTGGAGAAGGATACAGCAAGAGTGAAGTTGCTGCTTTCTGCCCGTCTTGTGGAATAGAAGCTTGCTTATCGCTGTCCTCGAAGTGGATCCAAGTGTGGTACTTTGAAAATATTGGCCTTATACCTAACAGCAAGGCCACCCACATCCCTCATGTGGTGAAGGCGCTTCTGAAATGACAGATCTATCCAGGATGGGTCCAGGCGAGAGATGAGACGCCTTGCTCTGTTCTCTGCTCTGTCAAGCAGTCGCAGATGAGAGGGGGGGGGACAGGCAAACCAAGGGAGTGCATCATGCTCAAGGTGTGAGTGTACTTGTGCCTCATACAGAATTTTGCAACCCCTACTGTCAAGCAGCTGCGAGATACGGCAAAGTGCTGTAAGCTTCCTGGCTGCCTTGTTTGCAAGATTACAACGTGGTTCTTCATGGTCAGTTTGGAGTCAGATTTTACCCCAAGTATATCAACTTCATCCCCAGGTATCAACTCCTTCCCATTCATACTTACTACTGCACCGGCATTACCATCATGGTGCCTAGAGACGATCATCATTTGTGCTTTCTCAGGTGCAAATGTTACTTGCCATCTGTTTCCTCAAGCTGAGTTAGTTCTTAGCTGGTGATTGATGTAGCTTAAAGCAGCTGGCATTTCTTCTCTTGGATAATTGAATGTCAGAGTACAGTCGTCTGCATATTCATGGGATTCTGTGATGAGATGAAGAATGTCATTGAAGTAGACATTCCACAACAATGGTCCCAGCACACTTCCTTGTGGAACACTTGCCCCAGTAGGATGTCTTGTTGATTCTGTTCCACTAAGAACTACCCTTAGAGATCTACCATGAAGGTAATCACTGAGGAGACATAGAGTAGAGCCTGCAATTCCAAGTGATTGCAGTTTTGCCATGAGGCCCTGGTGCCACACCCGTTCGAAAGAACAAGCAATGTCTGTCTCTCTGTCTCTCTGTCTCTCTGTCTGTCTGCCTCTGTCTCTCTCTCTCTGTCTCTCTGTCTGTCTGTCTGTCTCTCTCTCTCCCTAACTCTATCCCGCAAATGCATACACACACAAAGAAACTAAAGTACACTAGAGAATATAAAAAGTACAGTAGGCAAAATACCCAGGAAAATAAAGAGATTAGTCGAAGAGCCAGAAACGAGTATGCACAGATGAGAAGGGAGGCCCAGCTACAGTACGAAAATAACATAGCATCGAAAGTCAAGTCTGACCCAAAACTATTGTATAGCCACATCAGGTGGAAGACAACAGTCAAGGACCAGGTAATCAGGCTGAGAACTAAGGTGGGGAGCTCACAAGAAACGACCAAGAAGTATTTGAGGAGCTCAACACGAGATTTAAGGAAGTATTTACAGTGGTGACAGAAAGAACTCTGGTAAGACAGAACAGAGGGGTACACCAACAGGGAATATACCAACAAGTGTTGGGTGAAATACACACAACCGAGGAGGAGGTGAAGAAGCTGCTAAGTGACGTTGATACCTCAAAAGCGGTGGGACAAGACAACATCGCTCCTTGGGTTTTTAGAGAGGGAGCAGAGACACTGTACTCACCTAGTTGTACTCACCTAGTTGAGGTTGCGGGGGTCGAGTCCGAGCTCCTGGCCCCGCCTCTTCACTGATCGCTACTAGGTCACTCTCCCTGAGCCGTGAGCTTTATCATACCTCTGCTTAAAGCTATGTATGGATCCTGCCTCCACTACATCGCTTCCCAAACTATTCCACTTACTGACTACTCTGTGGCTGAAGAAATACTTCCTAACATCCCTGTGATTCATCTGTGTCTTCAGCTTTCAACTGTGTCCCCTTGTTACTGTGTCCAATCTCTGGAACATCCTGTCTTTGTCACCTTGTCAATTCCTCTCAGTATTTTGTATGTCGTTATCATGTCCCCCTATCTCTCCTGTCCTCCAGTGTCGTCAGGGTTTATTTTCCCTTAACCTCTCCTCGTAGGACATACCTCTTAGCTCTGGGACTAGTCTTGTTGCAAACCCTTTTCACTTTCTCTGTTTCTTCACGTGCTTGCTAGGTGTGGGTTCCAAATGGTGCCGCATACTCCAATATGGGGCCTAACGTACACGGTGTACAGGGGCCTGAATTTGGGTTTCCCTTTTTAAGATTTTCGGAATGCTGTTCTGAGGTTTGCTAGGCGCCCATATGCTGCAGACAGTTATTTGGTTGATGTGCGCTTCAGGAGATGTGCCTGGTGTTATACTCACCCCAAGATCTTTTTCCTTGAGTGAGGTTTGTAGTCTCTGACCCCTGGACTGTAAATTTCCCTCTGCGGCCTTCTTTGCCCTTCCCCAACTTCATGACTTTGCACTTGGTGGGATTGAATCCAGGCCAATTGCTGGACCAGGTCTGCAGCCCGTCCAGATCCCTTTGTAGTTCGCCTGGTCCCTTTGATCGAGTGAATTCTTCTCAAACTTCAGTCATTGCAACGGGACCCCAGAGTCTTTTCCTTTCCCTCTGTCGTTCACAATTCCAAAACAGCACTGGTCCGGACTGCCCCGGGGGACCCCCCTGGTCACAGGGGCCCCCCTGCACCCCGCCAGACCAGACTCGCGTGTCTTCCTGACAAGTATTCCCTGATCCTTGTAGTGCTTCCCCGTTATCCCTGCTTAGTCCTCCTTTTTTTCACCAATCTCTTGTGTGGAACTGGTCAAACGCTTTTTTGCGTCCAAAAATGCAATCCCAAAACCCCACCTCTCTCTCTTGTCTTCGCGTCACCATGCATGAACTCCAAAGGGGTTTTTGACACAGGATTTCCCCTCCCTGAAACCATGTTGGCTGCTTTTGATGAGATCGTTCCTTTCTAGTGTTCCCCCACTCTTCTGAAAATCTTCCCCATGTTTTTGATACAAAACATGTCTTGACAGTCTGTGTTTAATGCTTCATGTCGTCTCCTTTTTTAAAGTTTGGGACTACATTTCTGTTTCCATCCTCAGGCAATCTCCCTGTTTTTGATGATGTATTGAATATTGTTGTTAGGGGTACATATGCGCCTTGCCCCCTCTCAAAACCCAGGGGGAGTTTTTTTGGCCCAAAAATTGCCTTTGAGGTATCAGCTCATCAAAACCTCTTCACTTTTTCCCTGGGTTTGGGGACGTGCCCAGCACTTGGTGTTGCCCACCTCCCCCGTCTTTCGGAGTCCCTTCTGTTCCTCTGTGAAATTCTTTGAATCTCTTGTTGAGTTCTTCACTACTTCAGGGCATTTTTTGTTGTTTCCCCCTTCCCTTCCTTAGCCTGATTACCTGGCCCTTTGACTGTTTTTTTCCCTCCTGATTGGCTGTAAAAACATTTTCGGGTCAGATTTGGCTTTCGCTGCTATGTCTTTTAATTGTCTTTGGGCCTCCCTTCTTATCTGTGATTTTCTTTTTCTGGCTCCACTGTTCTCCTTATTCTCATGGGTCCTTTGCCTTCTATTTTTCTTCCATTCCCTAGACATTTGGGGTTTTTGCCCCCCTCCCCTTTGGGTAAACCAGGGGCTCTCCTGGCTTTTTAATTTTCCCTGTTCCCCTTGGGTAAAAACCCTTCCTCAGCCCCCTTTGCTTTTGTTGTTTACATATTCCTCATCTCTTAACTGGTTCCTCCAGTTTTTCTGCCCACTGAACCCCTTTCGGTAGTTCCCTTCCTGAGTAGCCCTTTTTGTAGTTTGGCTTCATTCGCCCCTGGTTCCTGCTTCTCCCTCCACTTTAGCTTACTGTGTTTCAAAGCTTAAAACCACTGGCATGGCCCAAGGGGCTTTCATATTGTGTCCTCGATATCTGAAACTACTCAAGGTAAATACTAAGTCCAGCCTTGCTGGTTCATCCCCCTCTCCTCTCTTTTTTGGCCCCTTACGTTTGGCCCATAAAGTTTTCAGTACCACCTCCTCATTTAGCCCCCCATGTATTTTGGCCCCCCATGGGGTCCAAGTTCTCCCAATCGATCTCCTTGTGGTTAAAGCCCCCATGATCGGGAGCTTTCCCCTGCA
The DNA here is from genome assembly GCF_026875155.1 of Cherax quadricarinatus. Classification (NCBI taxonomy): domain Eukaryota; kingdom Metazoa; phylum Arthropoda; class Malacostraca; order Decapoda; family Parastacidae; genus Cherax; species Cherax quadricarinatus. The sequence goes on from NC_069403.1 coordinate 31,344,918, forward strand.
TGCAGAGCTTTTGGCCACTCTAGCCCAGTGTGTCGCCATCGCTTTTGTTCGTCGTACTTTGCCTTGGCCCCCTGTTTTCTGTGGTGGGTTAAAAAATCACTGATTCCCACCTTGGGCCCTCCAGAGTGAAGTGTTCCGCTATTAATCCTTTCTTTCTGCTGTCTGTCTCCCCCGCTCATAAAATTCCGCGATTTTGTCGCCACCACCCTCCCCCCCCCCCCTTTTCCCCTCGTCTTTCCTCAGGATTTGGTATCCCGTTGGAAAGATGGCATCTGTTATTCATACCTGTAAGCTTGGTTTCTGTGAGAGCTATGATGTCCGGTGATCCCTTCTTTGACTCTTCATGCCACTCCTCCCACTTATTTGTTATTCCATCAGCGTTTGTGTACCATACCTTCAGTTTCCTTTCCAACACTTGGTTTGGGGGGCCTGTGAGGGTGGGAGACCTGGTGGCATACTGGGGATTCTATAGCTCGGTGTTGGGTGGAGGCTGGGGGAAATGGATTGTAGTGTGTGTTGGGATGGTGTGATAGGTTGTATGGTTCTGGGGAATATTTTGTGTGTGTGCTTGCCCTTGCTGTTCTGTTCTGCTCTGACTGACCCTCTG
>NC_069403.1:31350524-31420867 GCF_026875155.1 Cherax quadricarinatus
GTTTTATGAGAAGGTAACAGAAGTAAGACATGAGATAGAGAGGGGTGGGTTGATTGCATTTTCTTGGACTGCAAGAAGGCCTTCGACACAGTTCTCACAAGAGATTAGTTCGGAAGCTAGAGGATCAGGTATGTATAACAGGAAGGGTACTACAATGGATTAAAGAATACCTGACAGGGAGACAACATCGAGTCATGGTACGTGGTGAGATATCACAGTGGGCCCCTGTGACGAGCGGGGTCCCACAGGGGTGAGTCCTAGGACCTGTGCTGTTTTGCTATATGTGAATGACATGATGGAATGGGTAGACTCAGAAGTGTCCCTGTTTGCAGATGATGTGAAGATAATGAGGAAAATCAAATGAGATGAGGATCGGGCAGGACTACGAAGAGACCTGGACACACTAAAAGTCTGGTTCAGCAAATGGCTCCTGGAATTTAACCCCGCCAAATGAAAAGTCATGAAGATCGGGGATGAGCAAAGAAGACCGCAGCAAACAAGACCGCTAGGCGGCCAAAGACTGCATGCCTCACTCAACGAGAAAGATCTTGGGGTGAATATAATACTGAGCACGTCCCCAAAAGCACACATTAACCAGATAACTGCTGCAGCATATGGGCGCCTGGCAAACCTGAAAATAGCATTGTGATACCTCAGTAAGGAATCGTTCAAGACTCTGTACACCATGTATGTCACTCGCATACTGGAGTACGCAGCACCAGTCTGGAACCCACACCTGATCAAGCACGTCAAGAAATTAGAAAAAGTGCAAAGGTTTGCACCAAGGCTAGTTCCAGAGCTAAAGGAAATGTCCTACGAAGAAAAGTTAAGGGAAATCGGCCTGATGAGGCTGGAGGACAGTAGGGCTAGGGGAGACATGATAACGACATGCAAAATACTGCGAGGAATAGATAAGGTGGACAGAGACATTATGTTCTAGAGAGGGGACACAGAAATAAGGGGTGGCAATTGGAAGCTAAAGACTCAGATGAGTCAAACTGATGTTAGGAAGTATTTCTTCAGTCATAGAGTTGTCAGGAAGTGGAATAGTCTGGCAAGTGGTGTAGTGGAGGCAGGAACCATACATAGTTTTAAGACGAGGTATAATAAAGCATATCGAGCAGGAAGAGAGAGGAGCTAGTAGCTGAGTTTCGACCACTGCAACCACAATTAGGTGAATTAGGTGAGTACACACACACACACACACACACACACACACACACACACTCAAACCCAAAACTAATGCTCACATAAGCACACATGCAGTGAAGGAGGGGGGAGGAGGAGCAGAGGGGGATAGGTCCAATGCAGAGGCACGACAATGCCACCAAGAGTTACAGGAAAAAATAAGGGAGACAATGGCCATGTACAAATGAGATCCACAGACACAGAGGGAAAGGCAATAGGAGAAGAGGGAGAAGTCAGTGTTTATTCATGGGCTTCGGGAGAGTGAGGGGAGGTCACACAATGAAAGACAGCAGGAAGAAAAACAGGAGATTGAAAACATCATCAAAGAAATAAGTAAGGAGGACATGACTAGATAGTAAATTTTCAGAGAATAGGAGAGTGCTTGAAGGGGAGAAATCGGCCAGTCAAACTGATTTTCAAGAAAGAAACAGCGTGTAACAGGATCATACAAGAGAAACCATGACTGAAGGAATCATCAACATATAAGAGGGTGTTACTAGACCACGGCAGAACAAGAACAAAACGACAGCAGCTGAGGGAGATGACACAGAAACAAAAATGTCTAGGAAGAGTGAAAAGGACAGAATCCACAGAGGACAACCAGAGCTAGGCAGAGCAACAAGTACAAGCACATACAGAACCACCATTAGAACCCACACAGCCAAACGTGCTGTCCAAACACAAGCCACAATCCACACTTAAAGCCTCTACCCCACAATATGTTGTAGAATCCCACAGCACACTACCAGGCCCTCCACAACCACAGACCCCCAGAACAGTGTTGGAGAGGAAACTGAGGGTATGTTACACCAACGCTGGTGGAATAACGAATAAATGTTAAGAGTGGCATGAAAGAATCAAAGAGGCATCACCGGACATCATAGCTCTCACCGAAACCAAGCTCACAGGAATGATAACAGATACCACCTTTCCAACAGGATATCAGATCCTCAGGAAAGACAGGGAACAGAGTGGCACTGCTCATCAAAAACCAATGAGACTTTGACGAGCTGGAGAAAGGAGGCAAAGGAGAGGCAAGAGACTACATAATAGGAACACTTCAGTCTTGAGGTCCCAAGGTAACTGAAGTGATGTATAACCCACCACAGAACAGCAGGAGGCCAAGGTAAGAGTATGATGAGAGTAACAGAGCGATGGTTGGCACACTGGCTGAAGTGGCCAGAAGGGCTCATGTGAGAAGGGTAAAGCTTCTGATTGTGGGTGACTTCAGTCACAAAGAATTTGACTGGCAGAACCTAGAGCCACATGGGGGTCCAGAAACGTGGAAGGCTAAGATGATGGAGGTGGTACTGGAAAACCTCATGTATCAACACGTAAGGGATACTGGGAGAAAAAGAGAGGATGAACCAGCAAGATAGGACCAAGAATTCGCCTTAAGCAGTGCAGATACTGATGACATCACATATGAAAGGTCCCTCGTGGCCAGTGACCACGTGGTTCTAAGCTTCGCATACATAAGAGAGTTGCAAGTGGAGAGGGAAGCAGGAAAAGCAGGACGAATGAAGCCAAATTACAAGAGAGGGAACTATATAGGCATGAAGAATTTCCTGCATGAGGTTCAGTGGGACAGAGAACTGGCAGGGAAGTCAGTAAACGATATGGTGGAATATGTGACAACAATATGCAAGGAAGCTGAGGAGAGGTTCGTACCGAAGGGTAACAGAAACAATGAGAAGGCCAGGATGAGTCCTTGGTTCACCCAAGGGTGTAGAGGGGAAAAAACCAAGTGTGCTAGAGAATGGAAGAAGTATAGAAGGCAAAAGATCCAGTAGACTAAGGAGAGCAGGCTCAGAGCCAGAAATAATATAGAAGCGAAAACCAAATCTGACCCGAAGCTGTTGTACAGCCACATTAGAGAGAGGGGGGGGGGTAGATTACATTTTCTTGGACTGTAAGAAGGCCTCTGACTAAGTTTCACACAAGAGATTAGTGCAAAAGCTAGAGGACCAGGCAGGTATAACGTGGAAGGCACTGCAGTGGATCACAGAATACCTGATGGGAAGGTATCAGCGAGTCATAGTACGTTATGAGGTGTCAGAGTGGGTGCCTGTGACGAGCGAGGTTCCACAGGAGTCAGTCCTAGAACCAGTGCTGTTTCTAGTATATGTGAACGACCTGACGGAAGGAATAGACTCAGAAGTGTCCCTGTTTGAAGACGACGTGAAGTTAATGAGGAGAATTCAGGAGGGCAAGACAGGGCTGTGCAAGAATGGTATATAATACCGACAAGATGAAATTAAGACACATGTGCAACATCTGGGTATCTTTATTGTAGACGTTTCGCCATCCAGTGACTTTATCAATACAAATTCTAGGACATAACTAGAAGACAGTAGGACTATATACAGAAGATGAGGTAATCAGTCCCTCAACCTAGGAGTAGGTGCGAAGAGCACCGTAGTAGTGGAGATTCTGAAGCAGAAGCAAGGAGACGCGCTTATATAGTAACGTCAGGTGTAGCAGACAAGGGCATAGTCACTGGTAGGTGGGATTCCCCAGTGGAAGTAGGTCCTTCCCAAAGAGATGGGTTAGTAGTAGTAGTAGTTGCCGTAGCCGTGAAGGTTATGTACGTGTCCTCAGAATCAAGATTCCATGATATCGTCGGTATTATATACCATTCTTACACAACTTGTCAGACACTGCAACATCATGGAATCTTGATTCTGAGGACACGTACATAACCTTCACGGCTACGACAACTACTACTACTACTAACTCATCTCTTTGGAAAGGACCTACTTCCACTGGCGAATCCCGCCTACCAGTGACTATGCACTCTATTGAGAAGGAAGGAATAGGACTGGGAAAGGAAGCTAGGAGAGCTTGTCAATAAAATGGAGAAGAGGATGGATGGAGAGAGCAAAAGTGAAAGCTGCAAGTCAAAGCTGCAGAAGCAAGTCTACAAAATTTAGATGAACTGAAAATGCTGAAGCAAAATATGAAGCCAAAGAATGGAAGGGGCGTGCCATCAGGGGCAGGCTCACCAATATCCAGCGAGGGGGACTGAAGGAAAGGAAGGAGTTAAGTCCTATGTTGAAGCCCTATCAGGCCACCGGGAAATGTCAAGGAATGAAAGTGGCATGGTGCTGGCCACAGGGACAACAGTGAGGGAGTGGGTAGGTAGAGAAGGTGATAGGCCCCCTGCAGAGGTGTGGCCAGGCCACCGAGAGATCCAAAAAAATGATAAGGGAAGCAGCAATGGCTATGCTTAGATGAGACCCAGAGATGCAGAGGGAATAACAATGTGAGAAGAAGAGGTTGGCTTTTATTCATGGGCTTCAGGAGATCGAAGGGAGGACATATGAAGAAAGACAACTGGAAGAGAAAAAAGAAATTGAAAATATCATCAGACAAACAAGAGAGGATGACATGACTGAGTGGATAAATTTTCAGATAATAGGAGGATACTTGAGGGGAAAAATTGGACAGGTAAATTGATTTCCAAGACAGAAATGGTGTGGAACAACATCATCCAGAAGAAACCAAGGCTAACAGAAACAGCATAATACCAGAGGGAGTACCTAGATCAGACAGAATGAGAACAGAATGACAGAAACTGATAGAAAGGATACAAAGACGATAGGGACTAGAAAGAGAGACAAGGCTAGAGTCAGGAGAGGATGTCCAGAGTCAGGAGGAGCAGAACTCACAACCACACACTGAACTCACTGGACCCCGCAACCAAACATAGTATCCCAACACAAACCACATTCCACACTCACAGACCCCACCCCACCTTACACAGTAGACTACCATAAAACCCTACCAGGGCTTCCAATCCCTCAACCCCTACAAACCTCGCAGCATACAGTGTTGGAAAAGAAGCAAAAGGCCAAATCATGAATATGATGAGAGCAATAGAACAATGGCTGATATACTAGCTGAGATGGCAAGAAGGGCCCACTTGGGCAGGGCAAAGTTACTAGTTGTGAGTTACTTCAGTCATAAGGAAATTGACTGGAAAAACCTGGAACTACATGGGGGCCCAGAAACACGGAGGGCTAAGATGATGGAGGTGGTACTGGAAAACCTCATGCATCAATACATTAGGGCCACTACTAGAGAAAGAGAGAGGAGAGGACGAACTGCAAGGCTGGACCTCATATTCACCTTAAGTAGTTCAGACAGACATTGAGGACATCACATATGAACAGCCCCTTGAAGCTAGTGATCATGTGGTTCTGAGCTTCGAATACAGTACAGTTACAAGTGGAGAGGGAAGCAGGAAGAGTAGGACAAGAGAAGTCAAACTACATGATGTGCAAGAAAGGTATAAAATACCGACAATATGAAAGTTAAGACACATGTGCAACATCTGGTTATCTTTATTGTAGACGTTTTGCCATCCAGTGGCTTTATCAATACAGATTCTAGAACAAAATTAGAACACAATAGAACTATACTCAAAAGATGAGGTAATCAGTCCCTCGGCCTTGGAGTTAGTGTTCACAGCATCGTGGTGGAGGAGAATCTGGAGAAAAGGCAAGAAGACTGGCTGAGGGACTGATTACCTCATCTTTTGTATATAGTTCTACTGTCTTCTAATTTTGTCCTAGAATCTGTATTGATAAAGTCACTAGATGGCAAAACGTCTACAATAAAGATATCCAGATGTTGCACATGTGTCTTAACTTTCAAACTACAAGAGGGGACTACACAGACATAAGGAATTTCCTGCTTAAGGTTCAGTAGGAAAGAGAACTGGTGAAAAAATCAGTAAATGAAATGATGGAACACGTGACAAGAAAATGCAAGGAGGAAGAGGAGAGGTTCGTTCCCAAGGGTAACAAAAGTAATGAGAAGACCAGAACGAACTCTCGATTCACCTAAAGGTGCAGAGAGGCCAAAACTAGGTGGACTAGAAAATGGAAAACATATAGAAGACAAAGGACCCAGACAAGTAAAGAGATTAGTCGAAGAGCCAGAAGCGAATATGCACAAATAAGGAGAGAGGCATAACATCAAAAGCCAAGTCTGACCTGAAGCTGTTATACAGCCACATCAGGAGGAAAATAACAGTCAAGAACCAGGTAGTCAGGGTGATGAAGAAAGGTGGGAAGTTCACAGGAAACAAACGAGAAGTATGTGAAGAGCTCAGTATAAGATTTAAGGAAGTGTTTTCAGTAAAAACAGAAAGGATTCTGGAAAGCCGGAATGGTGGGGTACACCAACCAGGATCGTAGTGGCGGTAGTCAACAATCCCCAACTAGCAAGAAAATAGTCGGTGATTGATGGTGAGTGAAGCTGTTAAGGAAGTACCAACACATGTATTGCGGAACCAGCCTTACTCTACAGTCCAGGGTTCCCCAAAGTGGTCAGCATCGACCCCTAAGGGTCCATGGGACTATCGAAGGGGTCGATAAATGGCTGGAGGTCAAAACGGGTGTCAGTACGTGGTTGAAGCTGGTTTCAGCCATGTAAATGTAGTTCTATGCAAGCAGATGAACAGACTGAACCTGGAAAAGCGTGGTGGATTACGACCTAAACTCACCAGTCTCCAACCAAATATCAGTGCCCTTATTGACGTTCATCAGATGCACCATTCCCAGTAATGATATCAACAGTTTCAGTGAAAAAAAAGATATGTTAAATCTTACATTTCTCATAATTTAAATATTACCTAATTTTTATGATGTCATTATTATTATTATTATTATTATTATTATTATTATTATTATTATTATTATTATTATTATTTTTATTATTATTATTATTAGTAGTAGTAGTAGTAGTAGTAGTAGTAGTAGTAGTAGTAGTAGTAGTAGTAGTATAGTAGTAGTAGTATAGTAGTAGTAGTAGTAATATAGTAGTAGTAGTAGTAGTAGTAGTAGTATCTATAATTATTATACGCAGAACTATTAATTAAAGTATTATTTATTAAATTATTTTCATATAATAAATGTGTGAGAGTCGATGAAGAGTCAGAAACTTCCTGAAAGTGTCGATGAGGTGAAGAGTTTGGGAACCCCTGATCAACACAATTCATCGCTCATGAGTGAGCATCATCAAATCTCGAATATCCTCAGCACCGAGAGATACTTCATCTAAATGAAGGTTTGCTGTGTATTAAGTGACTACTTTACATGAGGAGTATGAGACAAGTCTTGTCACAGCGTCCACGACACCAGAGCCAAGTTACTGAAGTTATGGGAGACATCGGTTACTAGAGAAATACAGTAGTCTGGGAGAACTCTCAGCTGCATGATGCAGCAGATACATGGACAACTATCGTGATGCAGGTGGTGCTAGAGAAGTTCATGTGTTATCCCTGTCATGAACATTACAGGAGAGAGACGGACAGACAGACAGTAAGACAGACGAGACAGAGGTAACAGCACTTAGCTTGTAAAATAAAGGTAGGAAATCTTAACCTAACCTTGTAAAAACTGTTGTGTATATAAGACAGACAGACAGACAGACAGACAACAGACAGACAGAAAGGGAGAGAGAGAGAGAGAGAGAAAGAGAGAGAGAGAGAGAGAGAGAGAGAGAGAGAGAGAGAGAGAGAGAGAGAGAGAGAGAGAGAGAGAGAGAGAGAGAGAGAGAGAGAGAGAGGGGGGGGAAAAAGAGAGAGAGAGAGAGAGAAGACGAGAAGTTTCACACTGAGGTCGGCTCAGCAGCAAATAACTGATGGAATTCTGTCATCACAAGGGCTCCACAGATACAGCTCAAAACACTGTATTTAGAAACTCTAATACAAATTCTCTGACCACCACAGAGGGAACAGATACATTTCCCAGCATCGAAGCGAAGCCTTAAATCTGTTAACTCTTCTACACCTGACAGTATATTTGCCAGTTCATCTGACGTCACTGCTTCAGCACCTGACAGTACAAATAACATTACTGATCTAACACTTGCCAGCACACCTGCCAACCCTACTCCAATACCTGCCAGTACATCTGGTAGCAGTGTTCTATCTGCCAATACTGAGTCAGGATTTTCTCCACCAGAAATTGATGCAGTTAATAATCAGGTGAACAACATTGCACCTGAACAAGTGCTGCGCCAAAGTACAAACAGCAGGGACATATGTGACAGAACTGTACGAGGGCGTGGAAGATGAAGAGGACATATACAGCCGTCTCATCTTCCATCAACACAGTCCCAAGAAAACTCTCACCAGGCACATAATCATCTGGCTCACCACCAGCAGACTCTACGGATATATAAGCAGCGAAAAACAAGAGGTGCAGCAAATAGAAGTACATCCTCCCAGGCACCTAGGCAGTGCTCTTGCTGTCACCTGAGGGGGCACACCACTGACAACTGCCTGCAAGATACCAGGTGTAATTACTGCCACAAGAGGGGACATCAGGAGGACAAGTGCTTGAAGAAAAAGGAACTTTACAGACAGGACCACCTGTTTAGAGACCTGTTCTCGTAACAAACCAACAGGATCTCTGAATTGTTAAACACTCTCACACGTCACCCACCCAGCTACTCCTATCCCAGCCCAGCAGGTTGTTTTGTGCCTTACACACACACCCACTACCTCAAGCTGAACACAGTCATGAGGAGCCAGTCTATCAGCATCCTGTCGGCCAAAATTAGGGGATTCATTACCAATGTTGGAGAGTTCACGCACTGTTTCGTGAACATTCGACGTCCCGACGTTATAGCTGCTGTTGAAACATTTTTGAACGATAGAACTTAATATAAGAATTGCTGGCTACACCTCATGGATGAAAAGAGACAGGAAAGAAGAAGGAAGAGGTGCTGTTGTGTGCTTCTCTAAAAGTGTACATGTCAAGCCTATTTATGTCGCTATCCCTGCTCACCTAGAAATGATGGTCTATTACAACCCAGGAGTCCAAAAGGTCTGTTATCCTGGGTGTAAAGGGAGCAAAATAAACACAGCAGAAAAACTATTGACTTATATTATCCTTCACCAATTTAGAACAAAAGTATGTACACTATATACACTATGTACAACAATAGGTATTAGTGCACTCCACGGTAAGCAAAGCAGAATAGAAGTCACTAGAGAGCAGACCGTGCTTAAACCAGCTCTAGAATGGGAATGACAAGGGCAGACAGGTGAGTGGTACCCACATCACCTCTGTGATTGCCAAAACCATCTTCTCATTGGCTGGAACCTGGGTACTGATTGAACGACGGGGCCCTATTGTCAACACTTAGTCCCTGGTTCGCTGGTTGGGGGAGATAGCCTGTCAATGAGGGTGTGTGCATGCACAGAATAAAGATTAGGCACTCTTTGCATGCCACACCCCTACCCCGAGAGGGCTCAGGATTAGGCTCCCACCTCCCAGTGGTAACTGTGCTGCCATGGCACCAAATAATGGGACCGCCTTTCCTCTCAACCATCCAACTCTTAGATAGAGCTCAGCTTTTTTCGTGACAAAAAGCCAAACCCTAAACTCAGAGCGAGACAGCAGACAGTCGGGCTAACATAGGTCCAAGACACGGGCGGACGGTAGCCCGCATCCTCTCACTAAAAAAGAACCCACACCAGGGGATAAAAAAAAAAGAGCTTGAAAGGGGTTACCACAAGTAACCTAACATCCTAACCTAATATATAATTATAATAATATAGAGTAACATTGTTAGACTTTAGATAAAGAGTCTGCCAACATATTTTCTTTGCCGGCAATATATAAAATCTGAAAGAGTAGGGTTGCTGTCGTAGACTTCATCTCATGAGCCTCGTACTGTGGTTCTTAATGGCTTGGAGATATACTAGAGGGTTGTGATCACTGTAGACAGTGACCACCTGCGAAGTCTGGCCCATGTAAACATCAAAGTGCTCCAAAGCCAGTACCAGCGCGAGGGCTTCTTTTTCAATGGTAGAGTAAGCCCTCTCATGCGGCTGGAACTTGGCAGAGAAGAAGGCTACAGGCTGCAACTCCTCATACCCCTTTTGCAACAGTACTGCCCCAACCCCAGACTCACAAGCATCAACCTGTAATGAGAAAGGTTTGGAGAAGTCTGGAGACAGAAGAATGGGTGCAGTACACAATAATCTTTTTGCTTTATCAAAAGCACCTTGACACTCTGGGGTCTAATTAATGGGAATTTTGTGACTGGTAAGAGAGGTAAGAGGGGCTACAATATCTGAGAAATTCTTACAGAATCTTCTGTAAAATCCTATCATGCCTAGGAAACGTTGAAGAGATTTCTTATCATGTGGAACTGGATAATCTTTAATGGCAAGAACTTTAGCAAATTTAGGAGCAACTTTGACACTACCTACTTATGGCCTAGAAAAGTAACAGTAGCCCGGCCGAAGGAAGACTTAGATAAATTAACAGTTAAATGGGAACTCTGAAAGGTCTCAGAAAGAGCCTTAAGTCTAAATAGGTGCTGATCCCAAGTATCAGACACCACAACAATATCATCCAGGTACGCTGCCGTGCCTTCAAGTCCTCGAATAGCCTGATGGATAAGTTTCTGGAATGAAGAGGGGGAGCTTTTCATTCCGAAGGAGGTAACTGTATATTGATAATGACCTCCTGGAATTACGAAGGCAGAGATTTCCTTCGCCTTATCCGTCAAAAGTACCTGATAGTAACCTTTAAGGAGATCTAACTTGGACACAAAAGTAGCCTTACCCACAAAGTCGATTACGTCATCCAGACGAGGAAGAGGGTAAGCATCTGTGAATGTGACCTCATTCACCTTACGGTAGTCTGTACACATACGAAACCCTCCATCAGCTTTTTTAACAAGGATGCACGGTGACGCCCATGGACTAGATGACTCCTCCACTAACCCATGCTCTAACAGAAATTCTACCTCTTGCTGAAGTAGCTTCTGCTTTTCAGGATTAGCTCTGTAGGGGGAGAGTTTAATAGGTTTAGAGTTTCCCACATCTACGTCATGATAACCTAAAGTACATTTTTTCGGCACATCCGAAAAAATATCAGGGTAAGACTGTAGAAGCGCAGTTAAACTTGTTGCTTGAGTTTCAGATAGCCCCAAAATTAAAGGGCTAGGGTCGCTGAGGAGGACAGTTTGGAAGTTTGACAGTAATTTCAGAAATAGAGTGCAAAGAGTCAGAGTCGTCCTCAGAGGTAGAGGACAGAGTCATTACTGGGACTTTATCTGGTGTATGAAAATATTTTAATTGATTAGTGTGGTAAGTTTTAGTTTTTGAGGTCTTATCAAGGGGAGATACCACATAATTTACATCAGATAATTTACTTACAATTTGCATAGGTCCCGTAAATCTAGCTTTCAAGATGTGGCCAGGTATAGGTTCCTACACCAACACCTTGTCTCCTGGATGAAAGGAGCGGAATTGTGCATTTCTGTCATACCTCTGTTTCATCTTATTTTGAGCTGCCTTTAGGTTAGCCTTGGCTAACTGACGTGCCACCTGCAACCTTGAAGACGGGTTGTAGAGTGTTGAGCTAACGTCTTCTCCCATCCATCCTTCTTTGAGCGCCCGAAGAGGACCTCGTACGTTGTGCCCAAAGATCAGCTCAAACGGACTATACCCGGTAGACTCCTGAAGAGTTTCTCTTATTGAAAACAGCAACAAAAGTAATGATTCATCCCAGTCTGTAGGAAAATGCATGCAAAAAGTTCTCATCATGGTTTTTAACGTCTGATGGAATCTTTCCAAGGAGCCTTGAGACTGAGGATGATCCCTAACCTAGTTAACGCTTCCCTAAATGATTTGGCAGTGAAGTTAGTTCCTTGATCACTCTGAATAGATTTACGAATGCCAAAACAAGAAATAAATCTGGTTAAAGCTTTGAGAATAGCTTTAGTATTAATGCTGCGCATGGGAATTGCTTCAGGGTATCTAGTTACTCTATCCATGATGGTTAATAAATACTGATTTCCAGACTTTGACCTAGGTAGTGGATCTACACAGTCTATGATTAATTCTGCAAAAGGTTCTCCATCAGCAGGTATAGGCTGGAGAGGTGTAGGTTTAATAGGATGTCCAGGTTTCCCTACTTGTTGACGTTCTCGGCAACACCAGATATGATTCTTCACATCCTGCCTTAATTTTGGCGAATAGAATTCTTTTGTGATTCTAAATAATGTTTTAGTAATTCCTAGGTGACCTCCTGATGAAGTATTATGAGCTATATTCAATATTTGAGGTCTAAACTTTGTTGGAACTACTAACCTGTCTTACAGTTGCCGGCCCTCTATCTCCTTACCAGTCTCAGTGCAAATCAAATGGTCGTTTTTAAGTTTATACTTGACCGGGTGATCCAAAGAGGATTTACCCATGGCTGCCTGAAATGCAAAATTCAAAGAAGGGTCCTTTTGTTGTTCCTCCCGGAAGGACAGTCGCTCGGGCATGGAAACAGAGATATCTGACAATCCTGCAACCTTGGAATAGGAAGGCTTGATTTGGGTCTGTTCACTTGATCTGCGAGGCCCTGGCCAGTTTTCCTCGTAAAACAAATTGGCTATTTCGAGATCGGAGTCGTCCAAGGATAGGTCAGCATTCTCGCCAGACAACCCTTGGGATGTTGCCCGAGTTATGGTCAACACCGAAGAAGAATTAATCATTATGGATTCAGGACATACACTAGCAGTGGTAATGTTATTACCCAGTAATAACATGACATCTTTCATGGGGAATCCCTCGGATGCACCCACAGTCAAGTATCCAGTGTAAAATTTTGCACTGTACATAAATTCTATGCAAGGGGACAGAATATATAGCTCCTCCAAATGCTTCCAACAAAACAGAGGAATTTAAGGTGTTCTTTGAAAGGGGTAATATTCCCTCTCTTATAAGTGAGCAATATGCTCCAGTATCTCTAAAGGTTCTGACTTCAGTTGTTTTTTAGTTTTCCTGAATGGAAATAAGACTCTGACAGTAATAAGAGGCCATCCCTTTCTCTACTTCTTTCAGGGACATGTTACTAGGGATATTATTGATTTTCCCAATAGGTTGGGGTTTGTGGGGGCAGTTGGGACGGATGTGACCTACTTTGTTACACAGGAAGCAGACGACAGGCTTGCCCTTATCTCCCTGCTGACGTTGCAACTGGTGTTGCTCTGGCTGGCGTCTCTCTGGATACTGTTGTCGAGTTACACCATGTTGAGTGGTTTGTCTCTCATCAGGTGGACCATAAGTTGAGAAGCGAGGCTCACCAGGTGACTTAGTTGGCTAACGTAGACGTTCTCCCTCCGGCTGGCACTTCATCCTCCAAGATTGACGATCTCTGCTCATGCCAGGCTGTTGAAAAGAGAGACGGGACCGCTCGGACAAGGAGCGGTTAGTTTCAAAAGTATCAGCCAACCTGGCTGTCTCCAATGCAGTGGTTAAGTCACGATCCTGCAGAAAGACTCTAACCTCTGGTCCCACAGACTCCAGCAGGTTGTCAACCAGAATAAGCTGCACAAGATCATCGAAGGTAGCAACACCACTTGTTTTATACCAGCTGGTAAAAGCTTTAGTCTGCTGTCACACAAAATCAACCAGGGATTGACCAAGCTGTCGTCTGCCTAACTTGAAGAGTTTCCTATACTTAGCTGGGATACATGTATATGCTCTGTGGTCTTCACCACTTTATAATCGGAAAAATCAGTGTCATTTAACACTGGCGTAAATTCCTGTGCCTTACCAAACAATGCTGTGTGAACCAACGATGCCCAATGCTGTTCCGGCCACCTCAAGGCTCTAGCTTGATTTTCGAAAGCTTCGAAAAATTGTTCTGGTTCGGCCTCATTGAAGTGGGGAACAAGCTGTACTGCTTTCTGTAAACTAAAGTCATTTACAAGTTGCGAAAAGTGCCTTCTTACTTTTTACCTATCAAACTCTTCCTTGGCAAATGGCCTCTGTTCCCTAGGCTGCTCAAGATTGATTTTTGCCAGCTCAAGTGCCAACGCCGCTGATTCACCTTGAGACAACCCTGCTGCACTAGACTGACGATTTTGCTCCATTGATGTATCATCTTCCTCCTCCAAGAACATCGGAGTTTTATTCCTGGCTCCCATAGAGGGAGGAGTCTGATGTGCCATCTCCTCTTCCCGAAGTTTGTCGGTGATCAGTGAACGCAGTTGCGCAGCTGTGAGAGTGCGTTCGTAATCAATGCCAATGGAACGAGCAATTTGCCAACAACGCTGTAAGGACAATTTAGGCAAGTTAAATAAAGTATATGCAGACACCAGACGTCTGACTCGTCTAGGTGGCATACCCCAATGTATAAGCTATTTGCTATGCACAGTACGATTGCAGAATACCCGTACCCCAATGTAACACGTTATTTGCAGAACACGCTTAGCTATGCACTACCCCATCGTTAACCCTTAGCACCTGGTTCGCTGGTTGGGGGAGATACCGTGTCAATGAGGGTGTGTACATGCGCCGAATAAAGGTTACGGACTCTTTGCATGCCACATGGTCTTTAATCTATGTATAAACATTAGTACTTCTGCACTAGTATGTGCAATGTACAGGCCTCAGCGGCAACATGCAGACCCCATCAACCTCCTAATGGAAAATGTGGACTCCCTTTTGCTTCAACACAAATGTCAACATAATATAATTGTTGGTGACCTCAACCAACAGAGGGACTTTGATGACCTTCTGGCTCCTCTCTTGACCCAGTAGTGAGTGATCTGGCAGAAGGTATAGTCACTTGTCAACCCCTCGGCTATGTCTGACCACAAGGTTGTTTTTACGACACTGAAGATCCCAACAGAACGAGCCGAGGAATCTATACGTACAACCTGGCTGTGGGAAAGATAAAACTGGCCAGACATTTGCTCTGAGCTGGCCACCTCCGATTGGAATACTCTTCTCCAAGGTGACTTCGACAACCAAGTGAAAGCCTTCACTGGACACATCCTTAATCTACAATAAGAGCACATCCCTCGCTGGCAGTATGTAACGAAGCCTACAGATCAGCCTTCGATCGACTTTCATTGTAGGGAGGCTGCTACTGCTAAGTACAAAGCTTGAAAGAGGTATAAGAGACATCTCACTACCTGCATAGACAAGCCTGTAGGCATATGAGTGAAGTTCGAAAGTGAGCCATTTCTAAATGGGACGCTAACACAAAAAGAAAGCAGGCATCAGGTAGAGTGGGCTCCAAAACCTGGTGGTCCTTGGTCAAGGACAGGCAAGGTTATTTGCCTGATGAACTTATTCCACCTCTAAATCGACAGGATGGGACAACCTCTAATAGTAGTCAGTAGAAAGTTGACTTATTTGCCGAACACTTTGCTGCCAAAATGCAAGTTCCTGATCCAGCTAGGGGCCTTCCTTGGCTAGCTGCAAGAACTGTGTCAAACCTGTCAGTGGTGAAATTAAGGCAGGAAAATGTATATCTTCTCTTCAATCGCTGAACCAAGAAAAGGCTGTGGGCAAAGACAAGCTGAGCTCAAGACTGCTGAGTAGATATGGAGACTAGCTAGCAGCACCTCTAACTCTATCAGCACTGCCTAGCACAGTGTAAATGGCCTTTTCTGTGAGAAGAGGCAAATATAGTCCCTGTTCACGAAAAGAAGAGCAGAACAGAATCAGCAACTACAGACCAGTGTCACTCCAGTCGAACATTGACAAGATCCTTGAGACAATAATCTCACGGCAGATGACAGTTTTTCGACTACCACTCACTTCTTTGTGACCGTCGATATGGCTTCAGAAAAGGTTACTCTGCTGCGGATCTGTTGTTAAACCTCTCCACTAAATGGCACCAGTCACTGGATGAATCCAAAGTCAGCTGTGTAGTAGCACTGGACATTGCTGTGCTTTCCACCGAGGATAACATCAGGGACTCTTGGCAAAACTGCAAGCACCAGAATTGCAGGCCTCAGTGATTACCTTCAAGGTAGATCTCTAAGAGTAGTTGTCAGTAGGGCAAGATCAGCAAGATATACTATTGGGGCAAGTGTTCCACAGAGAAGTGTGGTTGGGCCATTGTTAAGGAATGTCTACTTTAATGACCTTCTTCATCTCATCCCAGAATCCCATGCATATGCAAACGACTGTACTCTGATATTTACTTATCCAAGAGAGGAAAGGCTAGCTGCTATCAGTCTAGGGAAACCGATGGCAGGTAATATTTGTTCCTGAGAAAATATAAATGATGATGGTCTCTAGGCACCATGATGGTAATGCCAGAGCAGTAGTAGGTATGATTGGGAGAGTGTTAGTAACTGGGGACGAAGTTGATATCCTTGGGGTGAAATCTGACTCCAAACTGACCATGAAGAAACACGCTGTAAATCGTGCAAACAAAGTGGCCAGGAAGCTTAAAGCACTGCTAGACAGTAAAGGTTGCAAGATTCTCTACGAGGCACAAGTACGCTCACACCTTAAGTATGTTCCTCTTTCTTGGGTTGCCTGCCCTCCATCTCATCTGCGATTTCTTGACAAAGTAGAGAACAGAGCATCTCTCGTTCGGACCCAGCCTGGATAGATTTGCCGTTTCAGCAGAGTCTTCAACGCCAAGGCACTGCGGGCCGCCTTACTAGGCCAATATTTTCAAAGTACTACACTTGGCTCCACTCCGACGACAGCGAGAAGTGAGCTTCTACACAACAAGACGGGCAGCAATCAGCAACTTCACTCTGACTGTACCCTTCTCCAGAACTTTAGCTACATCTGAAATCATTTATTCCCAGGACGACTCGCGTCTGGAACATGATCGTTCTGCATAATGATATCTACGAAATAAAGTCAGTTGATCAAATGAAACTGCTTGCCCACAGATAGCTCCAACTTCATCCTGTTCCCTAATTGCATGTCTCATAATAACAAAAAGACTTTTAAATGCGCTGATGTAGGTAACAGCTCTTAGTTTGTAAATGAAGTTAAGAATCCTTACCCTAACCTTGTTAAACCCTGTGAAAAAAGAAGAGTGAGAGAGAGAGAAAATAAGAGAGAGATGTGGGGGAACACACCTGAGAGACTGGAGCTGGTCTTCACCTTGGATGAACCACATAAATCAGAGGTAATACATGACCCTCACATTCTTGGCCTCAGAAATTGTTGTGACGAAGTAATTCCTTTGTGAATTCCAGGAGTCTTCCTCCGTTCCTTTGCCCTGTGCTGCCTTCCTCTCTTCCCCTCCCCTGTGCTGCCTTCCTTTGTTCCCCTCCCCTGTGCTGCCTTCCTCTGTTCCCCTGCCCTATGCTGCCTTCCTCTGTTCCCCTGCCCTGTGCTGCCTTCCTCTGTTCCCCTGCCCTGTGCTCCCTTCCTCTGTTCCCCTGCACTGTGCTGCCTTCCTCTGTTCCCCTGCCCTGTGCTGCTTTCCTCTGTTCCCCTGTCCTGTGCTGCCTTCCTCTGTTCCCCTCCCCTGTGCTGCCTTCCTCTGTTCCCCTGCCCTGTGCTGCCTTCCTCTGTTCCCCTGCCTTGTGCTGCCTTCCTCTGTTCCCCTGTCCTGTGCTGCCTTCCTCTGTTCCCCTGCCCTGTGCTGCCTTCCTCTATTCCCCTGTCCTGTGCTGCCTTCCTCTGTTCCCCTGCCCTGTGCTGCCTTCCTCTGTTCCCCTGCCCTGTGCTGTTTTTCTCTCCTTCCCTGTCCTATGCTGTCTTCCTCTGTTCCCCTGCCCTGTGCTGCTTCCTCTGTCCCCCTGCCTTGTGCTGCCTTCCTCTGTTCCCCTGCCCTGTGCTGCCTTCCTCTGTTCCCCTGCCCTATGCTGCCTTCCTCTGTTCCCCTGCCCTGTGCTGCCTTCCTCTGTTCCCCTGCCCTGTGCTGCTTCCTCTGTCCCCCTGCCTTGTGCTGCCTTCCTCTGTTCCCCTGCCCTGTGCTGCCTTCCTCTGTCCCCCTGCCTTGTGCTGCCTTCCTCTGTTCCCCTGCCCTGTGCTGCCTTCTTCTGTTCCCCTGCCCTGTGCTGTCTTCCTCTGCTTCCCTGCCCTGTGCTGCCTTCCTCTGTTCCCCTGTTCTGTGCTGTCTTCATTTGTTCCCCTGCCCTGTACTGCCTTCTTCTGTTCCCCTGCCTTGTGCTGCCTTCCTCTGTTCCCCTGCCCTGTGCTGACTTCCTCTGTTCCCCTGCCCTGTGCTGCCTTCCTCTGTTACCCTGCTCTGTGCTGCCTTCCTCTGTTCCCCTGCCCTGTGCTGATTTTCTCTACTCCACTGCCTTGTGCTGCCTTTCTCTGTTCCCTTGCTCTGTGCTGCCTTCCTCTGTTCCCCTGCCCTGTGCTGCCTTCCTCTGCTCCCCTGCCCTGTGCTGCCTTAACTAGGTAGGAGGAGAGACTGCATGGGAAGAAGGATAGACATGAAAAGGGAAAAGGAAGCGGTTACGAGTGAGAAATAGAGAGCGAGTTAGAGAGACAAGCGCACACACACAGCACACACACACACACACACACAACACACACACACACACACACACACACACACCACACACACACACACACACACACACACACATACACACACACACATACACATACACACACACACACACACACACACACACACACACACACACACACACACACACTCACACAGACAGGGGCAGACAGACGGACAGACGGACAGACTGACCGACAGAAAGAGACAGATAGACAGTGGGGTGAGCTGGGGGACGGAGTGGGACGGGGGCAGCGAAAGGGAAGTTAACAATAGATAAGGTTATAATAAAGGAGAGTAGCCACGGCTATCAGCTGGTACTGGAAAAGTACCAGCTGTACACCAGCTGGTATTCTGCTTCTTTAACTAACCACCACTCTGATAACAACACCACCACCACCAACAATAATAATAATAATAATAATAATAATAATAATAATAATTATAATAATAATTAGTAGTAGTAGCAACAGCAGTAGTTGTAGTAGTAATAGTTGTAGCAACTATAGTAGTAGTAATAGTGTAATAATATTAGTATTACAAAAGAATAACAAAAAATAATAATAATAATAATAATGATAATAATAATAATAATAATTATATAATAATAATAATAATAATAATAATAATAATAATAATAATAATAATAATAATAATAATAATAATAATAATAATAATAATAATAATAATAATAATAATAAGCCTAGCAACAGTCTCTGTGTTGGAAAGTTTGAGAGAAATGTTGCAGTGTCTGTCTCTCCCACTACTCTCTCTCTCTCTGTATTTAATAACTCTCTCACTCTCTCAGACATTATTATTCTCCATCTATGAACGCTTGGTAAGAGAGAGACCTTTACTGACTTCAACTGGTAATGACCACAGAGATTCCAGACCTTGATGGGGAATACCGTAAGGTTACCAGACCTTGATGGGGACTACCGTAGAGTTCTCCGTACGTACACCTTGTCACATTATGACTTGCGTAGCCATCGTGTTTGAATTACAGTGGGTATATGTGACTCTAGTAAGGTCGTCGATGACAGTGATAGTGATGAGTGAACCATGCTAGCTAAACCTTTAGCTTACACAATGCCAGCAAGTTATCCAGGACTTCAGGAGTCATCACAATAGTGTGATGGAAATAAATGGTATAAAATACCGACACAATGGAAATATAAACACAAATGCAGTATAATGTGATCCTTTATTGACTACGTTTCGCCCACACAGTGGGCTTTTTCAAGTCACAAACAGAACTACCTTCCACCCCAGGTAGTTCTGTTTGTGACTTGAAAAAGCCCACTGTGTGGGCGAAACGTAGTCAATAAAGGATCACATTATACTGCATTTGTGTTTATATTTCCACAATAGTGTGATGCATCCCTTGTAATGTTCTCTTTCCCCGAGATATTCCCGCTAACCTCATCATCGTTTATAGGTATCAGTATATATACTCCTTATTCTAATATACTTTTCTGCTAGCTGAATAAATCCCAGCACGTGGGCAAAATGTGGTTATAAAGGTATCTTCTGCATCTACGTAACATATATTTTAAAAAATAATATTGCCACTCTAACAAATCGTATATTAAAACTCCCCAGTTTTCATTGTTCTTAGTTTATCTCATTTATCGAAGTTTAAGGCCATTATCAAAACAATTCAGCTTGAAAAAAAAAAAGAAAAATTACTTTTCCAGATATAAATTTTTTTTATTTTTTCCCTCACCTTTAACAGGTTTGAACGCAAAATCCGACCATCTTTACCCGGAATATGCACAATGTACGGACTTTCGAAAAGAATTTCTAAATTCTGTGCAAACTTTCCAATCGCACGTCAGGCATTTTCAAGGTGTGTGGGCGCCTTCCAGATGCTCTCCACCTGGAGTACACCCATGACACATATTTCCAGTGCTTCAACATGTGGAGCTGCGGCGGTTGGCTGCATCACACACTCAGGAATTTCAGAAAAATGGCGACATATGGAGCAAGTGACGGTATCCTTTATTACTCTCATGCCGAGTCTTGCACAGCCTAGAGTTATATTGTATTTTCTCTAAGTAAGAACATAAGAACATAAGAAAGAAGGAACACTGCAGCAGGCCTACTGGCCTATGCGAGGCAGGTCCAATTCTCCCACTGACCTACTGAGGTCAGACACGTCACTTAATTAAGGGAGGAGGACGGCATCCGCCCTAGTAGCAAAAGCTAGTCAGGTCCAACTCACACCCACCCACACCCACTCATGTATTTATCCAACCTATTTTTAAAACTACACATCGTAGCTTCTATGACGGTACTCGGGAGTTTGTTCCACTTATCCACAACTCGGTTACCAAACCAGTGCTTTCCTATATCCTTCCTTAATCAGAATTTTTCCAATTTAAAACCATTACTGCGAGTCCTGTCTATGTTAGATATTTTTAGCACGCTATTTATATCCCCTTTATTAATTCCTGTCTGGTGTCTCTCTGTGCGATTTCCGTACATAATCTTTGTAGCGCTATTGGTCTCGGTCTTATTGTCGACATTTTGCAGACATTGAAGACTAAGATGAGAAACAAGACTTGTATTTGTTCAAGCTTTCATGGAAAAAGTGCGATGTGAGATTGTGTTATCACCTCTGGCCCTCGAGAACGAGTGTTCAGCGGAGATGAGGAAAAAACTGTAAACAAACCATACCACGGGCGGGGGATAGAACCCGCGATCAGAGAGCCTCAAAACTCCAGACCGTCGCGTTAGCCACTGGACTAGCTAGCCACAATAAGATTCGTCCAACTAGGTATATTTCTACACCATAGGAAGGTTAGCATAGGCACCACTGTGACCACAAATGCTAGAGTTCGTCACGGCCACGCTAGCTGGAGATTCGTCTGTAAAAACTTGCATTTGTGGTCACAGTGGTGCATATGCTAACCTTCCTATGGTGTAGAAATATACCTAGTTGGACAAATCTTATTGTGGCTAGGTGGTCCAGTGGCTAACGCGACGGTCTGGAGATTTGAGGCTCTCTGATCGCGGGTTCTATCCCCGCCCGTGGTATGGTTTGTTTGCAATCGTGTCATTACGATTTCGTGAGTCAAAAAACTGTAAGAGCTACTGTTGGAGAGAGAGAAGTCACGGGTGACACGCTCCAGTCACGGGTGACACTACAGTCACGGGTGACACTCTCCAGTCACGGGTGAAGCTACAGTCACAGGTGACACGCTACAGTCACGGGTGACACACTACAGTCACGGGTGACACGCTACAGTCACGGATGACGCTATAGTCACGGGTGACACGCTACAGTCACGGATGACGCTATAGTCACGGGTGACACCCCTGAGAATTCTTCAAAGGAATTTACCCAAAGAAATAGTAAAGGAATGTTCAAACTACTGTCACTTGAAGAGACATTAACAGTGCTCTTGACAGAATGTCTATGCCGGGGAGTCACTGTCTGAGTCGGACTTGTCAGAGGCACTCATGGCAAGCGACATGTGCTTTCTCGTATTGTTTTCCTCATATGAGAAGCCAGTGATTGTCTTCCTGTCTGTTACTGAGTCATTGCTCCAGCAACTTGTGTTGTGGCTCGTCTGAACCACAAGATATACATTGAAAACGACGATTTTCTCGTCTCATTGTCTCGTGTTGCGGCACCTTTTCTTCTAAGTATCTCGCTTAGAACTTCCTTCATCGCCTGGAATAAAAGTCGTTTTGAAGGCTCACACGTCTAAGCAAAGGGACATGAGGGTAAAGAAGCGACGGACACTTCAGGAAGAGCCAGACGCTCTTCGTATTCTCTTCAGGACGTCGTTGTTCTTGATGCTTGGGAAAGGTTTCGCTCCCAGCATTAGTATTTCCTGCATGTTTCCTGACATACTAGCTTCTGTCTTATAAGTTAGTCCCTGAGCAGGAGTCAGCATACACTCCTGACACACTAGCCTCTGTATATCATAAGCTAGTCCCTGAACAGGAGTCAGCATATACTCCTAACACACTAGCCTCTGCCTTATAAGCTAGTCCCTGAGCAGGAGTCAGCATACACTTCCGCCAGACTGGTAAACTGGTGAGCCTCTAAGCAGAACATGATTGACTGTTCTGCCATGTATGGCAATTATGGGGATAATGGTGGAATTGACACCCAAAAGGCATACCTCTATGAAGCTGAGGATGACAAATGTCGGTATAACCCACGCAAGTCTGGTTCTGAAGACACTGGCTTTGTGGCTTTGTTGATTCGTGAGAGTACACCGACACGTTCCTAGCAGTATGTTTCTGGGAACATACTATTGGCTTTCCAAGTAGAGAGTTGGAAGGCGAAGAGCATTAGTGTTCAGGTTGAAGACGTCTGTTGTTCTAAAGGTCTTGATGGCGACCAGCACAGTAGAGTCGTCCTGCGACTGATACACCTCACTGTGAGTATCACTGAACAAGACAGCCTCCGATGATTTCTCCGATGTCCAGACTTTAGCCTTGCAGCTCGTAATTTTCGGAGTAGAGTAGTCGCCCTCATCATCGACAATTTCGGCATATTCTTCAGAGGTGCCGCCGCCGCCTCCGTCTCTCTTGTCATCTCTTCCGGTTTTCGAGCTGTGTCGCGAGCTCCTGCTGCCGGACCTACTCACCTTAGTGTTCCAGAGGGAAGTGCGGCTGTTTTGTCGACTTGGCAACATAGGTCTGAGGTCGGTACGGGACTCGGGATTGGCGACGCTGCGACAGGTGACGCTCAGGGCTTCTGCCGTTCCCGCTATAATTTGTTCATGATTGTAGCCAAAGTATAAACGTAAGTAACCATTCTACAGAATTCATTACCTTTGTAACTTGTGAGCTCATTACCTTTGTACCTAGTTCAGCTATCAAAACTTTGGGGGCCCAGTCCCTGGACCCATTACGTACCTCTGTAATCTGTAAATACCTTTGTAACTTGTCATGATTGTGACCAGACTTACCTGGAGTTCATTACCTTTGTAAATTGTGAGTTCATTACCTTTGTAAATTGTGAGTTCATTACCTTTGTAAATTGTGAGTTCATTACCTCTGTAACTTGCTCAGCTATCAAAACTTTGGAGTCCAGTCCCTGGACCAATTATGTACCTCTGTAATCTTTTGACTACCGCCCACAGGATGGGTATGGGGTGCATAATAAACATATTAAACTAACTAACTAACGTTCCCGCTACATTGAGCTGAACGACAGTCTTGTGGTAGATAGCACGAATGTTTAGTTAGACTTAGTAGGCAGAGTTTTACCACTTAAGGTATATCATGCTTTAAACTGAGTTTTTATGCGGTCTTTATTTTGTTTAATTCTGGAAATTAATTGACATGGTCGTACTTGTGTCTAATACAGTTTAATAAGTACAGCACTCACTCCATATTTGTGAAAAGATGGAGAGTTGTTTTGACAGCTAAATGGCTGTACTATTAGTACCAGTATAAATTTTGTGCTAAAAACATTTCTTTAAAGAACTATTTAAAAATTATATTTAAATAATCTAACAAGTGAAAATGGAAAGTTATTTATAAAATGAATTTTTCATGCGACCTAGATTTGTCCTATTCCAAATATTATGCAAACTTATGTGATTACCTATACATTGTCAGGAAAATACATTGAGTAACCAGTGTGGCTTTATTACTGCCGCCTCATACATTCTGGTGTAGGAAAACTAATGTTAAAGCTTTTACTTACACTACAGATGTATTTGAAGTTGTCCACAAGTATGTAGGTTTCTGAAGACATATTCTTGTTAACAAGACAAGTGTCTGTTTCAGTGTTGACAATGTTTTACTCTAAGAGAAATAGAATAGCAATTAGTAATCTAATTTTCTATTTCTTATTTGTTCATTTGCCGCAGTGAGTACACTGCTAAAAACTTAAATTTTTTAAAGGCATTATACTTCATTAGCAAAAGATTTTCTGCCTAACTGAAGTACCATGTTTCAATTAGACATACAGAACTGAAGCAATGTAGTCCATTGTTTTCTAGTCTGTGACCGAAATTTTACCTAAATTTGGTTACTTACTAAATAATTAACTGGCAATTGTTATGCAAATTGTTTGGTAGTGAATCAAATAAGGTAATGCATAGATGGTTAATATTTTTTTTTTGCTAGACTAAAATTTTTATCCATGATTATTACGTTCATTTCTGGGTTTTGAGAATCCCGTCTATAAATGTATGTAACTCATTCCTTCAGTTTTAACAGTGTACGTCTAGATGTATTGGAGTGTCCCAACGGACCTTGTGAAAGAGTGTTGAGTTACGATGCCACAAGTTGTAGATTACGCAGCTGTCATTGCATCTTTGGCCACTCCTCCACAAGCTCCGTGGACGTTACTTTCTCATAATTAAAGTTCCTGGTGCGACCTGCGGTCGTGTGGGGGGAGGTGTTACGAGAGTTATGAGAACTCCAACAGCAACAAGGTTTTAGTACTGTAAATATAGCCTTCTATAACCAAAGACTTTCTTATTAACCTTCTTTCTTTCTGTAGGATGACCAAAACTCAAGTAAAGTCCGTGTCTTTAATAACAATAAAACTTAGACAGGATCTTCATATCTCTCTGAACCATAGTATTAATATAGAGCAATAAAATTACTTATCTTTTTCCTTTATACATAAAGGGTACAATTACATATACACAGCTATTGTTACGACATAAGAGTTTACTAGGAAGACATAATTCCCAGTAGTAGAGTTAGACAATCAATACGTGACATGAAGTAATTGATACTTGCTAACATAACCCTTTTACTTTTCTTAACCTTTTATTACCAATTTTCAAGCTATATAATCAACTGCAACTTTAATATTATCCTGTGTACCATCTTACTATCATATTATAACCAAGTCATTGCCATTTTTTTTTTATTATTATTTTTTATTTTTTTTTTTTGCTACCTTAACTTGTGTATTTTGTCTTATCAATTTAAATTTAGTTATACTCTAGTTCTTGTTAACAACTTATATTAGACCTTAGTGCAATTACAATGAGAGTCTTGTGCTATTTTAAATTAGAATTTTTTATATAATTAGATTAAACCTAGTTGTACTATAGCTCATTCTAGCTCAATACATAGACAACACCAAATTCATTATATTAGATCTTAGTGCAATTACAAGCGAGAGTCTGGTGCTATTTTTAATTTGTATTTTTATATTTTTAGTTTATAGTACTTAGTTGTACTTTAGCTCATTCTAGCACAACACATAGACAATATCAATTTCATTATGTTTATTAGTGACTATACTCTATATGACCAAAGTGCTTTAGCTATTTACTTGTCCAAACTTCTCACTACTATAGATATCAGTACTAGAACTAAACACACAATTCAGGATATAAATAACCACAATTTAAACCTAGAAGATGAATGATCACGTCGACCCTGATATAAACCTCCATAATCTAACAACCAATCAAAACCTACTGGAAAGTAACTTCCTTTATTACACAGCATCACAAGCCAGCACTATCCTAAACAATGCTAAAAGTCTATCAGTTCTTAACTACAACATCAGGTCCTAAAGCAAACACTATGATGACCTCCTGGCACTCCTTGAGTCGCTGAAGACGCCCTTCTCCTGCATTATTCTTACTGAGACCTGGCTTCAGCAGGACACAGTAGATATCTACCCTCTACCAGGATACACAGCAATCCACAAATGCAGACCATACCAAGTTGGGGGTGGTATTGCAATCTATTACTCTAACCAACTATCTTGTATTAGCACCACTTGCTTTAGTGATGAATATGGGGAATACATTTTTGTTAACTTTACTGTAAAAAACTTAAGACGCCTATAATAATCGGTGCCATTTACAGGATACCCCACACAAACATCCCAAATTTCAGTGAGAAATTAAAGGCACTAATAACAAACAGACAAATGAACACGCACCACCTTCTCTTAGCTGGAAACTTCAATATCAACCTTGGCCTACCAGATGATCATCCTGTAACTGATTTCATCAACAATATTAACAACACACTTCTCACACCAACAATAACTAAACCAACCAGGCTCACTGAGACAAGTGCAACCATAATAGACCACATATGGACCAATATACTAGGCCCCCTTAAATCAGGGATAATCACAGACAGCGCTACAGACCACTACCCTACCTTCCCCTTAACAAACATTAGTAAACCACCACTGGAATACAACAAAGTTTCATTTAGACTCCATGACGAGGCCTCAATAAGGAAGTTCACAGCTGACCTAGAGACTGTTGACTGGCCTACAGAATTCTCCAAGGCCAATGGTATTGACGATTGGACAGACATTTTTCTTAACAAATTACTTAGACTATACAACAAACATTGCCCTATAAAAATGAAACAGATCACGAATAAACGGCTCGGTTGCCCATGGCTAACCAGCACCATTCTTAAATCCATTGATAAGAAACACCATTATGAAAAGCAATATAGACATGGCTTAATACACAAAGATATTATTGAACACTATTCATCAGTTCTCACCAAAGTAATAAAGAAAGCCAAACAACTGTACTACTCCAGCAGATTCACTGACACAAGAGGAGATATAAAAAAGACCTGGAAAACACTTTCCCAGATTCTGAGGACCCACAAAATGAAAAAAAAAAACAAGAATATTGTCCTAACTAAACCTAATGAAACACCACTGCATCCCACTGATACAGCTAACAAGATAAAAGACTTCTCAACCATAGGATCTAATCTAGCCAGTAAAATCCCACATACCAACACCCGTGCCGGGGACTGTCTAGATGGGAATTTCCCAAATTCCTTCTATCTTGTACCAACTTAGCCCACCGAAGTCACTGAGATTATAAAGTCACTTAAAAACAACTCAGGGAACCTGTCTCATGTCCCATCATTATTGTACAAGCAAGCAACCCATGTCCTTTCGCATGCTATTTCATTACTTTTTAACAAGTCACTAGAAACTAGCACCTTCCCGAAACTACTCAAGACGACAAGGGTTACACCAATACATAAAGGAGGTGACCCTACAGATGTAAACAACTCTAGGCCAATATCAAACTTACCATTGCTATCCAAAATCTTTGAGAAACTCGTGCACAGGAGACTGTATTCATTTATAACGGCACAAAACATACTCAACCCCTGCCAATTTGGATTCAGGAAAAATAAAAGCACTAATAATGCAATTGTAAAAGTGCTAGATCTGTTTTACACAGCATTGGAAAATAACGAATATCCGCTAGGAATTTTTATTGACCTAAGAAAAGCTTTTGACACAGTAGACCACGGCATCCTATTCCACAAACTTGATCATTATGGTAAAAGAGGCCATGCGCTTGCATATTTCAAATCCTACCTTACTAATAGGTATCAGTATGTCACCATCAAAGACACAGCATCATCAACACGGCCACTTGATACTTGAGTTCCGCAGGGAAGTGTCCTTGGACCCCTGCTCTTCCTCATTTACATCAATGATCTTCCAAACGTATCCCAACACCTGAAACCCATTCTCTTTGCTGACGACAAGACTTATGTCATCTCTCACCCTAATCTTGCCACCCTCAACACCATTGTTAATGAGGAGCTGCTCAAAATATCAACTTGGGTGACAGCCAATAAACTTACACTTAACACTGACAAAACCTACTACATTATGTTTGGTAGCAGAGCAGGTGCTGTGCAACTTAACATTAAGATCGACAGCATTCTAATTGCCAGACAAAATGAGGGCAAATTCCTAGGCCTATACCTCGAAAACAACCTGAATTTCAGCACTCATATCCAACATATATCAAAAAAAGTATCCAAAACAGTTGGGATCCTCTCCAAGATATGATACTACGTGCCACAAAATACCCTTCTCACACTATACCATTCACTCATTTATCCATATCTCACCTATGCTATTTGTGCTTGGGGATCAACTGCAGCAACACACCTAAAGCCAATAATAACTCAACAAAAAGCCACAGTAAGAATAATCACTAAATCCCATCCCTGGCAGCACCCCCTTCCCCACTCTTCATAGATCTAAACTTACTCCCTGTTCAGAACATCCACACTTACTACTGTGCAATCTACATATACAGGACCATAAATTCCAATATTAACATTGACCTAAAATACTTTCTTGATAGTTGCGACAGGACCCACAGGCATAACACCAGACGCAAACATCTCTACGACATTCCCCATGTCAGACTAAACCTTTACAAAAATTAAATGTATGTCAAAGGCCCTAAAATCTGGAACACCATACCTGAAAACTCTAGATCTACAGACATATTCATCACCTTCAAAGCTACCATTAGAAAACATCTTATCTCCCTGACAACTACATAAAAACCACCTGGTGGTTCACACTTACACTCACTCACTCACCCATTTGACTATAAGCACAGAAATACGTATCTTAATCTTATAATAATGATTCCTAACTAGCCATAAGTTTGCCTGTGATACTCCAATATAGAAACTATGTATTGTGCTAAACTCACAAACTAGTATTTAGTCAACTTACTCTACAATTTATAATAATTTAGGATTAAGAATTATTCTAAGTTTGCCCGAAATGTCTAGCCATACTAGATGTTCTAGTGGCCCCCTCCATAATTAGTATTTTATTACATGTAAACCACACAATAACCAAAATCTGTAAACCCCACATTGTATTCCTTATAGAGAATAAACTTTGATTTGATTTGATTTGATTTGAACCTGGCAATCAGAACTGCTTGCTTGAACAATAAAACGACTGATAAGCCGAACAGCAATATAACAAGCAACAGCAACGCAGAATCAGAAACAAGGAGATAATATAACGATCATCTGCAGATCCTCCACAAAAGTCACAAAACTCCCATACTACTGAATCTAAGTTCAGCATTAGAAAATCCCGGACTGTGACAGTATACAGATACTAGTCCAAATTAGGTCAGAAGCTACAGCTCAGGACCTGAGTTTCTCAGAGTGTCTATGAGACACACAACCTCAGTACAACGTCGAAAATCACTAAGTATAGGCAAAGTTCTGTGAACAGAGTTACACAGAACCAACAACGATAGAGACGATCTTCCAACAAGGGCCAGCAATGGAGAGCTGGAGAGGCTGTATTGTTGGAAGGCACATCAAACTGACAACAATAAGCGCAGGTGCTAGACCCTCCCTTGGTGAGGTGTGAACACCCAACCCTGATCACGTGACTCTCCGTGGACTGCTGTTGCCCAGCAACACAGAAGCCGGCAGCAAAACAAGTGAAGTGATAGTTAAACAATGCTGTCAGCTACTTAACACTCGAACTATGAGCACTGAATAATATATAAATGTTACATCCTACCTAATAATATAACTAAGTCAAATAATAATATAAAGCAATATATTTACGATTTAGCTAATATCGCAAATATAAGCAACATAAAATTATATGAACAGGTAATATACATTATATACATTGTGACCCATTCAGGGGTCGCAATAACCCCCCAGCACGACAAACGGTCGCACTAGGAGTTGTGTTAGTGTCTTTCACATGATTACTGTGATTACTTATGTCACTTTAATAACATTATTTTAATATAAAAAAAATCAGTCACTCTTGTGCCAAGCACTTCTTACATTTTACAGTGTCTATTTCACTAAGTTATGCCCCTCATACTAGGGCAGTACACAGTATCGTATCTCGGCATACTCGTGGTTATGTACATCAGTGTAGAGACAGGATAGCAAAGACAAGCATGACACATTGAGGCTCAAACATAGTAGTGGAGATTGTATATTATAATAGCAGTCTTGTGTGATAGACAGGAGATGGCATTCCACTCTTAAATAGTGATAGTGGAATGCGAGGCAGTATGGACATCTGCATATGAGAAAGCTTGAATGCAGTAACTTATTAAGGTGTGTAGAGAGGGGGGGGACAGTAGAAAGACTGTTCCGCCACTCAGTAACTAACATCGCCCACAAAACACTACACACTCAACATTCAGCTTCTGTCTCCAACTGTCTCCTTCTCACACCAACATATATTACCACTACTGTGAATATATAAATAGAATAATTAGACGTGAGTATACATAGTTAACATGTGCTTGATATATTATGTTACTTTACTGAATTTGAAGTAGCAAGTAACAAAAGGTATTTGGGAGTAAAATTACGTTAATTTAAATGTCACAATGATAATTTTTTTTTTTTATATTTTATTTAAAACATCATAAATACAAGGCTGCTTAAAAATTAAATAGCATCACCATACATAATCTATAGAGTACAACGAGGTACACACCATAAATACCAGAAAAAAAAATCTTTAACTAATACGTATAGATATTACGACAAACACACCATAAAATGCATACATACGTTTCACTAAACACACACAATACCAAAAGATATAACTGTTTGCGTAACAAATATAACACTGGTGGAAACCCCACTCAACCCATTATAACCTACATGCACATCATACAAACATGTTACATTGATGTTTAAACAATAGTTTATGTAATTTGCATACAAAATATACAATTGATTATAGAAATTCCAACTTAGACACAAATTCAATGATTTACTCTAACACAAATTCATTAACATAATAAATATTATATAAATTGACGATCATATTAATCGTCAGCAATTTCCATCCATTCCATAAGTGTTCAATCTTGATACCTGTGAACTACGTTTGAATCACAAACAAAAATCATAATGTTGCTACATATTTATAGGATACAATTGGACGACTCAGGGTAATGTACACGTGTTATATCCCTTTAATACTTTGGTGACTCACAGACTAGATTGAACAGTAACAGGAAGGGACAAAACATGCACATATATATATATATATATATATATATATATATATATATATATATATATATATATATATATATATATATATTATATATATATATACATACATATATATACACATACATATACATGTTTATATACCCAAATATCTGGACCTCCATAACACAATCAAAAACAAAACTAAGAAAACTAGTGACTCTAGAATACAACGAGTCTTTACACAAAGGAAAGCATCAAAAACATAACAAATATGTAAAGGCACCCCAGCCATTTTGTACACAAAAGGTACAATAAGTAACCCTAACCCCTGAATCTACAACCACACATCCATAACTAAAAAAAAAAAAAAACATTCATGCCCAAACTCATATTCACGCAACTCACCCCCCCCCCCCAAGAGACGAGCCAGCTATTGCCCACTGACCTACACGACAACTTATTCGGCATGCCCGTATATATTATCACAGATTCACAAGGGTTTCAAGAGTGAGCCTTTTATAACCGTCCGAAAAACCCTTATCCCACCTCCTCCCATACAATTCCATATTCCTACACATTGTACGATAAAACGTTATTGCAAGGACACGCCTTCTCACCTCACTGACCCCTTTTTCCCGCATTACCCACGAAATATAAATGTAATCCACGATAATATAATCTAAAGCCCGTTCAACGTCCTGGTCTAATCCACCGATGTCGAGACTTAACGCACGCAGGACCTGCACTCCTCTGCCTCCCACCCTCTGTACCACCCTACCCAACCAACTCCTGACATCTTCTAAACCGTCGCAAAAATAGACAACGTGAAAAGCCGTGTCTTCCCCACCACAAAACCACACCCGCCTCCCTCCACGACTCTCTGGATCGTAGTATTGCCCCTGACGGCAATATACCATGTAAAAAACGAAACATGACTTCACGCACCCTAGGCCGTAATTTCAACTTGCTAAATCGGAGCCATATATATATTCCCCACGAGTACATGGGGAACAAAACCTTCTACTGGAGCTGCGCATGTACCCCTAGTAACCTACTTAAAACCCTTATGCGAATGTTCCTCCGTTCCTTTACCATCAACAAAGCTCGTAGTACAATCTCACATTCCCTTAACTCCATTCCCTATACCACTTTTGCACCCTCGTATATACTTGGTCCATATTTCCCGCCATCACACCCACACGCCAAACCTCCCACTTTAGAAAAACACATTTCACCCTACGCTTTAAGTCCAACAATCCTAAACCTCCTCGACGTACAGGTAACATAACAACCTCACGTTTTTAACCAATCACACCTCGATCCCCACAGAAAGGTAAATACTCTTCTCAATATTCCATTGATCGCTGGTCCTGTAATTGGGAATACAGCCGCAACGTGCCACACCTTACTATACAATAAAACGTTAACAACAATCACACGTTGGGCCAGAGTGAGATGTTGGGGCCTCAAAACACCCAGACGACCAATGACCTTTTCCAACGTCCTTACTGAATTTTCCTCCCGCGCCACATCCAAATCGTCTCTATAAATAATACCGCAAATCTTTAATGACATCGCGTTGTGTTAACCACGTTACAGCTCACCATTCCACCCCTTTCCAGGTACCCAACCCCATGATCATCGACTTTTCACTATTTACCTTCATACCCGTGGCACGTTCAAACACACGCACATCTTCCAACCCTTTCATAGACATTCGTTCACACACCAAAACAGTCGTATCATCCACATAACCTATTAATGCCGGCCAACAATCCCCTTCCCCTACCCCACCCCCACCCCGGGAACTAACTGTGCTCTCAACCATCCTGTAAAAGGGATCCTGAAAACACGCAAATAAGATCTGTGACATAGGGCACCTTGTCTTAAACCTCTACCCATCTCAAAATCCGTCCCATACACCCATTTATTTGTACCCTCATCCTTGCCCCTTATACAGCGTGTTTACCCACCCAACTATTTCTTCTCCATAACCCTGTCTCCAGAAGAATTACTCTGCAGTGACACCCCTTTCCACTCTATCATAGGCGGCTAGCCAGTCCAAGGCCAGTAAAGCCGCCCCCTCCCCTCCCCCTTTGACTCCACAAAACTTCTTATAAGCCCGTGACCTTCTAACATCAACCTGCCCGGCAACCCATACTGCGATGGCGAAACGACCCTCCCCACCAGCATTTTACCCTATTACCCAAAATTTTTGCGAAAACCTTATAGTCTGCACAGAGCAACGATATCGCCCTATACTTCCCAGGTTTGGCTGCCCTTTGCCTTTCGGGACCAACACCACAACTGCCGTATTCTGCTTATCCCCTAACGTACCCCTTCTCCTTCATACAATTTAATAATCTTACCATGAAACTTCCCAATCAACTCCCAATGCTGCAAATAAAATTCCACCGGTAAACCATCAATACCCGGGGACTTGCCCTTCCTCATTCCGTGTAAAGCAATTTCAAATTTCCTCCTCAGTAATAACCCCACCCAATGCCTTCCTATCACTCTGACCCAAAATGCACTTAGCATACGTGCACACTTACTTAATTCCACTTCATCACGCCACTACTAGTCCAGTGTTTTTTATACCATGTATCGCATATGCACTCATAGCTTTGTGGTTTTCGTATCACTTGACCTGCTCTATGGATTCCCATCGTCTCATTTACCTCCAAGCTCGGGATTGCCGTTCAGCGCCTGCTTTGCTTTTGTTGTCTCAACACACACGCGATGGCCTATCTCCCCACAAAACTTCTTCTATCCTGCTTGCACCTCACCGCTTGAAACCGCTCATTATGCAAACGTTCGCAAGCTCTCTTTTATGTCTACAATCTCGTCCTTGGGGTAAACACCACCAACTGATCCCTGCCCATAACTTCGTAATCGATCCTCTAATTCGCTAGCCCATATTTTAAAGTGTTTATACGCCTACCCTCCCTCACATAAAAGGACTTTATCCTTTCCTTTGCCACCGAGTCCCACCACGTTACAATGTCTTCCACCTCCTGAGCTTCCCTTGAAAGCTCATTCCACAGCATTGAAAAACCCTCCAACCCTTCCTCATCACTTAACACACTAATATTTAATTTCCAATAATTCTTATAAATTTCGGCCATTCCCTCCCACCCTACCTCCACTACAACTGCCCTATGATTTGACAAGACCGTCTCCACCGTATTAAAAGACTTTACAACTACTCCCTGCGAAATATACACTCTGTCTAACCTTGCAGCATATCCCCTTCTGATAAAAGTATGTTCTGTTTCCCACACCCCTCCCCCAAACACATCTCTTAACATCCCTCAACAAATCTCTGAGAGGTGCAGACACATGCCCAGTCCCTTTGGGTTCGACGTCAGCCGCCCTTATGACACAGTTCCAGTCACCCCCCACTATCGCTACTTCCGGAAGACCACGCAAAAAATAAACAAGGTCCTCACACACAAAATCCATTCGAACCTTCGTGTCATTCTCCCCAGGGGCATAGACACCAAGGATACACGCTTTCCCATCCAAGTCCCATCCACTCGCAACACCCTCCCCCCACCCCCTCACATCTCTGCAACACCCTCCCCCCACCCCCCTCACATCTCTGCAACACCCTCCCCCCACCCCCTCATCTCTGCAACACAAACGGGCTCGTCTCTTTTATTAAAAGACCCACACCACCTTTCAAACGACTAGTTGGCAGGGTCAGTACTGTATAACCTGCAACCTGCAACACTTCTCCTTTGAAATTGTGTTCTTGAAGGAAGAGAACATCAATTCTATGCTTGCTAAGAAAACTGCTCAACCAATCTCTCTTTAATCTAGTACATAAACCGTTAACATTAGCAGTCATACACCTAAGGCCTGTTATATTTTCCACCCTTTCCTCTTCTCCTCCCGTGGTTCACCACTTGATTTGTTACGTCTATGTGTCTTCTTTACAGTACCTTCCCATTCGCCTCCCTTCTTGCGATGGCGTCCCTCATGACTCCCCCCCTCCCCACACCCATCCTCTCAGTTTTTTTCCCAGTCCTCTGTGCCGGCGTCAGTACGTCATCCGAATCTGACGTAGCTGCCCGTTTCCTGGTAACGTTCTTATCCTCCATGTCAAGATTCGAGGAAGCCTCACGGTGTACCTCAACATCCACCTCACAATGAGGTATGAAGTCTCCCGATGTCCCAGTCTCGTCGTCCTTCTGCGGAGTCTCATATTGTTGACAATCCGGACTCAGAAAGTCTCCAGCTACGTCTTCCGGAGACGGAGCTTCCACCACTTGCGGTGACAAGGTCCTTAAAACTTCGTCTAAATCCTCACCGACATTTCGTCTCTCGACAATACTCAACACGTCATGCGGGGTACCAATCCAGTAGATGGTATCGGCAATGACTCAGGTGCAGGCAGACTGAGGGAAGGACTCACTCTCATTTCGAAAGCCTGTTCCACCATCTCACTCCACAAACGCCCACGCCCTTCCTCTGACGAACGATGCTCACCTTCATCACGTGTGACTGGGGCTACTTCTTCTTGCACAGGTTTGGTCACGCGTCTGTTCTTTTCGCATGCCGCCGCTATGTGGTCATTAACTCTCCACAATGCGACACGTACGCCGCTGTCCAGGATATAAAACCATTACCTGTGTCCTAAAATCTTGAAGATACACATATGACGGTATGGGTTGACGCAACGTCATCTTAAGGCTGAATGTACCTTCCGGCATACCTGTGTAGGCACCCATTATCCACTTACCCTGCTGGGCAGAATGCACAGTTCCATATTTCTCAAATACGTTTTGATGTCAGCTTCGTTTGCCTCGAAGGGGACATTCCTCAACTTTATCCAAGTATATATCGAGACACGTCCACCAGTCTCACACGCACAGCAGGAGTAACGTCAAAACACACATCTTGAAAGCGCGTAACCACCGATTCATAAACTGTCGCAGCAAGCAGTTTCAAAAATACTCTATGCGCTCCGTTCAGCGCTACCCCATACAATTCACTATCTTGTATGCCGTATGTCTCCCTGATTATCTTGGGTAAGAGTATTTGAGCTGAACTAGGTGTAATCGCACCTCGAAGCAGTTCAATACCAATAGTATTAACGCGTCTGCGATAACAAACCGCCATCTCAACACCAGTAATTTCCCAGCGGTGTCAACAGAGACACAACAACACCTCCTCGTACCACTGCTGTCAGGTTACTGAGGAGCGTCAGACAAGGGGGTCTACACAGCCCAAGAGCGATGCAGACAATGACAATGATAATTAAGGACGTGACAGAGCGTCAGCAATTACATTACAATGACCACTGATATGTTATATACTAATGGAGTATGGCTGGATTCTGAGAGCCCACCTCATGATCCTAGCATTTTTACTCTTCATTGTATTTATGTAGGTGAGTGGATTGTGGTCTGAAAAAAACGTTAATTTTAAATAGGGAAGTGCCCAAATACATGCCAAGATGTTCCAAGGACACCACAAGAGCTAGAGTCTCTTTATCAATAGTGGCATAATTTTTCTGGTGTCGTTTGAGCTTAGATGAATAGTAACATATAGAATGGAGAATGTCAGTGGAGGTTGATTGTTGGAGCAGCACAGCACCCACTGCATAACCACTCGCATCTATATGTAAAAAGAAGGGAAGATTGAAATTAGGACTCCTCAGTACAGGAGCAGAGGAAAGCAGATGCTTCAACTTTGTAAATGAGTCTGAACAATCTCTAGTCCAGATGAACTGAACTTTGCTACTAGTAAGCTCAGTGAGAGATGTAGGTGGAGGTGTGTGTGCTGGCTTGCCTGTCACTTGACACACGTGGCAACGTCGCATATGATCAGCTACTGTTTCCTTCATTTTTGGCCAAGTAAAATGTTTTGCCAGTTTACCGAGTGTCTTCTTGACACTCAAATGTCCTCCAATGGGACTATTGTGAGCAAAATCAATGGCTTGTTCACGAAATGTAATTGGTAACACTACGAGATGCTTGACTGTGGTGGAAACACTATCAGCTGACAACTTACACGTATTTTTCTCCATCAGTACACCATTACTATAATAGTAACAATTATTGAGATCCTTAGCTTCACTCTCAGTAACTGCTATATCTCTCAGTCTTTCCAGTGACTGATCAACAAACTAATCCTTGATTAAGTTATAAGTTAGAAATTTAATGCCAGTTGTCCTGACTAGGTTGATGACAGGGGGGAGTCAGTTAATGATCCTGGGCACAGAGCATCGCTAAACAACACATTCAAGCCCAAATCATTGTCATCCTCTAACTCAACAAGAGACAAGGATGGTTGTTTTATCTTTGACATAGCTCTAGTAATTGCGCTGAGAGGAAATGAAATAGGCTTCTCTCTGCAAGCTTCAATGGTATAATTATCATCAGTGTTATTATCAATCACAAGTGGTTCCTTACATATACCAGCATGAAGGATATCGCTTCCTATCAACAAATCCACTGACCTGATGGGAAATACACCACTGGATATTCCCACTGAAATATAACTAGTATAATGGCTTGTTTCAATGTAAACTTTATGCAGAGGTACTTTTGTAACAGCCCCATCATAGGCTTCTAACAATACATCTATCTTGCAATAGGTATCATCAGTTATGGGCAGTACATCTTCTCTCAATAACGTGAGATAGCTGCAAGTGTCTCTGAAAGTAATTATCTCAGATGTGATTCGTCAAGTCCTACTTTACCTCTCGATAAGTAAGGACTCATAACTGAACAAATCTTTCTGTCAGATACACTTTCTGACGCTAGTCATCTATTATGAGTAATATTAAATAAAACAGTGGGATCAGAGGTATTACTAGGATTTTGGTGCCTTTGTTGCACAGAAGAGGATACTACTTGTGTGGGGGTGCCAGCCACACGACCACTTCTCGTATCTCTTTCTAACTTAAAGCAATACTCTCTAGCATGTCCTTTTCTGTTACAATAGGTACATTTAACTTTCTTCTTCTCGGTATCAGATTTCTGTCCAACCACAGAGACAGATTCAGTATTGTGAGTTTTCCTGGTAGAGGTACGAGAAGTTACAGTAGCAGGTACATCACGCCGGCACTGATCAGCTGATTTACATTGCCAACTTCTAGGACTATTTTTAGCTACCTTATTTCTCTCTGTTTTAGTATGTACAAGTTTGTGAGAAATCTCGTAATTGTCTGCTAATGCTGCAGTTTCCAGAATATCTGAGGCAGTATGATTGATTAGATATTCATGTATGTCAGCAGACATACAGTTGTAAAACTCTTCGTGAAGTAACAATTGAACCAGACTGTCATAATTATTGCACTTAGCGGCTCTGCACCACCTCTCAAATGCAACTTTTTTCTCATGAGCAATCTCTACACAAGTTTGATCTTGTCGTCGTTGTAATGTACGAAATGCACGTTGATAACTTACAGGTAACAAGTTATATGTCTCTAGAATAATTTCTTTGACAGCATCATAACTAATGTACTTGGCAAATGGTAAAGCAGCTTTACAAGTTTGAGCTCTTCCTGTCAAAGTTGTGTGCAACAAGGTAGCCCAGTGCTTATGTGGCCAGTTCATAGCACATGCCTGGTTCTCAAACACATCAAAATATGTGTTTAAGTCACTCTCAAAAACTTAGGAACCATTGAGGCAGCTTTCTGCACATTAAATGTGTTCTGTGTTGTACTAACAGGTTTATCAACTTTGTCAGATCTATCAGTCTGTTGTCTTCCGAGACGAACATTTTCTCTCTGGAAATTTTCTTTGTTCATTTTCCTCTGTGCCTCTATTTGTGCAGTCTGCAACATAATGAGGTGTTCCATCGTCTCAAAATGTTCCTCAGAGATAGGACCAGTGGGTAACGGAGGAGTACAGAATCTAACGAATGAGTCTGGACTGTCCTTAGGTCAGATACCTTGTCCAGCCATCCCTAGAGAGTCTAGATCTGGTCTAGGATAAGTGGATACAGGTGTAGCATACACAGTACTAGTATGAGGCTGAGTCATACTACCAGCTACACTCTGTACTATTGTGTTAGTCAGGAGGGAAGGTGTGAGCGTGAACAGAGCTACACTAGGCTCAGACACTTCTGCTGTAGTTGTTCTCTCATCTACGTCATCAAATAGAGTCATACTTCCTAATAGCGACACTATGCTCTCTGTATCTGAGTCATAATCAGACATCTCTGCATGAGCAGGAAACAATATATTTTTAATTAATGTTCTGACAGTTTCTGTGGTGTAATTCCTGTTACACATCACACTGAGCTATTTGGCTACTCGCCAACACATCCGAAGTTTTAAAGTACTCAACTCCGATAGTCAGAGTATCAATTAACTCTTTCGCTTTGACATACATCACAAAAATAAGTGTACTACAAGAGAGTGATTATGGGAAACTATAATCCTAATAGGAATTTTAGTGTTGGTTGTCTTAGATCTAGAGCTCAAACAGTATTTCCATCTTCTTGGATCAAGAGACTCAGTCAAGTACATACATCCACATATTATGTTGTGCAAGACTAAGCTCAAAGTCTTCAGATTAGGAAAGTACTCAAAGTGTTTGACAATAGAGTTACTAGTGTGTCAAACTGGACAATTTCTCCAACACCTTGGATCAAAAGCCTCCCGGACAGGCCCCCATTTGTTACAAAAAATGCGATTTCTAATAATGATAGAAATCTCCAGTGAATACTAGAAAGGACTGTCCTTCTAGCATCCAGCCTGTTACTGGGTTTTTGTAACAAGTAGTCAGTATCCTGGTCCATTTATCCATTAGAATTTAGCAAGATTCAGTACTGCTTCAGGATTACAATTGGTAGGCTGCTAACTAAAGAAATTAAAATTTAATAAGTTTATTAATAACAATAAAGTTGTCTAGGCGTATAAGATCAAAGTAAATTATAGTAATCAATTGAATAAAATATAGGATACAAGTTCCTACACTTCTCTCATGTACAGTAGTATTGTGCTGAAGGCACATATCACATCTTTATGGCTTTTAAGTACCGTCTGGTACATTGTCAGCATTTAATAACATAATACAAATATATACAAGTAAGTTGTGTATAAGTGTAAGTGCTCTAAGTAGTTGGCTATGTCTCAAGACTTGACTAGACTTAACCAGTGACTGACTAAAAGTCCTCACATTAACTAACTTCTCCACCAACCTGGCAATCAGAACAGCTTGCTTGAACAAAAAAACGACTGATAAGCCGAACAGCAATATAACAAGCAACAGCAACACAGAATCAGGAACAAGGAGATAATATAACAACACTAAGTAGGGACCATCTGCAGATCCTCCACAAAAGTCACAAAACTCCCATACTACTGAATCTAAGTTTAGCATTAGAAAATCCCCTACTGAGACAGTACACAGATACCAGTACAAATTAGGTTAGAAGCTACAGCTCAGGACCTGAGTCTCTCAGAGTGTCTATGAGACACACAACCTCAGTACAACGTCGAATATCACTACGTCTAGGCAAAGTTCTGTGAACAGAGTTACACAGAACCAACAACAAGAAAACGACAGAGACGATCTTCCAACAAGGGCCAGCCATAGAGAGTTGGAGAGACCGTGCTGTTGGAAGGCATGTCAAACCGACAATAATAAGTGGAGGCCAGCTAGACTCTCCCCTCGTGGGGTGTGAACACCCTACCCTGATCACGTGACTCTCCGTGAACTGCTGCTGCCCAGCAACACAGAAGCTGGCAGCAAGGGAGCCTGTCACTCGATGCCCTCTACTATCTCTCTTGGTTTGTTGAGCAATTGCTTTGCCTTTACTAGCAACTTTATTTTGAATAATGTCTTTTAAATATATCCCTGGGGTATCCTGTTAATATCTGATGTTTTCAACCTCGATACTGAAGCCTGATTTTTTCTCACAAACACCCGTAACTCTATAGTCTTTCAGTTTAAATTCTTAGACAAGTCATCAGTGACCCTCTCAATTGAAGTGGCTAATGAAACCACTCCAACCCCAGAGAGATGAACCCCATCCCTTGCATTAATATCATGCTTGCCATGGAATTTGTCCCAGTTATCAATGAATAGGATTGCAAGTTAGTTACAGTACCTGTCTAGCCAGCAATTTATTCCAATTGCCCTAGACATCCATTCATTACCCACTCCCCTTCTAGGCAAAATGCTGCATATGATTAGGATCCCTCCCTTAGATCTGACAGCTTCTATGCCTGACCTGTACTTATCAAGCAGCTCTTGTCTCCTGCCCTTCCTGATGTCATTTCCATCAGCACTAAGACAGATAATGGACTTGTTCCCATCATCTGACATAATATTATCCAACCTGCTGACTATGTTACCAACACCAGCTCCTGGGAGGCACACCCTCTGTCTGACCTTCCTATCTCTGTTGCAGAAAGCACGGTCCATGTATCTTACCTGAGAATCCCCTGCAATTAGAATATTCTTACCTTGATTAGCAAGGGGGTCAGTGGTAGCTTTAATCTCACTAACCACTGAAGTACACTCGTCCTGGAGAACAGAGAGTCGATTTCCTACCTTCACATCTTCTCTATTAACCCTCCTTATCTTCCTTCTTTCTGAACCATGAACCACTTGCCACTTAAAACTGCTGCAACGCTTTAGCTCACTGCTAGCATCCTTTTCCTCACCAGCTCCAACCATCTCACACTCCCAAACACATCCAGGCGAAGCTTCAGCCTCCTATTTTCCTCCTGAAGAAGTAGAACCTCCTTCTTCAACACTTTAACCTGATATTCCAAAACACTTCAGCAAGCCAGAGTGCTCAGTAACACCCCAAGCTAATACCCAGACATCATTGTCCACATCGCTCTCGGGCCGTGCGGACAGGCTGCGCAGTAGCTCCCGAATCATCTGGCTTTCTGCGCCGTTTTCATATTCGTCTCTCAACTCTTGAGTAGAGAGGACGTACTTGGAACTGCGCTCTGACCCCAGGTGGCACATGACAGTATTTTCATCATGGCGGAGAGTGGCCGCAGACGTGTGAACACTGTCTGTTTGGAATTAGTGAGGGGCGTACTTACTGCCCAGAATACCAACATGTTGCTGACGGCGATATTGAGGGATACGTACGGCATCGCTAATGAAGATCTTTATGGAGTCTCACTGAATGGTGTGGCATGCATTTTTGTTAAGTTCCGGCTGAGCAGTACATATGACAACATGGTGGCCAAGTATCAGGACGTGGTTAAGACGGTTACCCCTGGCGTTAGTGTCTGTCTTCATGACGTATCAAGATTCTACGCCTGGGTCAAGGTGTGTAATGTACCTTTCAAAGCTGATGAAAGTGATTTACGGCAGGTGTTTGAACGATATGGGACCATCCATATGGCGACATTGGGACGTTGGCGAGACGGGCCACTAGTTGGCTTCCCTGAAGGGATGTTTTCCCTGAAAATGCCCCTAAGGCATCCTATTCCATCTTATGTGGGAATGGAGGACTTTCAGACTCAGGTGTATGTAACATACACAGGTCAGAGGCGTACGTGCCGTGTGTGTGGGGCGTACAACCACATAGCGCCAACTTGTCCAACAAGACGTGGGAAACCTGACACTGAGGCGGGATCTGATGGTACTACGGACCAACTGACTTATGCAACGGCAACGCAACGTAAGCCTTTGTCACGGGAGGCATGGAGTGTGGAGGTGGAGAGGGAGGAGGTGTCGTCGCCTGAGTGTGTAACACTCACTGGACTTGACGAGGACGTAGGCTTGGTGTCAGCGAAAAGTGGTGAGGAGTCTGCAATTGCACACCATGTTTTGGAAGCTACGATTCAGGAGGCCCTGGATGACTTACTGGATGTTTTGGTCAATGCTGGCTTGGATGATGTGAGTGTAGAGGCTGAGGTGAGTGGCCTCAATGAGAAGGTTGTGAGTGATGAGGGGCAGGTTCAGAGTGTGGCAGTGGAGGTCCACAGGGAAGATGCCCAGGAGGAGGCGAAGCGTGAGAAGCATGGCTCTCACAAGAGGATGGCTGTCATTTCTGATAGTGAGGATGTCTTGACGCCTGAGCAAAGGACTTGGAAGAAAACCTGGCATGATCTAACGCCTAGAGAGAAAGGTGGTTTAAAGAATGTAGAGCGTGAGCAAAGGGAAGGTGATGGGAAGTGTGGGGGGCGGGGTGGGGTTTCTCGCCAGGGTTCTAAGTGTGTTAGGGTGTCTAAGGGAAAGCCCTCATTACGGCCTTCAGGTGTCTTACTTTAAATGTTAATGGGTTGAAGGCAGTGGAAAATGTAAAGTTCTGGAGGGTTATTTGAGGAGATGTGTGCCAGACCTTGTGTTCTTGCAGGAGCATAATTATAAATATTTAGGTGAATTGTCAATTACCAGATATGATGTGTACATGGGTTGCTCTACACGACTGAAAGGTGGTGTGGCGCTATTAATTAAGGAAGCCAGCCAGTTTCTTTTTCATAGGTGTGAGGTAGGGGAGGAGGGGCGGGTGGTTAGGGTCGTGGGTATGTGGGAAGGGGTTCGGATGGGTTTCATTGGGGTGTATGGGCCGGCAGAAGGGAATATGGGTTTTAAAAATAGATTCTTTAGGGATGTCCTTGTCTACCATTTCAAATTGCTGCCGGGTATTACAATTATAGGGGTGATTGGAACTGTTTTTGTCCACGTAAGGATGTAGAGCCTAGGGGGGGGGTTTTTTTTTTTCGGGGTTTTTAGGGATCTGTTGAGAGGTGGAATGTAGTGGATGTTGGAGGGAGGTGAGCGAAGTGACGCATATGTTTATTAAGCGTGTTTAAAGCGGCGAGGCTTTGATCGTATTTAAAGTATCCCCGGGGGGGGAGGGTGAGCAGTGTGTGTGCGTTGAATGTAAGCTTCTCTGATCACGAGGTGTTCTGGTGGATTTAAAAATTTGGGGGGATTTGCCAAAGGTTTCAGAGTTTCTGGAAGATGAATGTTGGGTTATTGAAAAAAAGGGAGGGGAGGGAATCTTTTGTGTGTGCTTGGAAAAGATGGTGGGCTGATGTAGGGGGGGGGTTGATGTCATTGGGTGGTGGGACTCAGTCGGAAAGGGAAACCTGGAGTTTACCTGGAGAGAGTTTCGGGGGTCAACGCCCCC
Organism: Cherax quadricarinatus; assembly: GCF_026875155.1. Taxonomy (NCBI): domain Eukaryota; kingdom Metazoa; phylum Arthropoda; class Malacostraca; order Decapoda; family Parastacidae; genus Cherax; species Cherax quadricarinatus. The sequence goes on from NC_069403.1 coordinate 31,394,801, forward strand.
GCGGCCCGGTCTGTGACCAGGCCTCCTGGTGGATCAGCCCCTGATCAACCAGGCTGTTGCTGCTGGCTGCACGCAAACCAACGTACGAGCCACAGCCCGGCTGATCAGGAACTGACTTTAGGTGCTTGTCCAGTGCCAGCTTGAAGACTGCCAGGGATCTGTTGGTAATCCCCCTTATGTGTGCTGGGAGGCAGTTGAACAGTCTCGGGCCCCTGACACTTATTGTATGGTCTCTTAAAATGCTAGTGACACCCCTGCTTTTCATTGGGGGATGGTTGCATCGTCTGCCAAGTCTTTTGCTTTCGTAGTGAGTGATTTTCGTGTGCAAGTTCGGTACTAGTCCCTCTAGATTTTCCAGGTGTATATAATCATGTATCTCTCCCTCCTGCGTTCCAGGGAATACAGGTTTAGAAACCTCAAGCGCTCCCAGTAATTGAGGTGTTTTATCTCCGTTATGTGCGCCGTGAAAGTTCTCTGTACATTTTCTAGGTCGGCAATTTCACCTGCCTTGAAAGGTGCTGTTAGAGTGCAGCAATATTCCAGCCTAGATAGAACAAGTGACCTGAAGAGTGTCATCATGGGCTTGGCCTCCCTAGTTTTTGAAGGTTCTCATTATCAATCCTGTCATTTTTCTAGCAGATGCGATTGATACAATGTTATGGTCCTTGAAGGTGAGATCCTCCGACATAATCACTCCCAGGTCTTTGACGTTGTGTTTCGCTCTATTTGTGGCCAGAATTTGTTTTGTACTCTGATGAAGATTTAATTTCCTCATGTTTTACCATATCTGAGTAATTGAAATTTCTCATCGTTGAACTTCATATTGTTTCCGCAGCCCACTGAAAGATTTGGTTGATGTCCGCCTGGAGCCTTGCAGTGTCTGCAATGGAAGACACTGTCATGCAGATTCGGGTGTCATCTGCAAAGGAAGACACGGTGCTGAGGCTGACATCCTTGTCTATGTCGGATATGAGGATGAGGAACAAGATGGGAGCTAGTACTGTGCCTTGTGGAACAGAGCTTTTCACCGTAGCTGCCTCGGACTTTACTCTGTTGACGACTACTCTCTGTGTTCTGTTAGTGAGGAAATTATAGATCCATCGACCGACTTTTCCTGTTATTCCTTTAGCACGCATTTTGTGCGCTATTACGCCATGGTCACACTTGTCGAAGGCTTTTGCAAAGTCTGTATATATTACATCTGCATTCTTTTTGTCTTCTAGTGCATTTAGGACCTTGTCGTAGTGATCCAATAGTTGAGACAGACAGGAGCGACCTGTTCTAAACCCATGTTGCCCTGGGTTGTGTAACTGATGGGTTTCTAGATGGGTGGTGATCTTGCTTCTTAGGACCCTTTCAAAGATTTTTATGATATGGGATGTTAGTGCTATTGGTCTGTAGTTCTTTGCTGTTGCTTTACTGCCCCCTTTGTGGAGTGGGGCTATGTCTGTTGTTTTTAGTAACTGAGGGACGACCCCCGTGTCCATGCTCCCTCTCCATAGGATGGAAAAGGCTCGTGATAGGGGCTTCTTGCAGTTCTTGATGAACACAGAGTTCCATGAGTCTGGCCCTGGGGCAGAGTGCATGGGCATGTCATTTATCGCCTGTTCGAAGTCATTTGGCGTCAGGATAACATCGGATAGGCTTGTGTTAATCAAATATTGTGGCTCTCTCATAACAAATTCATTTTGATCTTCGACTCTCAGTCTGGTTAGCGGCTTGCTAAAAACTGAGTCATATTGGGACTTGAGTAGCTCACTCATTTCCTTGCTGTCATCTGTGTAGGACCCATCTTGTTTAAGTAGGGCCCAATACTGGACGTTGTTCTCGATTTTGATTTGGCATAGGAGAAGAAATACTTTGGGTTTTCTTTCGATTTCATTTATGGCTTTTAGTTCTTCCCGCGATTCCTGACTCCTAAAGGATTCTTTTAGCTTAAGTTCGATGCTTGCTATTTCTCTGACCAGTGTCTCCCTACGCATTTCAGATATATTGACCTCTTTTAGCCGCTCTGTTATTCTTTTCCGTCGCCTGTAAAGGGAGCTCCTGTCTCTTTCTATTTTACATCTACTCCTCCTTTTTCTTAAGGGGAATAAGCCTTGTGCATACATCGAGTGCCACCGAGTTAATCTGTTCTAGGCATAAGTTGGGGTCTGTGTTGCTTAGTGTATCTTCCCAGCTTATATCGGTTAGGACTTGGTTTACTTGGTCCCACTTTATGTTTTTGTTATTGAAGTTGAATTTGGTGAATGCTCCCTCGTGACTAGTCTCATTTGTCGGTCTGGGGCTCCACGCATACATGTCTGAACCTCAATTAAAGTTGTGATCTGAGTATATTGTTTTTGATATGGTGACATTTCTTATCAGATCATCATTGTTAGTGAAGATGAGGTCTAGTGTATTCTCCAGTCTATTAGGTTCTATTATTTGCTGGTTTAAATTGAATTTTGTGCAGAGATTTAAAAGCTCGTGTGAGTGTGAGTTTTCATCAGAGCTGCCTCCTGGTGTTATTACTGCAACAATATTATTTGCTATATTCCTCCATTTTAGGTGCCTTAAGTTGAAATCCCCCAGGAGCAAGATGTTGGCTGCAGGAGCTGGAAGATTTTCCAGACAGTGGTCAATTTTTAACAGCTGTTCCTGGAATTGCTGGGATGTTGCATCTGGAGGCTTGTAGACTACCACAATGACTAGGTTTTGGTTCTCGACCTTTACTGCTAAAACTTCCACTACATCATTTGAGGCATTAAGCAGTTCTGTGCAAACAAGTGACTCTGCAATGTACAGGCCAACCCCCCCCCCCCTTTTGCCTGTTCACTCTGTCACATCTGTATAGGTTGTAACCTGGGATCCATATTTCGTTGTCCAAGTGATCCTTTATGTGGGTCTCAGTGAAAGCCGCGAACATTGCCTTTGCCTCTGCAAGCAGTCAACGGATGAAAGGTATTTTGTTGTTTGTTGCTGGCTTTAGACCCTGTATATTTGCAAAGAAGAATGTTATCGGACTGGTGGTATTGTTGGTACTGGGGGGGGGGATTTTTTTTTCCGGCATTAGTATCTGTATCTGTTGGTTTGGAGTGGAGGCCATCGACTGTGGTTCCACTCCAGGAATGACTGGATTTGGTGTACGATTTCTGCCATTTCCTGCCAGTTTTTTTTCCTTCCTGGCACTAAAAAACCTCTCCCTCTTGAGTGGCTGTGGCTACCCAGGTTTTCCCATGGCCTGGATGTTTTGTATCTTTTTGTCCCCTTTAGATGGTATGCCTGGCAATTTAAGTTATAGCACAGTCTTTCCTGTACTGAAGAGGTACACATTTCAGGGTGAAAAAGCTTACAGGAAGGGAGTTTGCATTTTCCTGTTGTCACATGGGCATGGCATTTTCTAGGGTGGTCATAGTTGCATGTCCCATCTGTTTTTCCAGATTTCCCATGCCAGCAGATACCAAGTGCATAGTATGTGCACAGGCTTGGTTTCCGCTTGCCTTGGGTTTCTGTGACTGTATTCCCTGTTGGTGCATGTTTCCCTGTCTTACTTCTATCCTCCCTAGCACCAACAATGGAGCTCCCACCAGTGTTTTTGGTAATTTATCCTCAGTATTGCTATTGGAGTCTCTTGTTTGCTATTTCCTGCGGTTTTTTCTAGTTTGCAAATTGGTGTTATCTATATTTGACTACACTTGTTTTCCCTACTATGGCTCCTGTCCCCTATGAGGTCATTTATATGTATTCCTTCCTGCGTATAATTCCCGACTACCTGGAAAAAATCTCCAGCTACCATTACTGTCTCCCAGGACAGTATCTCCAGCTTCACCATTACTGTCTCTCAGGACAGTATCTCCCAGCTTCACCATTTCTGTCTCCCAGGACCAGCACCTCCAGCTTCACCATTACTGTCTCCCAGGACAGCACTATCAGCCCCACATTTACTGACTACCAGGACTTCATCTCCAGCCTTACAGTTTCTGATACATGGCCCAGTATCAAGGGCAGTCCCCATTAAAGCCCAGACTTTTTTATTTTCCCCCATCTGTTGTAGAAAGCTTCCAGGTTTTCTATGAAAGCAGCTTTGATGTTGTCCTCTTTTAATACCCTTGTGATTTTAGTCCACAGATTTTCCTCATTTGGGAAATCCCCAAAAAAACACTTCTCTGTTTTAAATACTGCTTGTAGCTATTCTTGAATATCTGCACAAGGGGCTGACACCAATTTCCACAAAAATGACAATTTATCCATGTGGAAGCCGTTTGTTTGACTGACCACAGACAACACACAGCTTCATAATGATTTGAATGGTTGATTTACTGCAATTCTAGTAGCAACCTCTTGAATATTCTATTAATAACCTTAAATGAAGCTCTAGCTATTTGTATTTCTGTTTCTAACTGTTTTTGTATATTGGACAGCTTACCGTCACGTTCCTGATTTTTAATGTTTGTGTTTATAAGGGCGCCTACAACCCCATCCGTTTACAGTCTGCTTTATTGTCCAACGAAACCGTTTGAAACCAGTCCCGGGTTCGGACCAGTCAAGGGTTCGGACGAAAGGTGAGGGATTTTTATCAGAGGAGAGGAAAGGAAGAGAGACGGTTTCAATATGGGATTTTAAATTACCTTGAGGGTCAGCTACAGGAATGCTAGATGGGAGGGGGGTGCATATCCGATGGGTGAGATTGAGGGTTTGAAACAACGGATTAGGGATATTCAAAATCGCAATTTTGATGCTGCAAGGGTTGCAGGGGGCCTTGATGAGGTCTTATGGGGGGACCGTCCGTCGGCATATGTCTTGCGGGAGCAGGGGACACGTCGTAGGGCAACAGAGATGATGAGTTTGCGGGTACAGGAGCAATTGGCGGGATATCGTCAGGGGCAGGTGCTTTCGTCAACAGAGGGTATGGGTTGTTATGTGGATGCGTGGTACGAGAAGAATGGTAAAAGTGTGGGGATTAATTGTGAGGCATTAGGCTCAATAGGCGAATGGGTAAACTGTAATCTAGTGCATAAGGATCGATTGAGTTTGAGTGGGCCTATAAGTGAGGAGGAGATTAGGGTGGCAGTGACGGGGTGAGCATGGGTAAATCGCCTGGTATTGATTTGGGATCCCTTGTGATTTTTATAGGGAAAAAATGGGAGTGTTTGCGTGGGTTTTTAGTGGAGTTATTTAATGCCATGAAAACCAGGGGTAGGTTGGGGGAACAGCAGAGAATGGGTGTAGTGGTCATGGTCCCTAAAAAAAAGTCTTGTGAATGTGTGCACGACTACCGTTCGATCACCTTAATGTGTGGCGATTACAAGATCTTTGCTAAAGTGTTGGGAAATAGGTTGAAAGGTGTTCTTGCCAGCGTTTTGGACGAGGGTCAATATGGAGTGCCTGGGCATTCGATGTGTGTGGGGCAGGGGATTACACGTAGGTTTATAGATGAAAGTGGGGGAAACATCAAGGGTGGGGTTTTAGCATTAGATTGGCATGCAGCATATGACTGTGTGGAGCGTGAGGCATTGTGGAAGTTTATGCAATGGCAGGGGTTTGGGAGGGAAATCGTCAGTTGGACTAAGGTGTTGTATGAGCAGGCAACGGTTAGGGTGTAAGTGAATGGTAGATTAGGTCAACCTGTTAGGATGGAAAGGGGCTTAAGGCAGGGATGCCCTGTGTCACAGCTTCTCTTTGCATTACTCCAGGACCCGTTCTATAGGGCTGTGCGTTGGGGCATACGGGACGGGATGGTGAGGGATGGGGTGTCTGTGGAACCGGGGATCATTGGATATGTTGATGACACCACAGTGCTATTTAGAAGGTCTGAAGATTTACCTAGGGTTAGTGAGTTGGTGGAGAGTTTTGGCATGGCAACAGGGATGACGCTTAATAGAGATAAGTCGATGTTATTGAGGGTGGGAGATTGTGTGGGTGGGGTATACAAACAGGGTGAAGGTTGGTCCCTGGTAAGTAGACTTAAGGTATGTGGGGTTGTTCACATGGAAAATATCCTGGAGGCACGGAAGGTGAATTCGAAAGAAGCTGTAGATAGGGTTTTGGGTTGATTAGCGGGTTTGCATACAGGAGGTTTGACGCTGCACCAGCGAGCTATTATGGTGAATGTGAAACTGTATAGTAAGCTATGGAATGTGGCAGGTATATATCCCTTGGAAACATGTGATGAGAAGCGTCTGTTGAAGCGCGTGTATCATTATATTTGGGGTTCGGGTTGTGAATGGTTGTCGAGAGATGTTGTGTGTTTACCGGTATGCCAGGGAGGGCTGGGATTAATGATGCTGCATCAAAGGTTGTTGGGTATGTACGTTAAACGTAGTTATTTGAGGGAGGGCAGAATCACAGGCACAGGTTTGGCATGGGTGAGAAGAGACTTGGTACGTTGGGCGAGGGGTAGGGATGTTCAGGTGTGTGAGGGAATGTTGCGGTTGTTGTGTTATGCAAGGGAACCCTGCGGGGTTAAGGTAGGTACACTGGCCCGGGTGGGTGGTGGGGAGGTAGTTGCTAGGGTTGTGGGTTTGTATCTGATGTATGCATGGAGTGATATATGGGGGTGCCTGCAAGGGTTGCGATTGAAGGCTGTGGTGCGGGAGGTAATGTTTAATTTGTTTAATGTTAATTTGCGCATCTCCTGCTCTGCTACCAAACATAATGTAGTAGGTTTTGTCAGTGTTAAGTGTAAGTTTATTGGCTGTCATCCAAGTCGATATTTTGATCAGCTCCTCACTAACAATGGTGTTGAGGGTTGCAAGATTAGGGTGAGAGATGACATAAGTCGTGTCGTCAGCAAAGAGAATGGGGTTCAGGTGTCGAGATACGTTTGGAAGATCATTGATGTATATGAGGAAGAGCAGGGGACCAAGGACACTTCCCTGCGGAACTCCAGTATCAAGTGGCTGTGTTGTTGATGCTGTGTCTTTAATGGTGACATACTGATACCTATTAGTAAGGTAAGATTTGAAATATGCAAGCGCATGGCCTCTTATACCATAATGGTCAAGTTTGTGGAGTAGGATGCCGTGGTCTACTGTGTCAAAAGCTTTTCTTAGGTCAATAAAAATTCTTAGTGGATATTCCTTATTTTCCAATGCTGTGTAAAACAGATCTAGCATTTTTATAATTGCATCGTTAGTGCTTTTATTTTTCCTGAATCCAAATTGGCAGGGGTTGAGTATGTTTTGTGACGTTATAAATGAATATAGTCTCCTGTGCACGAGTTTCTCAAAGATTTTGGATAGCAATGGTAAGTTTTGATATTGGCCTATAGTTTGTTTAAATCTGTAGGGTCACCACCTTTATGTATTGGTGTAACCCTTGCCGTCTTGAGTAGTTTCGGGAAGGTGCTAGCTTCTAGTGACTTGTTAAAAAGCAATGAGATAGTATGCGAGAGGACATAGGCCACTCTCTTGTACAATAATGGTGGGACATGAGACAGATTCCCTGAGTTATTTTTAAGTGACTATAATCTCGGTGACTTCCGTGGGCTCAGTTGGAGCAAGATAGAAGGAATTTGGGAAATTCCCATCTAGGTAGTCCCCGGCATGGGCATTGGTATGTGGGATTTTATTGGCGAGATTAGATCCTATGGTTGAGAAGAAGTCGTTTATCTTGTTAGCTGTGTCGGTGGGTTGCAGTGGTGTTTCATTAGGTTTAGTTAGGACAATATTCTTGTTTTTTTTTCAGTTTGTGGGTCCCTAGAATCTGAGAGAGTGTTTTCCAGGTCTTTTTTATATCTCCTCTTGTGTCAGTGAATCTACTGGAGTAGTATAGTTGTTTGGCTTTCTTTATTACTTTGGTGAGGACTGATGAATAGTGTTTAAGAATATCTTTGTGTATTAAGCCCTGTCTATATTACTTTTCATATTGGTGTTTCTTATCAATGGATTTCAGAATGGTGCTGGTTAGCCATGGGCAACCAAGCCGTTTGTTTGTGATCTGTTTCGTTTTTATAGGACAATGTTTGTTGTATAGTCTAAGTAGTTTGTTAAGAAAAATGTCTGTCCAGTCGTCAATACCATTGGCCTTGGAGAATTCTGTAGGCCAGTCAACAGTTTCTAGGTCAGCTGTGAACTTCCTTACTGAGGCCTCATCATGGAGTCTAAATGAGACTTTGTTGTATTCAAGTGGTGGTTTACTAATGTTTGTCAAGAGGAAGGTAGGGTAGTGGTCTGTAGTGCTATCTGTGATTATCCCTGATTTAAGGGGGGCTAATACATTGGTCCATATGTGGTCTATTATGGTTGCACTTGTTTCAGTGAGCCTGGTTGGTTTAGTTATTGTTGGTATGAGAAGTGTGTTGTTCATATTGTTGATGAAATCAGTTACAGGATGATCATCTAGTAGGCCAAGGTTGATGTTGAAGTCTCCAGCTAAGAGAAGGTGGTGCTTATTAATTTGTCTGTTTGTTATTAGTGCCTTTAATTTCTCACTGAAGTTTGGGATGTTAGTGTGGGGTATCCGGTAAATGGCACCGATTGTTATAGGCGTCTTAAGGTTTTTTACAGTAAAATTAGCAAAAATGTATTCTCCATATTCATCACTAAAGCAATTGGTGCTGATACAAGATAATTGGTTAGAGTAATAGATTGCAATACCACCCCCACCACCCCCAACTTGGTATGGTCTGCAGTTGTGGATTGCTGTGCATGTTATTCTCTGAGTAGGCAGGCTGTAGATCATCAACTTAAAGAGCCAAGAGAGTCTACAGTCCTTCCACTTTTTCAGTAGTCAATAAATTTAATGAAACTTCATCTGAAGGTCACCGATGTTGTGAAAATTTATTTTCTTAGAGTAATAGAAGGTAAAGACTTCAAAATTTACGAGAAGTTTCAAACATTCCATTAATTCAAGACGCTAGAAATGTGCCAAGTGTTCTTGGCTTAAGTTAGTATAGGATATTCATATAATTCCCGATATTTCAAGAACTTCAAAATGCCAACAACTTTAAGCTATTTCAGAGATTTCGGAATTGTCAGAGTTTCTAAACATTCCAAAGATTCCAGAAATTCAAATTATCCCACGTTCAAGAGTTTGTATATTTTCACTGCACTTAAAATTACTCCATGAAAATAGTAAACTGCAAATTTTTTAAGAAACCTATTTTTCATATATATCCAGAAGATAGAGTAAAGCTGCTAAGGTTTTCAGTCTTGCAAAGATCACTGAGTTTACACAAGAGGAAATACACTCTATGTTGATATACTTTAAGGAGTTTGTATAGTCTTCTTAACTGAGGACAGTGTTACATTCTCTTACCTGCGTCCTCACAGTCTCTCACTCAACTCTCTTACCAGCGTCCTCAGAGTCTCTTACCTGCGTCCTCACACTCTCTCACTCAACTCTCTTACCAGCGTCCTCAGAGTCTCTTATCCTGCGTCCTCACAGTCTCTCACTCAACTCTCTTACCAGCGTCCTCAGAGTCTCTTATCCTGCGTTCCTCACAGTCTCTCACTCAACTCTCTTACCAGCGTCCTCAGAGTCTCTTATCCTGCGTCCTCACAGTCTCTCACTCAACTCTCTTACCAGCGTCCTCAGAGTCTCTTACCCTGCGTCCTCACAGTCTCTCACTCAACTCTCTTACCAGCGTCCTCAGAGTCTCTTATCCTGCGTCCTCACAGTCTCTCACTCAACTCTCTTACCAGCGTCCTCAGAGTCTCTTATCCTGCGTCCTCACAGTCTCTCACTCAACTCTCTTACCAGCGTCCTCAGAGTCTCTTATCCTGCGTCCTCACAGTCTCTCACTAAACTCTCTTACCAGCGTCCTCAGAGTCTCTTACCTGCGTCCTCACACTCTCTCAATAAACTCTCTTACCAGCGTCCTCAGAGTCTCTTACCTGCGTCCTCACAGTCTCTCACTAAACTCTCTTACCAGCGTCCTCAGAGTCCTTACCTGGGGTCCTCACAGTCCTCTCACTAAACTCTCTTACCAGCGTCCTCAGTCTCTCACTAAACTCTCTTACTAGCGTCCTCAGAGTCTCTCACTAAACTCTCTTACCAAGGTCCTCAGAGTCTCTTAACTACGTCCTCACAGTCTCTCACTAAACTCTCTTACCAGCGTCCTCAGAGTCTCTTACCTGCGTCCTCACAGTCTCTCACTAAACTCTCTAACCAGCGTCCTCAGTCTCTCACTAAACTCTCTTACTAGCGTCCTCAGAGTCTCTCACTAAACTCTCTTACCAAGGTCCTCAGTGTCTCTTAACTACGTCCTCAGAGTCTCTCACTAAACTTTCTTACCAGCGTCCTCAGAGTCTCTTACCTGCGTCCTCACAGTCTCTCACTAAACTCTCTTCCCAGCGTCCTCAGAATCTCTTACCTGGGTCCTCGCAGTCTCTCACTAAACTCTTTTACCAGCGTCCTCAGAGTCTCTTACCTGCGTCCTCACAGTCTCTCACTAAACTCTCTTACCAGCGTCCTCAGAGTCTCTTACCTGCGTCCTCACAGTCTCTCACTAATCTCTCTTACCAGCGTCCTCAGAGTCTCTTAGCAGCCTCCTCAGAGTCTCTTACCAACGTCCTCAGAGTCTGTAAGCAGCCTCTCAGAGTCTCTTAGCAGTCTCCTCAGAGTCTCTTACCAGCGTCCTCAGAGTCTCTTACCTGCGTCCTCACAGTCTCTCACTAATCTCTCTTACCAGCGTCCTCAGAGTCTCTTACCAGCGTCCTCAGAATCACTTAGTAGCCTCTTCAGAGCCTCTTAGCAGCCTTCTCAGAGTCTCTTACTAGCGTCCTGAGAGTCTCTTACCAATGTGCTCAGAATTTTTTAGCAGCCTTCTCAGAGTCTCTTTCCAGCGTCCTCAAAGTCTCTTACCACCGTCCTCAGAGTCTCTTAGCAGCTTCCTCAGAGTCTCTTACAAGCGTCCTCAGAGTCTCTTGCCACCGTCCTCAGAGTTTCTTACCAGCCTCCTCAGAGTCTTTTTCCAGCGTCCTCAGAGTCTCTTACCAACGTTCTCAGAGTCTCTTAGCAGCCTCCTCAGAGTCTCTTACCAGAGTCCTCAGAGTCTCTCACCAGCGTTCTCTGAGTTCCTTACCAGCCTCCTCAGCGTCTCTTACCAGCGTCCTCAGAATCTTTTACTAGCGTAGTCATAGTTTCTTACTAGCATCCTCAGAGTCTCTTACCAGCGTCCAAGAAGTCTCTCACTAGCGTCCTAAGAGTATCTTACTAGCGTCCTCAGAGTCTCTTACCAGCGTCCTCAGAGTCTCTCATACGCGTCCTCAGAGTCTCTTAGCAGCCTCCTCAGTGTCTCTTACTAGCGTCCTCAGAGTCTTTAACTAGCGTCCTAAGAGTCTCTTACCAGCGTCCTCAGAGTCTCTTACTAGCGTCCTCAAAGTCTCTTTCCAGCGTCCTCAGAGTCTCTTACCAGCGTCCTCAGAGTCATATTAATAGCGTCTCAGAGTCTCTTTACAGCGTCTAGAGTCTCTTACATGCATATCAGAGTATACTTACATGCATTCTATGAGTCTCTTACCAGAGTCCTCAGAGTCTTTACAGAGTCCGCAGAGTCTCTTACCAGCGGTCCTTCAGTGTCCTCTTACAGCGTTCTCAGTAGTCTCTTACACAGCGTTCTCAAGAGTACTCTTACTAGTGTTGAGAAATGGCTTTACCAGCTAAGATATTTATAAATATAAATATAGTGAACACTTAGCTGATAAAAGAACAGCAAATTGTCTATACACAGGCCGCCCCTGAGACGAGGTCTAAAGCTGTCAAACCATCTTTCAAAACGGGCTGTATTGATTTTATAATTTGTAAGATTATATATTACCATTGGGGGTGTTTTGCAGCATATTTCATTCACTGATGGCTGACCCCCAAAACTTAAATATGTGTGGACTAAATAGTCACCGCCCCCTTATCTGTTGGATGATTACTCAAATACTCCTTGCGACTCAAGATAACTGCGCAAAGTCACCCATACCACAAGAATTCGTACCATTCCCTTGGATATTGTAACGTGAGCTATGGTGTTCTTCACAACCTTACAGGGACAGATATCGGTGTGACTTGTAGTAGCTGAAGTGTCCTTGGTTGTCCTCGTCTTCAATAGTCTTAGGAGGAAAACGCACACTTTGGTACACTATGTTCTCACACAAATGTGTCTTTATTGCTCAAATCTATAACAAGAGAAGCTGATCACACTTCTATTAAGTGTTTATTGTGTTGTTTGAGACAACTTTGTTCACATAACGCAGTGATCAGTGTTTCTTGGCTGGTTATCCTGGCGTCAGTTGTCACTTCGTTGAGTCAAAAGTAATCTGAAACCAACGACTCCCAAGCGCACCACATCCCGTCACTCCCCTAGCACAGCTAATATGAAAATGATGAACTTAGTTACTTTTGTTCACTTGCACACTTCCCGATGAAGCAAAGCGTAATGTTTGTTTCTTGCTGTCTTAGCATAGACTAACAATGTCACTTTTTTGACGTTGTAATAAAAGAGGGAGCTGGATTTTCTAATTGTCCTGCTTAAAGTTAAGAGGATGTACATGTCTCTTATTTAACTACTCGTTTTGCAACAATGCACTTGCAAGGAGCATCGGTCCACTTGACCACGTACAAGTTACTTGCTCGGCACATCTGGCGATCAATTACTCAATGTTTGCAGTTAAACAGACGCTTTTGGCCCTCCTGAGGGGCTGAGGCCCTCAGGATGAAAGGTGGATGGAAGGGCTCGAAGGGGCTGATACCCCCCTCCTGGAGAAAAAATTTCTACCAACTGGGGGGACCGGCGGAGGTTTGCTGAAGGTGAAATTGAACTATTCACATCACTTACACATTAATTTGATTTTCTCACTCGGCACCACCTCTTGCTGATTGTCTTTTCTTGAACAGCTTTAGTCTTGTGTGGCTTCTGGAGATTCACTAATTTTGTTTTCATATTCACTGGGTTATTTTAAACGGTACTAGTTTATTTATTGTCCTAACTTATTCACTAAACCTTTTGCTTAAAACATCAACTGTACTGATGATTACCTATTTGCATCAGCGATATATGGATCACAAGTTTTTACAAGGTGGGCCTAGGGTCCTAGGACAATCTTTTGTCGTTATCACTATGTCACCTAGGTCTTATTGGACTTTGATTTTCTAGGAACACCAGACTCCATAGAAGTGTTATCTCTATGAGGTGAGATAGTCTTCTCGCCAAATTTTATACCCTTCGTTTAAATCATCTTTATTAAGGTGTTTGAATTTACAGTATGAGTAGTTCAGGTTCGAAATAAGTAGGGTTTCTTTGATTTCTTTATCATTAATGGGATGGAAAGGTTCGAGCCTTCTGCCATGGGTAATGAGAGGACTTAACACTTCTAAATTGTCAAGATCATCTGGTACATAATTTAGTGGTCTGTTGTTGTACTCTATTTTACTATTTCAGTCACAATGTTACGGAATTCTTCTTAGTCTATTCTCTGGCGATGATGAGCCCTCCTTAAACTAACGTTGTACAAATGCCGATCATTCTTTCCTATAATCTGACGTACGCACATGGACGATTTAGGAGGTAAGTAATCTCCAAACGACAACTGCGTTGATTCTGCATCTGTAGTGTAATTCTTGGTTTGATCAAAGTCTTGCTTTATAGCAGCAACCAGACAACAAGTTTCGTGCATTATATGAGTCATCACAGGTTCTGGGACATTGACACATCTGGCTGCATACCTTCTGAATAATTTGATAAAGGATTCAGCAGAAATGTCCGTGGCTACTTCTAGATGTACTGCTTAGTCGTAGAAAAGTGAACAAAAAGATGTACACCATTGATGGGACTTTGTCCAACTGTCTTTGGTTAAAATTATTGGGTACTCAGTGTATTCTACACCGTCACTCTAATGGAGTGATTTGAACAAATTTCAGAGGGATATGGACAGGTGGACCTGGATACTGACATACTCGCTTATCGATGTGACGTCAAGTTTAATACAGTCCTTTATTTGTTTTTTTTTCACACTTTGTCGACCTTCCTTCGAGGTATCAGTAGGATTGTCGTATATGACAAAGTGTGTCAACTACAACCCACCATGTAACCGTTACTGTGGGCGTTTTGCACAATCAGTTTTTTTAGCCAATGATTCTTGGGGTCAATATTGGATTGTTTGGCTTCCTTAGGTAGTGATGATTATGAATTCTTCCTCGACATCTTATAAGTCTTTTCTGACGACGTGATAAAAGTCCTAAAGAATTAATCATAACAGGTTTCTTTGGGGATTTATATTGTGTTTTAGAATTTATACTTTTGTAGTGAAAACATCTTTCTGTATTAGTTTCACCCAGATTTAAAGGGTTCAAGACATTCATAATCAGGTTTTTATTCCTTTAATGAATTTAAAGACAAGAGCTGTAACTCCTTAAGAGTTTACCCAAAAGATGAGTATTTATGATCCCACCTTCAATGAATATTCTGTCGTGTCTGCAGTTTTTACACAACTTATTTCATGATGTGTTCAAGCAGACTGTTTCTTTCTGGCATTAATGTGATGCTTTTTGCTAGAGGACTGTTGTTTTCATTTAGAGAAGCCAGTTCGGTCGTGGAGCCATTAATTTATTATCCACAAATATTTCTTGAGTGGGACACCACGTGACAACATGGTCAGCTGGATTCTCATTGGGTAGAGACGTGGAGAAAGAGATAATCATCTTGACATTCTATTATTTCTGTACTCTGTTCTGTACGTTTGACCGCCTTACTCTTATTATTTCTTAACCTCTGGAGAAATGCTTAATTTATCACTCCAAGATCACGGTTTTCTCAAATAGTGAGATGATCAAGAACTTTGTTGAGATCAGACAGCTATTTTGTACTACATTGAGTGCTTTCATGCAGTTCCAAACTGTGGTGGTTACTGTTCTGATCTTCAAGGGTGCTACCCTGGCCTTTGAAGTAATGTTGTGTACTTCCTTCAAGCACTTACTCATGTAAAGATTTCAGTGCCATAACACTCTGGTTTTGACGCATCAACGAACACATGTATTGGTTGTACTTGTTTCACATCTTGACCTTTTGTCTGGGAATTTAATTTGATGAAGTTAGTTGCTTAAACTCACCCTGGAATATTTCATCCCATGCTTGACTCATTTCTAGTGGCAAGTTCTCATCCCATACCAATTTGAGGCTTCATGCATCTTGTAGTATTTTACCTTCTATGGTAATTGGTGTGGACGAGTCCTAGAGGATCAAAAACATTGTGATACCTCTGACAGTAAATACTACGTTTTGTGAGTGTTACTGCATGAATTTTATTGGTTCATACATTTTGGACTCAAAGTATTCTTCTGTGTGTTCCAAATTAAGTACTCCAGCATATTGTTGCAACCAATCAGGAATTCAGCTTCCAGCGTATAATTCTTCTTGATTATAAGGTCCCTTAATTGCCTGTTTTTGATTTGTTATTCCTCATCTTAGAGGCATATTTGCTTCTTTCATCTCCTTGTTAGCTTCTCCACTCTTGATAGGATTTTCTAAATCACTCCTCTTTTTTCACATATTCACACGAACTTGAGTTTGTCCACATTGAAACTTTTCTTTATGATTTCTTTGTAGGGGGACTTTCAGATTCTTTTTCTCATATGTGTAGTTGAGTAGCTTCTAGTAAGAATGCGAGAGGCATGTGTTGCCAACACCAAATAATACTGATTTGAAAAACGATAAAGTTTTCACAGGTTCTTTGAGGATCATGCGGATTGATTTTCAGCCAAAGAATCGAGTATATATCTCTATCACTATTTCTTGTAGTAGTCCTACTCTTAAGAAAGCTTTGGAATTATCAGCCACGTGTATGGCCAATTAGTGTAGGCATTTTGGTTTGTTGCTGCGAAAATTTCTTAAGCTCCGTCTCCATGCTTATCAGGTTGGGGGGGTCCGGTATCAGGACAGTCATTATGACTTGATACCATCTTTATTTGCACGTTGCGCTAGCAAATTATATACAACACGTAGTGGAGTGAGTGGTGTTTCAGAATCTTTTCTGACATACCTATGGGTGTAGTGCGGGAGAGGTATATGAGCTTCTGTATTCAACTTTATCTTCGACTATTTCCTCAAATTCTGATTTTATGGTCCATCTGCTGTGCTTGTATGTATTATTTTTTTTTCATAAACTGTCGTTGCTCGGGATTTCTTACACCTGAGCTCATTGTATTTGTGCTTTCATCTTGTCCGAAAGCCATGCGATTATTTGCTCTCGGCAGAGATGTGGTGGATTTTTTAATTGTCCATGGTATACCGTAAACAATAATTTACTGTCATTCGTTTTTGTTGAAAGTGTCACATAATATTGGCGACTTCTTTAAGTCTGAGACTATTGTGGGGATTGGTTTATTTACATCTATACCATATAGCATATAAGAATCCACAACTTATAACTGATGGCTTCATTCATTTCTTCCAGTAATGATAATTTTTGCTGTTGTGTGTACATGAATCAGCGGGTTTATTCTCGTAAAGGACATTTTTCCACTGATTCATCATCAGCTTCTTTCCCACTTTTTGAGAGAGGGAAAATGGGACCAATCACTACTTTTCATTGTGGCCTCCTGCTGTTTTCAGCTAGTGAACATCATGTTTTTTTTTTGTGTTTTACTTACTAAATTTTGAAACCTTTAATCTGTGTTAATATCCACTTCTATGATTTAAATCATTGGAACGATTGTGTCAGTCTGAATGTCAGGACTGGCTTACTTGAATTAGTGCTTCTCCTTTCAGGTGCTTTTGCAACTGTTTTCTTTTAATCACTGGAATCTGCAAAGATTAGGCTAAATCAATCTACTACCACAGCTTCTACTGTCTTTTTTTACGTTTTCACACACTATAGACCAACAGTGTTTCTGGCCTAGGTCATATAGTCTGCTTTACAGATTGTGGGAAATAACCAGATTGAATTTATCTAACACGGTATTTGGCCCCAAACCTAGCGGTGCTTGGTTTTGTTATTCAGTTTCTGCTAAAACTGATCTTCTGATTGAAGGTCCTTTTGTGTGCCTTGATCAAATAATGTTAGCACAATTGGTTTTGTTTGTAATTGTATTTTATTAGATAACTCATTTTCGGGGTGAACTATCGGGAGAGTGGGAGGCAGTTTGCTTAAACTTATCTCTCTACATTTAATGCTGTTGCTTGTTGACTTCCTGTTTCTGTGAATGTCTGCTGCTGTCAGCAAAAGTTTTTGCGCGACTTATGCTGTATGTTGCATACCATTGCATTTAAAACTCTTCTTCACAGTGAGCATTTTCCTCCACTTGTGTTCACCTAAACACTGATGCACCTTTTCAGTGCTGATGAATAATCGTTGGTTTACTGTGCACACTCCCATTGATGTGTAGTAACTTCAATAACATGTGCCCATGTGTTTTTTCCATCACAAAGTAAACTTTTTGGAGGAACGTTATGTTATGACAGGTCTGTTTACTGTCTGTTGTTTTCATAATTCACAGCTTGTAAATGCAGAATATGGGAATTCCCCATTTTTTGATGCTCTTTTAGTGGGAGTAGGTATATCTCTTTTTTATACTGAGTAAAGGAGAGTAGAAGATTTGTTATCCACGGGTTTTGTGGATTTTTCATCTTGTATCGTGTTTTTTGGTGCTGCATGATGAAATGAAAGATTGTTATTTGTAAATACCATTGCTAATTTCCTCACAAGGTGAATAAAAGCGTTTATGAACTTATTTTTATTCGTTTCTATAGTTTTTTTTATGTGGGGTGTCAACTTATCATTGTACAATACCACTGAATTAATCCACTCACATTTGCCTTAGGCATATCTTTAGCACAAATAGTGATACTCGAGACTATTGTCTTATGTGCATTTACTAAATGCCCTGTCTGTGAAGTCTGAATAAAATAAAATACATTTGTTTGGGTGGGATTCTCAAAGCTTGATTTTATGGACTGCCATGTCTAACTCTACGCCTTTCAGTCTGCATCGAAGTATTTGTCCTTGCTAAGACACACGTAAGGCTATTTGTTAATTAACTATTATTAAACCACCGAAATGACATCTATTAATAATTCATAGGGTTCTACTCCTTCTTCAATGTACCAATTTAAAGGGTAATTGAGCCTAGAAATCTCATCTAGGTCAGTTCGTTGGAATTTAATTTGGATTGAAAAACCAATTGTTTTTTAATATTTTGACCGTGGAAAATAGGTAATGACAAATGTAGGTTAGCTTTGGGGTAATGGGGACATTGTTGTGTTAAAGGTGTAACAGACGAGTGTCTTGACCACTAGTTTTACAGTGAGGCTCATTGATTGACAGAGTTTCTGCGGCAGTAAGATAGATTTGTACTTCCTGTCAACCTTATTGTTTTGATACTAAATGCTATCTCAAAACTTTTTAATTTCATCATCAGATTGGATCTGATTCAAGAAATTTCGTTTCTTATATGTTGTTTAGTCCAGATTTAATTATTTCCAGACTTGTGTACTTTTATTCGAATTTGACCTCAAGATCATAAAATAATAATATATGTTTGTATCTCTCTGAGTTAATCCAATGCAGGGACTGAAATTAGATTTTCTATTTGCTTGTAATCTTAGTCTGTTTGTAATAGTCCGCGGAAACTGAGTTTTCTAACATGGCCATTTTTAATTTGGTTATTGAAAATCTCTAGACACCACACTTTGAAGTGTTTTAAAAAAACACTGTAATGGGCTAAATAAACAGCTGATGTTTTTGTTATGCTTAAGTCAGCATAATAATCGAGTCGGACATACTGACTCCAACTAAGCTTAAACAGGGTCAATGAACATGAGGGTAACGGTAAATGTGGCCTGGGGTTTATGCTTGTTGTGCTGTGTCAGCCTTCTGACATGATGATTAATTGTAATAACGATTTTATACACTTATTCACTATCACATATTAAATGTCCACTGTGGTTATAACTGTAAATCATTTCAATCGTGATATTAATTACAAATATATATATGTAACTGCTTAATATATATTTGAAAGCTTTCAATTTATATATAAGTTACTTTAAATATAACAGGTAGATCTATAAGAAACAAACTTTAACTCAATATTGTCCTCTTAATTTCTGGTCTATTAAACAATTTATTAACACTTTGTGTTTAGTATACTCAACATAAACGAACATCAATTGGGTTGTTGTATTGGTGTCTGATCAAGCGATGAATTTTCGAGTTTGGTGCAGTGGATGCATGGGTGGATCAATCTCCCGAGTTTTCTTGGTTGGCGTGAAGTCACAGGCTCCGTTTTTATTTGGGTGAAACACTGGGTGAAGCGCACCGACGCATTTCTTTATGGCTGACCATTTCTCTGTTGATTGATTTGGACGGGGGGACTTTCTCATTATACCCTGGTTTATATTGTAATAAACACTAGTTTTACAGACGTTTTTTGAAGGAACCTTGGCCTTACCATATTGATCTAAATCGTGATTTGTACACTGTAGTACAACACATCATTTGGAACACAGCTGTTGGTGTGGCCTTTTATCCGGGTTCGATGGACCAATTATGGTTGTGAAAGTAATGGACTTTTTCTCCCTTTCACCTTTTGCCCCTCTCTCCTTTCCTCCTTCCCTTTACCTGCTAATATTTTATAAATATAAATATAGTGAATGTACACTTAGCTGTAAAAGACAGCAAAATTCGGTCTACACAGCGCCACTGCAGGTCGATGCGGTTAGTTGCTGTACGAAACCATACTTTCAACGGGCATGTAAAGCATTTATTATTTGTAAGATTATAATTTACCACCTAGGGGGTGTTTATGTGTCAGAATTTCATTCATGATGGCTGACAATCTTACTTTGTGTGGACTCAAATGTCCGCACCTTACTATTGGCTGATCTGTATTACAAACTCTTGCGCTACCCTCAGCCCTCAACCTCCATATGAACTGCACGCTCATACCACCCATTACACATGAAATTTCGATTACATACTTGCATCTTGTAACGTGAGCTATGGTTGTTCTTTACCACTTTGACTGATATACAGTTGACTTGATAGCAAGGCTGATAAGTTGTCCTTGGATTGTCACGTTCTTCCAATAGTCTTGGAATACGCCCACCACTGGTACACTATGGTTCCCACATATGATTTGTCTTTAATTTAGTTCACAATCTTATCTCAAGAAGAAGATGCTGTTCGATCAACACTTCCTAAAGTGGTTATTTTTGTGTGTTTTATTGAGCCGGATACTTTTGTTTCACACTAATGAACAGATCAGTTGTTCTTGCCATGGTTTATCCTTGCTGTCAACAAGTGTCTCTTCAGTTAGTAGTGTCAAATAAGGTAATCTGAGAGATTCGCCACAGCCGCCACCCCCATCCTCCTTGCCACCACTTCCCCTTGCACAAAGAAAAATAATGCGTCTACTGACCTAGTACGTTTGTTCATTGAACCATTCCTCAATGAACTGGCTCAATGCAAAATATGTTTGTTTCATTGCTGTCTTATAGCATTAGTCAAACAATGTCCACTAATTTTTTACTATCGGTAATAAAAGATGGAGCAGGGATTCTTTTTCATTTATTGTCCTGCCTAAGGTAAGAGATGCAGAAGGAGATTAACTGTCTCTTATTAAACTAACCACTTTCAACACGGCCACACTGCAAGGAGATCGGTCATTGACCACATCGGTTACTCGTTACGGATCTGTGATCATTACTCACTGTAGCAGTAAACACAAGACGCCTATGCCCCTTCTGAGTGGGCTGTGGGCACATCAGGGCCATGAAAGGAACTGAAGGGGGGTGAAAAGGGGGGAAAGGGGTGATACCCCCCCTGGAGAAAATTTCTCCCAACTAGCGTCTTTAGAGTCTTTCCAGGTCCTTAGGTCTTTACTACAATTCCCCAAAACTCCTAGCGCCCCCCTCAGAGTCTCACTAAACGTCCTCAGAGTCTCTTTCCCGCGTCCTTACGTCTTTACAAGGTCTTCAGAATCTCTTCCGCGTCCCCCGAGTCCCTTAAAAGCGTCATAAGGACCTTTCAGCATCCTTAGAGTCTCTTACGGTCCCCAGGTCTGTTACAGCGTCCCCGGAGTCTCTTAACATCACCTCAGGTCTCTTACAAGCGTTTGCAGTTCTTACCCCCGTTTTCAGTCTCTTATAGCGTCCTCAGAATTTTTACTAGCGTCCTCAGAGTTCTTTACTAGCGTCCCAGAGTCTTTACAAAAGGCCCCCGGGGGTCTCTTACCATCATCCTCAGATTCTCTTACAAAGGGCCTTGGAGTCTTTACCGCGTCCTGAGAGTTTACCCGAGTCTCACAGTCTCTATAGCGTCTTTAGAATTTTCTTACCAGCGCCTCAAAGTCTTTACCTCGTCCCCGAGTTCTTATTAGTTTCCTCAGAGTCTTAATAGGCCTCGAGTCTCTTACCAGCGTCCTCGAGTCTTTTCAGCGCTAAATCTTTTAAGGCGTCTCAGAGTCTCTTTCCCGGTCCTCAAAGCTTTTAAGAGGTCTAGGTCTTTATAGCGTCCCCAGAGTCTCTTCCCGGTCCTCAGAGTTATTACCTGCGCCTCGAGTCTTCACTAAACTCTTTCCCGCGTCCCCAGTCTTCATAAACTCTCTTACCAGCGTCCCCAGAGTCTCTCACTAGCGTCCTCGAGTCTTTACTAGCGTCCTCAAAGTTTTCCAGCGTCCTCAAGTCTCTTAATAGGTCCTCGGTGTCTTATCAGGTCCGCAGCTCTTAGCCCTCCTCAGAGTTTCTTACTAGCGTCCTGAGTCTTTCCCAGCCCCTCGATTCTACTAGGTCTTCAAAGTCTTTACCAGGCCCTCAAAGTTTTACTAGCGTCCTCAGAGTCTCTTACTAGTTTCCTCAAGTCTTTACCAGCGTCCTCAGAGTTTAATGGCCCTCAGAATCTCTTATAACATCCCAGAGTCTCTTCCAGCGTCCTCAGAGTCCTTACCAGAAACCCCTCGGGTTTCTTACCAGCATCCCGGGTTTCCTTCCCAGGTCCTACAGTTCTTACGCGTCCTCGAGTATTTTTAGTTTCCCTAGAGTTCTTACCGCGTCCTCAGGTCTCTTCAACGTCTTCGATTCTCAAACCCAGCGCCCTCAGATTCTTTACTAGCTTTCCAGTTTCTCTTACTGGTCCTCAGAGTTTTGCTGCGTCCACATTTTTATTTTCTAGGTTTTCGATTTTTTTTAAGCGTCCTCAGATTCTTTTAAGGTCTCGGGTTCTCTTAGCAGTGTCCCAAATTCTCTTCCCAGTGTCACAATTTCTCTTCCGTGTTAGAGTCTTTCCCAGGCCCTCGATTTTATTAATAGCGCCCTCAGAGCTCTTACTGGCCCACGGAGTCTCTTACTTGCGTCCTCAGGTTTTATAGGTCTCAAAAATCTCTTATAGCGTCCTCAGAGTTTTATAGCGTTTCAGAGTCTCTTACTAGCATCCTCAAAAGTATCTTATGCGTCTTGACTTTACTGCGTCCTATAGTCTCTTCCCAGGTCCTCAGATTCTTTTCTAGCGTCCTCGATTCTCTTTCATGCGCCCCTCAGTTCTTTACTGCGTCCTCAGTTCTCTCCCGTGTCCAAAGGTTTCTTACCTGTGTCCACGAGTCTCTTCCCGCGCCTAGATTCCTTTTAATAGGTTCTCAGAGCTCTTACTAGCGTCCTCGGGTCTATTACTGGTCAGGAGTCTCTTACTAGGCCCTCAGAGTCTCTTCTAGGTCTCAGAGTCTTTACTGCGTCCTAGTTCTCTTAACCGTGCCCCTAGATTCTTTACCTGTGTCCTAGAGTCTCTTCCCGCGTCTTCAGATTCTTTACTAGCGTCCTCAGAGTTTTTTACTAGCGTCATCAGAGTTCTTTGCGCCCTCGGGTCTTTTACTAGCGTCCTCAGATTTTTTTACTCGGCCCAGAGTTCTTATGTGCTCGAGTTCTTACTAGCGTCCTCATGTCTCTTACTTTCGTCTATAGTCTCTTACTAGGTCCTCATAGTCTCTTACAGGGGCCCAAGTTTTTAGTAGCGTCCTCAGATTCTCTTTCAAGCTCCTCAGATTCTTTATGCGTTTCAGATTCTCTTGCAGTGCCCTAGTTTCTCTTCAAGCGTCCTGATTCTTTTAATAGGCCCTCGGGAGTCTTTTCTAGCGCCCTCAGAGTTTTTTACTAGGCCCTGAGGCTCTTCCGCGTTTCAGAGTCTTTTACCAGCGTTTCAGGCTTATCCAGGCCCTCAGATTCTTTACTAGCGTCCTCAGAGTCTTTACTAGCGTTCGAGTTCTTCCCAGCGTCTTCAGAGTCTTTCCCAGCGTCTTCGAGTCTCTACCCAGCGCCTCAGATTTCCCCTACTAGCGCCCTAGATTTTGCAGTGTCCTCGATTCTTTATAGCGCCCTCAGTTCTCTGCAGTGTCCTCAGTTTTTGCTGTCCTCGTTTTTTTTACTAGCGCCCTCGATTCTTTAGCAGGTCCTCAGTTCTCTTAACAGGCCCTCAGGTCTCTTCAACGCCCTCAGATTTTTAATGCGCCCCTCAGAGTCTCTTCCCAGCGTTTCAGATCTCTTCCAGCTCTCGAGTCTCATCCAGCGCCCTCAGATTCTTTTACAGCGCCTAGATTCTTTTATAAGTCCTCGAGTTATTGCTAGCGTCCACATATTATCTTACTACGTCTTCAGTTTTCTTTATGCGTCCTTGATTCTTTTTCAGGCCCTAGGTTCTTTACAGTGCCCCCCGATTTCTTACCGTGCCCTCTGATTCTCTTTCACGTCCTCAGGTTTCTTGCAGTGTCCCAGATTTCTTCCCAGTGCCTAGATTCTCTTCCCAGTGTCCTCAGAGTTTTCCAGCGTCCTCAGATTTTTTAAATGCGCCCTGAGCCTTTTACTAGCGTCCCGGAGTTTTATTCCCCTCAGAGTCTCTTACTAGCGTCCTCAGAATCTCTTACTAGGTCCTCAGATTTTTCTTACTAGGTTTCAGAGTCTTTTGCTCAAAAGTATTTTACTAGCGTCTCATAGTTTTTACTAGCGTCCTCATGTTTGCCGCTCCTCAGTTCTTTTCTAGCGCCCTCAGATTCTCTTTCATGCGTCCCAGATTTCTTACTAGGCCCTCAGATTCTCTCCCCTTTTTCTAAGGTTTCTTATTTTGGCCACAGAGTCTCTTCCCAGCGACCTAGATTTTTAAATGATCCTCAGGTCTTTACTAGCGTCCGAGTCTCTTACTCGTCCTCAGATTCTTTAACAGGTCCTCAGATTCTCTTAAGGTGTCCTCAGAGTTTTTCCAGCGTCTTCAGATTCTCTTAAATAGCGTCCTCAGAGTCTTTTACTAGCGTCCTAGATTCTCTTACTAGCATGCCAGAGTCTCTTATAGCGTCCTCAGATCTCTTACTTTCGTCCTCATAGTCTCTTACTAGTGTCCTCATAGTCTCTTCCCAGTGGCCTCAGATTCTCTTAGTAGCGTCCTCAGATTCTTTTAAGCGTCCTCAGATTCTCTTACTAGCGTTCTCAGATTCTCTTAGCAGTGTCCTAAAATCTTTTACAAGCGTCCTCAGATTCTTTTAATAGCGTCTCAGGGGTCTTTTACTAGCGTCTCAGAGTCTTTACAGCGTCCTGAAGTCTCTTACCAGCGTCTTCAGAGTCTCTTACCAGCGTCTTCAGAGTCTCTATCCAGCGTCCTCAGATTCTCTTACTAGCGTCCTCAGAGTCTCTTACTAGCGTCCTCAGAGTCTCTTACCAGCGTCTTCAGAGTTCTTCCCAGCGTCTCAGAGTCTTACCCAAGCGTCTCAGATTTCCTATGCGTCCTCAGATTTTCTTAGCAGTGTCCTCAGATTCTCTTAGTAGCGTCCTCAGATTCCCTTAGCAGTGTCCTCAGATTCTCTTAGCAGTGTCCTCAGATTCTCTTACTGGCGTCCTAAGATTCTCTTAACAGTGTCCTCAGATTCTCTTACCAGTGTCCTCAGAGTCTCTTACAAGCGTCCTCAGATTCTCTTAATAGCGTCCACAGAGTCTCTTACTAGCGTCCTCAGAGTCTCTTACTAGCGTCCTCAGAGTCTCTTACTAGCGTCCGAGAGTCTCTTACCAGCGTCTTCAGAGTCTCTTACCAGCGTCTTCAGAGTCTCTATCCAGCGTCCTCAGATTCTCTTACTAGCGTTCTCCATTCTCTTACTAGCGTCCTCAGAGTCTATTGCTAGCGTCCACATATTATCTTACTAGCGTCTTCAGATTCTCTTACTAGCGTCCTCAGATTCTCTTTCAAGCGTAATCAGGTTCTCTTAGCAGTGTCCCCAGATTCTCTTACCAGTGTCCTCAGATTCTCTTACCAGTGTCCTCAGAGTCTCTTACCAGCGTACCTCAGAGCCTCTTACTAGCGTCCACGGAGTCTCTTACTTGCGTCCTCAGAGTCTCTTACTAGCGTCCTCAGAATCTCTTACTAGCGTCCTCGCAGTTTCTTACTAGCGTTCTCGGAGTCTCTTACTAGCATCCTCAAAGTATCTTACTAGCGTCCTCATAGTCTCTTACTAGCATCCTCATAGTCTCTTGCCAGCGTCCTCAGATTCTTTTACTAGCGTCCTCAGATTCTCTTTCATGCGTCCTCAGATTCTCTTACTAGCGTCCTCAGATTCTCTCACCAGCGTCCTAAGGTTCTCTTACCTGTGTCCACAGAGTCTCTTACCAGCGACCTCAGATTCACTTAATAGCGTCCTCAGAGTCTCTTACTAGCGTCCTCGGAGTCTCTTACAAGCGTCCAGAGAGTCTCTTACTAGCGTCCTCAGAGTCTCTTACTAGCGTCCTCAGAGTCTCTTACTAGCGTCCTCAGATTCTCTTAACAGTGTCCTCAGATTCTCTTACCTGTGTCCTCAGAGTCTCTTACCAGCGTCTTCAGATTCTCTTACTAGCGTCCTCAGAGTCTTTTACTAGCGTCATCAGAGTCTCTTACTAGCGTCCTCAGAGTCTCTTACTAGCGTCCTCAGATTCTCTTACTCGCTTCCTCAGAGTCTCTTACTAGCATGCTCAGAGTCTCTTACTAGCGTCCGCAGAGTCTCTTACTTTCGTCCTCATAGTCTTTTACTAGTGTCCTCATAGTCTCTTACCAGTGGCCTCAGATTCTCTTAGTAGCGTCCTAAATTTTTTTAACCCTAATTCCACACTTCTCAACTTTACATTCCTAATTTCCTTTTAAAAACCCCCAACAAAACCCT